>OY735203.1:49717370-49874870 GCA_963457665.1 Thysanoteuthis rhombus | reverse complement strand
CCCTTGAGTTAGTTATTACTTTAAAGTATTTTCCAAGAGGTGACAGACGGGACGAAAAAGTTGGATGCCAACGCCAAAAAATGTAGGAAAACCCCAACAGAACTCCAGATTGAGAATGCTTGGAACACACTTCAAGTAAAAACGAATTTCAAGTATCAATCGATGAAAACATATCTTCGGAAGCGGCTCCTTTTACTTGGGACTTTCTGAAAATTTTTCATTTTGAAAACGGCGTCATTTGAACAAGAAACGTTGCTTTATAAACTAAATATTTTATTTGTTCTTCATTCTGAAAGAATTTAAATATCCTGTTGGTAGGAGTTTCGATTGAAATATGGAGCATGTCTCTGCTTGCAATGCCGATCAGTTCAGAAATATTTACGATGCAGGTTAAGTAACTGTAAGTGTAACGATATTGTAAGAATGGTTTGCAAATTTTTGAAAAATAATACACAGAAACGTTTGCAGCGGCCGAAGAACTTCGAAATTGATGAATTGGAGAAACATCATCAGAGATATGCAGCGCACGCATCATGTAAACTCGTAAGAAAAAAAGTGCTTAGTCATTCAAGGACTGTACGTTATTTACAAACACAGAATATATTCAGAAGGTAGAAAAGTTGGTTCCTCGAAACTTACGAGAAGGAACATCGATCAGCGTTTAAAATAGTCCTCTTGGACAAGATGATCACTGCAGATGAAAAATGGAGTTTTTCAAAAAACTAAATACGCAGAGAATTTTGTTGAGATTCATTAGAACCTCTAACGTTGAAATTGATTAATTTGCTTATACACAATGTTACAGTGATAAAATGCAAAGTTTGGATTGCACGAAAGAGAAATTCTCATTCAGTTAACAAAAAAGGTAAATTCGCTGCGTGGAAACACTAGATCTCCAGTTTCAAGGTGGAAAAAAAAATGATCCGTTCTTCGGTGGTTTTCCCACATTTTGCACATTCCCTGAAAGTTTCCCTCTCAGACTATCATTTGTTTCGATTTATCAAACAAAGTGCATTTGATCGATATTTCAAGATATCTGATTTCAAATATGTGATAGATTCACGTTGGTACATTTATTCCATTGTGAGATGTTCCAAAGTTCGGTTCACTTGGTATCCATTCTTTAATTGCACTTATGTAGAGAGCAAACGTTTGGAAATTATGTTGCATTAAAAATTATATGAAGACAAAAGATAAAGAAAAAGGAATATTGCAGGCCTCTGGCACTATTGAAAAAAAGATTATGAAAAAATCAAGAAGTGAAAACGTTCCTGGATGTGATAACTAAGGCTCATCCAATTTTTTTGATTTGTTACAACGAACATAATCTAAGCTCGGAGCGAGTTATGACACGACCCCGATAAATCTTGTCACGTCTTCAAAATGTCAGAGAGGCGAAACGATAACAGATTAATGAGCCATATCCTTTACGATAGTTGCATTTAATAATATGGTAGATGAAAATTCAACTTGCCTACGTCTCATTTGGTTGTACGATATATCTAAGTAAGTTGGACAAGTGTTATCAAACTGCGAACAGTATATTATGTGATCTTTTTAGTGTATACAGTCGTTAAATAGCTCTATGATCGTTTTAACATTAAACAGATGAGAGTCGATAAAGTAGTTGCTTTAGGTTATTTCACACAGAGTGGCCTATTGCAGATATAGAAAAAACAGTTTTCATTATTAGACATAGTTATACCATTTGAATTGTTTTTCAGATAATTGAGCTGGTGTCATATATGATGTTTACATTTACCTCAAATTTGGAGACGGCAATTCTTGATAATTTAATCAAGACATTGTCACCTTTTTTGTATTATAAGATTGTGAACAGTTGAAAAACAATATATCTCCAAAAGCTAGAACAGTATCCCAATAGAGTTCGAAAGATTGGAAATTAGTCAGGAATTGGTCAAATTTAGAGGTGGATCAATAAGCCAGTAGCCTGGAAGTATTTCCAGTCGAAGTTTCATCTAGGTATCTTATTCTATGATATTTGGTATGTGTGATCAATAGGAAAAGTTTAATCAAGTGTATTGACAAAGGAGAGAATTTTGTCGAAGAATAACAAATCTGCTGAGCATGATAAGTACGTTCCCATCATTTAGCTACAATGTACTGTTTTATTTACGTAAGTATGGCATGATTCCTTTCTGTGTGGATTATTCACAAAAACCTCAAAATCACATGATAAGTCTTCAAGAAATAACCAGGATCTTTTGGGTTTCGGCTGACGCATCAGTGCATACGACTGACCTTACAATTTCTCATGAATTTGGCTTCAATAAGTATTATTTGTCCATGGTCGTGAATGGCTAGAAACAGTGGCTAAGCATATTGTGGTGAGTATCAGGTGTTCGCATTTCTTTATGACCAATAATATTTAATTCGTGTAATACTATGCTAATAATATCTCTTAACTATCCGACTCGTTCCCAATTCAATGGGGCTGGTGGTGATGGCATAACCACAAAACCCCGTGGAAATTCTATGATAACTGACTTCAATAGAGACAGAAAAGTTAGGGCAACAATTGATATCCGTAGTGCGGTAGGGACAGGGTTAAATACCAGTATTTCTTTTGCAAATTGTTGCAGCTGGATGGTTTGGGTAAAAAGCAATTGGTTTGAATACCATGTCCTCATTTAGCATTTCCATTGCGTTGGTATTTAAAATGTTTACTGCCACAATTGTTCTTTTGCGTGCCAATGTACACTTTTAGGTTCAATTAGCATCTTGGTGGATTGGTCTTTTTTATGTGCTGAATGAGTTGAAATTTATTGCTATGTAAGGAAACAAATGGAATTATTCACTGGCGTTTCTCGCATTAATTTTCTGTCGCACTCTTGCTTCCAACTGATACAACTTGATTTTGTTAACATAATACCAATGTTTTTTTTTCAATGTTCCAGCGCACTGCTGCGTGTATCCCATTATAATACGATATCACCCCCAGCCATTTTCATCTGCACAATTGCTACGCATTTTTTGTAATGTTGCATTTTTGTTTCGAGCAAACAATTTAAAATTGAAAATATTAGCATGAATGCTACATAGTCTAGAAAATTTCAGAAAATAACTTGTTTGTTTGAAACTTTCTCCAATCGGGTCGAGGACTGCGATAAGCCAATGGTAATATATTATGTTTTTCTTCAATAGTAATGATATTCAACATTTGTAAAACACCATTTGAAAGTTTAAACAGTGAACTGGAGGAAAGGACCGCTTTATAGAAGTGATCCTCTGGCTTGAAAGGTATAATCATCAATTTAGTTCTAGGTCGTAGCTGATGATTTACGAGTGCCAATTATTTGCAAAAGATCTTCATGTGGGAAACTTTGCCAAGATTTCATTGAGAAAAGAACTTAGATTGAAGTTAGTTAACTGATATAGATCGTGGTTGTATCCAAACTTTCTGAGGGAAAATACCCGTTACTGATTTAGTTCTTATTTAAATGGAGAACACGTCGAAGTTAGGGTTAAAAGAACTATATTGATAATTTTGGTAATATTCCCCCATGTAATTACATTCAATATTATAACTTCTTTTTACAATGAAATGAAAGTTCAATTCAGAATTATATATGTATATTTGTGTGTGTGTGTGTGTGTTTGTGTGTGTGTGTGTAA
Organism: Thysanoteuthis rhombus; assembly: GCA_963457665.1. Lineage (NCBI taxonomy): Eukaryota > Metazoa > Mollusca > Cephalopoda > Oegopsida > Thysanoteuthidae > Thysanoteuthis > Thysanoteuthis major. The sequence continues at coordinate 49,871,234 of OY735203.1, read as the reverse complement.
ATATCATTGTTCAATTTGTTCTCTATTGCACTAAGCCAAAATTTTTGTGGAGGAATTGGTACCATTCCCCATGTATTGACTACACTATCGACTACACTAAGCACTATACAAGGTAAATAGTTCTGCTTTTGTGTCATATTGGATATGTGATTTTTTTTAAGATAACGTCGTCAATAATTTTCATTTGCCTTTTCAGTTCCTCTAATATGGTATCCCTTAATTAATCTATTCAGTACCAGATAAGCAAAGTCTTTACTTTCATGAGTTTTCCAGAAACTACAATTGAATTTTGGGAGATGTTAGCTCTAAAGTTGTATTTAAAGCGTCCATTTAGTTTTCTGGACATACACATAAAAATGTGGAGAAATATGTTTGTATAACTTCAATCGTTTTTGGTAACATCATCACTCTCAGACGAATTCATGTTGATGGCTGGTAAATCGCTCCAAAGGATTTTTCGTTGTTGTCTCCTCCTTGAAATATCTCTTTATTTCGCTCTTGCATCATGTTTTACTTACTCTGCTCAATTGTTTTCTGCAGCCACTGTTAAGTATCGTTTCTCTGTGTTCGTATTCGCTTTTTACAAGTATGAACAGCAAATATCTATGTACACTGTCTTTCACCGTACCTAGTAATTCTCCTACTCTGAAACAGCTGCCACTCTTGTTCCATAACATCTTCCCTCTAATTTTTTCTCACTTTTTGCTTGTTTTGCTTATCTTCCCTCCTTTCCTTTCCATATTTTATATGAAATAAGAAGAAAAAAAAACATGGATTATTTTTACGAGCAAAAAAAGTATAGGGAATGCAGAAATATTGTCTTAGAAAAAAATGATACCATCTAATCTTCACATAGTATCCGATTCTATAATCTGAAGTTGATCTATCGTTCATTTTATACATTTTCGAGTTTCGTATTGGCCCCCAAAATACAAAATAATACCATTAGAGAGGAATTGAATGGACTCACACAGTAGCTGTGGTATCATAGGAATTTTTGGATGTTACTAACTGAAATAACCGATAAGAGCAATTAAATAACGATCATGTACAAGTAATATGTCAGAAATATACGTGCAACGATCAAAATTGACGAAGCAATGCTGGAAAAAGTTGGCGTCCACATTTCCAATGGACAACACGTCTCCATCACATCTTCAAGAGAAGAAGAAGAAGAAAGAGTCCAGCAAAGAATCACTCGGATAGCAAGCCTTCGGTAAAGTAGGCTCAAGCTTCAGTAACAAGCCAAAAGAAAATGCCATCAGTCCTAAAAAAAGGGTATATAATCAATAATCACGAATGAAGTTGAAAGATGGAACCAAGAGATTTGTCCACTCATTGATAATCATGCAATATGTACATGAGAGAACCATGCTCAACATGTCATGGAGTAACTGCAATACATTAAAGTATACTATGGGACCATTAAAGTCAGGGTCATCGTAAAATCATCAGGAAACTCATGGCGATTGTTTGGCCATGGTTCAAAAATGATAAATAAGCGTTCGACATGGATGGCATGAGATCAAACGCAGAACCGAGGCCGGCAGACTATGAGATGGGAAGACCAACTGGGTAGGTTCTGAGAATATTAGCTCTGCAACACACGGCAGATGTGATGAATCACCTGGATTGTGTATGTCCAATGGCAGACGATAGGAGACATGTTGATAATGATGATGATGATGTGACTCTGGGAATTACCACAGTAAAGTTTATGAGTAGTGACAGAGAGGGTCGAACTCGATAACCGGAGCTCATTCGAAAAAACAAGAGTTTTTGTTTCCAGGTTAGGTCAGCCATCTTACGTGCGAAAGGTATAAAGATATCGCTGTTGGTCAAGTGTTCTATCTGGCAAATTGTCAATGTTACAGATATATTCCAAACAGCATATCTTTGCTCAGGAAGACATTGATATTGCAAATTCTGGAACTTTATATGTGGCCATCCTTGAAAAATCCAGTGATCCAGGCGATCTGAAAGTGGATTGACATACCGTTGGTCGCGTGATATTTACTTGAAATATCAACAACAACTCTCAATTTCTGTAAATTGTAAATGGAACCTTCTTTAAAACCATAAACCTTGTTTGCATTCTTCTACAAATCAACAACATTTATCTTAAAACCTCAGGTATGTTGAGTTAGCATGCCAAATTTGTATAAGCTGCAACAACGTGTAGGAACTTTTTGATAGCATGACAGACAGGAAGCCAGTCCTTTTCATATATGAGATATCACTAAAAATGAATGTAAGGACATACAACCAACACACTGCTCCCGAGATGCAACTCATTTCACATGATCGAACATCATTTTTATCCAACATGGCACTGCTATATATAAAATATGCATACGAAAGTTTTGCGGGAAAAAGCCCAGACAGTGCAGAAACATAAACATGTTTTTGTGGCAGATCTGCATTCAACTACATGTTTGGCTCCCTCCTAAAACCATCTTAACATTTGGAGTTAAATGTAAAGAGCACTATGTTGAATAAACACATCATACTTTGGATATAGCATTATATCATAAATCATGCTATGGTATATTCCATCCCTGTGGTATGGAAAATATTTTTGCATATCATGAGTAATGAGACATCAATGCAAAGCCATTGGCTATTTTTCACTACAAAAACTTTTACATACGCATCTTCCTTTGTTGTTGTTTCAATATTTGACCAGGTTCTATTTTTAGTCCGTTGTCATGTTTTTCTTGCTCTGATACAGTAGAGTTTGGGGATAGATAGACGGGGTGGGTTTTTTTCCGTTGTTGTTGTTTTTGCCTTGTCAACTGGTGCTTAGAATCTAGAGACTTTTGTTGATATTCATTAGCAACAAAAATCCCCCCATTGAACTGGACCATTGGCATGAATCCAGTGTGTGCGATCTTGCACGAAGAATGCATGAGCTGATTGAATCAAAAAAAATAAACACCCAGATACTTTCGAATGCACGGATGTTCACAAAATATAAACCCAAAGGATTCTAAACCAAAATATTTAGCAAATGTATAGTTGTATGCTGGGATTCTTTTAAAAGATCCCGAATATTTTTCAGCAAATAGATTAAATGATCTTAGAAAAAAGAATTGGGAAATAAAAAGGCAAATTTCATTCGGAATTAAGAGGATACCTTCACATCAATGCCTACATAGCTTTATATATGCGGGGATGATCAGCTGTGTAAGCCGTGTCGAACGTCTTTTTTTCATTTTATTCAATTGTGTCTTTAAAAATCCAATTTACTATGTCAGCTTATAAAATATATTGACTGAATCCTAGCCTTCTCAATTATTTGAAGCCATCGACCTAAACCACCTCAAAAACGATCGACGTAAGTTTCCCCTCAGTTTTTTAGTTAGTGCAGCTGATTATCCATGTATGCATGTATGTATGTATCATATTTACAATCTGCTGCGATTGAGCAGAGGGACTAAAAATCCAAACATCCACTCCTTTTAGGTCTAGAAACACAATTCATTTTGTTTTATCAAAGGGGTCCAGATAGCAGTGCTAATCTATGCAGATTCAACCCTATAGTTTGTGTCCAACAGTGTCCATTATGAGTGATCACTGCCGAACAAAAGGCAAAGAAATTAATTTTGTTCTTTTCTCCCCTTTTTCCAATTTTAGCTTGATCACCCCTAACATAGCAAGCTGTCGAAAAATGTACTTTCATCTCAATATTTTATTCCATTGAGTGACTAACATGATTATTTTACTTTTAGGGGTAGATGTGCTTATTTATATGTATGGATTGTTTTATTGTATCGAAAAAACGTACACGATGATTTTGTTCACGAAATAGCGTAGGTGAAAAGTAAAAATAGGATTGAGTAGCTGACAAAAATGATTAGTATATATGGGGATAGGGGATCCTATGATCTCTGCTGGAACCGAAAAAAAAAACGAAACATTAAACATCCATTTATATGAAAGAACGTCACCATGAGAATAGAGAGAATAATCAGTTTATCATGATCAGCAGGTTAGCAAAGTGTAGATTTTGTAATGTGGTTCCATGAATTAAATAGCTGGAAGATATTTTTTTTATATAATCACGAGCAACCGGCCTGGAACATAGCGTTTTGCATTGGCTTTATTGAATTTGCGTCTAATTTTGATTCATTATCTGCAAAAAAAATGGGAACTCCGCTTAGCCAGACTTTGAGCCATCTTCTCCTTTAACAGGAAAAGATTGAATGAAACATATTTTTTTTGTTTTTACTCAGTTGAATTTTTAAAATACTTTTTGATGATATTTTGCTGCGTTTTTTTTTTTTGCCTTTGAATTGTTCAAAAATCTTTTTTTGTCTCTACCGTGAAATCAATTTCAACCTATTATTTCGGTAATTCCATGCTTCTTTTCAGAGACATTCTGTAGCCTCGCAACTGAAATAAATGCGTATTTACTGAAGTTGGCTGATTGAAGTCAATATTCCAAATGTTGATGTTTGAACCAGTCAGACAATTTTGAGAAAAAGCGGAACACAATCCTTCAACTAACGTTTCCCTTTGAAGGGTTTACATCTTCCTGGACTGACACTAATAAATATCTAAGTATTTATTTTATGTTTTACGTATTTGATCTAACAACTTCTATCCATTTTTATTCTTTATTCAATTTTTTTTTGATATTTTTTCGAGATTTTATGGCTCATAAGCCTTACTCTTATTCTACAAGCGTGGTCTATTTGCCTGTAATTTTCGTCTTTTTGCTAATCTTTCTTCACTTTTTTTCTTCGTTTTGCTGCTTCTGCGTCAGGTCACCACTGACAACCATTAGCTGTATCTTCTTAATCTTTCTTTCTCTTCCTCAATTTCACCTTCTATCCTTTCCCAATGAGAATTTGCACCGTTTTTCCTATTGTCAACTACCCCCAACGACGTTTACCTGGCTCTGACTATTCAATGCTTCATCGTTCGATATGCAGGAACGTAATAAGAAAGACGATTAATGATGTTCAGAGTGCAACACCAGCCTCCGGCCTGGACAACCCCAGGTGAATTCCAAATGCTCGCTAAATGCTGACTGGCATGTGAAAATAGTCTGTTTTGTTTTTTGTTTGTTTGTTTGTTTGTTTTTTCGTGTTCTAATGGCATCACTGCAAGGCAAGACAGAGTTGATGATGAATGCAAGGAAAACACGCAACCAAACAGGAAGTATTTTCCTGAGCCGTGGCCCTAACACATTTCATTTGGAGATAGAAATCATTACTCTGAAACTCGGTTGAAACAATGCACTAACGACAGCGGTGATCAGGTTTTGATGCTCTTCCTTGGCTCAAGATGACAACGTTTTTCCATCAGCAAATAATCTTTTTGGTCGGATCATTAAAGATTCTGTAATCTGGAGGGATCATGAGACTGCACAATGTATTAAAGAAAAAATAGAAACATCACGAAATCCTTTAAACGACTCAAATGGCAATGGGCTAGTCATGTTATAAGAATTGCAGGAAACTGCTTGACATTAGGACTCACAACGTGGATCCCCAGAGATTATATGCAAACCGTGACCTGAAGCATATAAGATGGCATACAAGACAATTAAAGAGAGTTTTGTTACCGCAACACCAATGACAGAGAGATGAGGTCTATCCTGGGGAATGACCATATCCAATAACGGAAAATAAAAGACTGATAATGATGATGAACCCTTTGGATGATGATCATGTAGTTTAGAAGCTCTCTAAAGGAGGTATTTAGGAATAAATGTTAGAATCCCCCCCCAAAAAAAGTAGTGTGAGCAAAAATAGCTTAAGAGAACAGTATTTTCTTCCTCAGCCTTGGTTTGATCTATCCATGTAAAAATTAAGCTGGAAGAAATGAATTAAAGTGCTTGTCCATCCATTCCCTCAGATGTCTACTTATTACCATTTTAGATGGGAATGAATTGTACCCCATTCACTGGGAGTAATTTATTTGTCACTCAATTCTCTTCCATTAAGTTCAAATTTGTTGATTCAATCTAAATCTTAATGAAATTCATAAATTATTTATAGACAGAGATGGTTATAAATGTCACAAATGGCTCAAAAACGTACAAGACCTTCATAGAAAAATCCTAAGGAAGGAGTAACTCAGGTAGGAAAATGGTCCTATGCCAGTTATCAGAATGTTAAGAGGGATTTGTTTGGTTTGTCTCTCGTGAAAATTGGTATTTTATGTTACCTCGAAGACTGACATTTGACTTTGGTAGAATGCAGGACTGTTGAGGTTACCAACATTTGGACATGATGTTCCTAGATACGTAGTTACGAGTGAGTAATTGCTTGGCAAGGAGATATATGAATAATGAATTAAATGAGTGGAAATTGATTATAATTTCACAGGGCCATAAACATTCCTTATTTTTTATATCAAATTATAAAACTAATGTGAAAAATCGAAATTTTCATCCATGAAATTAGAAAGTAAAATCTGAAACTGGTGAGCTGGGTTGTTAGTCAATTTATTACTGTCAATTTATTTCTAAAATTCAAAAGGTCGATTCAATTATATCAATGACAATGCTTGGGAAACAAACATAATCAATTAAATGTTTTTCATATTACGCGTATCAATTATGTCTTTTTTTCAGAAATGAGAGAGCATATATCCAAGCATGAAACGCAGTCAGGAATATATACAAGTGCCTGCTGGTCAAACTTGTATGCCATTGACACCCATGTACACATATAGGAGCCTCCATATATTACAGTGATACAAATGTTTCCAGTATTTTGTGAAATATTTGAATGATCCAAATTCATTTCATTATTAGACAATTATCAGAGTATCTCACTGGCTTCTCATGGTGTTGATTTTTTTTATTTTTTCGGGGAGAGTGTTAAATTCAATGATCTTTTCTGAAAGTTTTTTAATGATATTTTCCATCGTATTTGGCAGTTTACAAGCAGTTATTATTAGATATTGGAGATCAGTGTTGGCCTAACATGTAAGATACAACGCATTTTCCATTTCAAATGATTATTCTATAATAAAATGATACTTGTCAATGTCTGACAAGATGAAAACTGTTCCTTCGTGTCAACCCAACTTATGAACGTCTGAATTTTATGTGAGGCTTGAAAAGACGCATTCCAGCTTAATAAACAAAAAAGCAATAAAAGAACAAATAAAGATGTGGATAAATCAGGTAACTCTTTCAAAATTTCTCTATAGTTATGCAAACGATATTGCTGTGGAGATTTACCCCAATCTGATACCATACAAGGTAGGCTATGTGTCTTTCATCTATTTCAATGGCGCTCGAATTGTCACAACCACTGTAATTTAGAACTCAGTTCTATTTTACCATCATAAAAATTTGTGAAAAATGAATTGAAAAAATGAATTGAAAAAAGTCCAAAAATGAAAGACGATTCTAAATTTTGAAAAACATTTTTTGTATTTTTCCTTTTAAAATGCAGCTCTCCAAATTACTTTTTGCAAATTTTTCTTGAAAATTATTTCAATGTCAATTGCTGGTTTTTACGTATTATCGAAAAATGTTCCTTATACATATGATTTCTGTATATCTAATCCGCCATAGTTAAAGTTTTCTTTGTTCAGGAAGTTACCAATTTTTTTTCTCAAAATACGAAAAGTACAAACATGAACAAAAAAAGGTTTACAAAATATTCCTTAAACGTCTTCTTGAAAATATATGGATAGTTTATTAAAACTTTGATAGAATATTTAAAAAGAAACAACAAAAAATTATTAGGAACGGATATGGAGTATAAATCAGTTTATACCAAAACAGATACTAGCTGAAGGAACCGCTGTGTCAAATATCAGCAGGACTAGAGACGAAACAAGGCTTTAACAATTTAAGAATATTCAGTGAAATTTCAGTGAAAAAAAGCAGTCTCAAAAAGATATACAAGTATATAAAATTTCATGTTTGTATTCACATAACTGTGGCCAACAAATCGGAAAATACATACATACACGCGCAGTAGAGAGAGGGGGCAAGGGAAAGAAAGACAGGGATAGGGGAAATAATAATAATAATAATAATAATAATAATAATAATAATCAGCACAAACCAGAGGCAGTCGTGGAGAATGACAACCACGAACGAATCTGGGACTTTGACATCCGAACCGACCACCTCATCCAGGCAAGAAGACCAAACTTGGTAATTGTAACAAGAAAAGGAAGACCTGCCAAATAGTAGATGTGGCTGTACCTGCATACCATAGAATGCAGAAGAAGGAGGGTGGACCAAGCAAGAGAATTGAAGAAGATGTGGAACAAGAAAGTCAGGGTAGTACTGGTCATAGTGGGCGCACTAGAAACTGTCCCAAAAACGCTGAGGGTGAGACTGGAGGATATCAGGATTAGGGGAAGGATTGAGATTGTACAGACCACAGCACTACTGGGAACTGCACGGATATTGAGGATAGTGCTAGAAATATAACGACTACAACGTTAACTGTCAATAGTGATCCAACAGAGGAAGGCAAATAAAAGCGGAAACGCAGATTGTAGCACTGACATGATTGGCGAAAGAGAGAGGAGATGCTGGCTGAAAACCTGAGGAGACTTATTGTCACTTAGCCTCCAGCAATGACCACTGGGCAACCGGTGTGAAACTGTAAATCGCAGTACTCCTGCGGCCTATGTGCACTAGAAGAGAAGGGCTGGGGACTCTGGAGACTTGCTGTCACTCAAACTCTTGCGGTTACCACTAGGCAACTGGTGTGAGATTGCAAAAAATGATAATAATAATAATAATAATCGCAACTGTAGTCGAAGAGTTACACCAGAAAAGACTAGCCAAAGAGGCAAGACTAAAAAGATACAGTCTAAGAACGGCCCAATACACACAAAACCGCACATTCCAAAACAATGAGAAAAAGTTTTACCGAGATTTAAATGGGGAAAGAAGGCAGGACATAAAACCAGATGCCACAGAGGCCAAGAACTATTGGAATAGCATATGGGGGCACCCAAAAAGACATAACGTAACACCGCAATGGTTAGGAAACATGAGAAAAGAACTAGGAGATATAGACAAGGGAGAACCAATAGTACTGAATGAAACCACATTAAAACATACTCTTAGGAAAGTAGCCAACTGGAAAGCACCGGGTCCCGACGGGATCCATGGGTATTGGTTCAAAAAATTTACCACGTTACACGGCAGACTCACTCACCTACTCCAAAATTGTCTGAATGAAGGCAAAGCACCAGAATGGATGACTAAAGGCAGAACCACCCTCATCCAAAAAGACCCGGGAAAGGGGAACATAGCAAGCAACTATAGACCAATCACTTGCCTACCACTTATGTGGAAAATCCTGACCGGGCAAATAGCAGAGAGAATATACATGTCAATGGATAGAAGGGGGCTACTACCAGAAGAACAGAAAGAGTGTAGGATAGGAACCAAAGGGGCAAACGATTTACTCTACATAGACCAGATGATCTTAAAAGAAGTAAGGAAAAGGAGAAAGAATATCGCAATGGGATGGATAGATTACAAAAAGGCATACGATATGATTCCACATAGCTGGATACTCGAATGCCTTAGAATGTTCAAAATTAGCGAACCGGTGGTTAAATTCATTGGTAATTCAATGGAAGACTGGAAAGTAGATTTGACAGCTGCAGGGGACAAACTAGCCGAGGTAGGGATAAAAAGGGGGATCTTCCAAGGGGACTCGTTGTCCCCACTGTTATTTGTTCTAACAATGATACCGCTTAACAGAATCCTGAAAAACAGCAAAGGATACCACTTCTCTAAAACAAAAGGAAAGGTCAACCACTTAATGTACATGGACGATATTAAATTGTTTGCGAAAAACAGGGGAGAGCTTGAGACTCTGTTCAACGAAGTAAGGGAATATAGTGAGGACATAGGAATGGAGTTTGGGATAGAAAAATGCGCAATAATGGTGACGCATAAAGGAAGGCTTTCAATGACTGAGGGAATTGAACTTCCGGACAACAACAAGATTAGGGCATTGACTGCACAAGACCGATACAAGTACCTAGGTGTCCTTGAATGTGACACGATAAAACGGGAAGAGATGAAGGAGAAAATTAAGAGGGAATACCTTAGAAGGATAAGGAAAATATTAGAAACCAAATTAAATAGCAGAAATCTAATAAAAGGAATGAACACCTGGGCTGTGTCAGTAGTTAGGTATACAGGACCATTCCTAGGATGGACAAAGGAAGAGCTCCAATCAATGGATAGGCGAACAAGGAAACTTATGACGATGCATAAAGCATTACACCCTAGGGATGATACAGATAGACTATACGTTAAGAGAAAAGAAGGTGGTAGGGGGCTCATCAGCATAGAAGATTGTGTCCAGAGAGCTAAAGTAGTCCTAGATAAATATGTGCAAACAAATAGTGAAGAAATCATAAAGAGCGCGAGGGATAGTGCAACAAACAAAGTAGAAAGCAATGGAACGGTACAGCAAACTAGAAAAGAAAAGTGGGAAGGGAAAAAATTGTACGGCGAGTTTAAAAGACAGATAAAAGATATAGCAGACGAGAAATCATGGACGTGGTTACGAAAGGGAAACCTTAAGAGAGAAACAGAATCGCTCATCATGGCAGCCCAAAACAAAAGCATAAGGACAAACTACATAAAAGCTAAAATCGACAGAACACAGGCAAACAGCAAATGCCGCATGTGCGGTGAAAGAGATGAGACAGTAAACCACATAACTAGTGAATGTAGTCAACTCGCCCAGAAGGAGTATAAGCATAGACACGATAGAGTAGCAACGATGATACACTGGGAACTAAGTAAACAAATGGGATTCAACCATGGGGAAAAGTGGTATCAGCACAAGCCAGAGGCAGTTTTGGAGAATGACAACCACAAACTACTGTGGGACTTTGACATCCAAACTGACCACCTCATCCAGGCAAGAAGGCCGGACTTAGTAATAGTAGACAAAAAAAAGAAGGCCTGCCAAATAGTAGACGTGGCTGTGCCTACAGACCATAGAGTAAAAAAGAAGGAGGCTGAAAAAAGGGAAAAATACCAGGACCTAGCAAGGGAGTTAAAGAAAATGTGGAACATAAAAACCAGGGTAGTACCAGTCATAGTGGGAGCACTAGGAACTGTCCCCAGAACGCTGAGGGAGAGACTGGAGGAGATCGGGATTAGGGGGAGGATAGAGACCGTACAGACCACAGCACTACTGGGAACTGCACGGGTACTGAGGAAGGTGCTAGAGATATAAGTACTGCAACGAATAGTAGCTCTGTCATGATATGCGAAAGAGGGAGGAGACGTTAGCTGAAGACCTGAGGAGACTTATTGTCACTCAGCCCTCAGCGATAACCACTGGGCAACCGGTGTGAAACTGTAAATCGCAGAATTACTGCGACCTGCTAGTACTAGGAGAGGAGGGCTGGAGACTTGAGGAGACTTGCTGTCACTCAAACTCCAGCGGTTACCACCAGGCAACTGGTGTGAGATTCCAAATAATAATAATAATAATAATAATACAGAACACAGACAAACAGCAAATGCCGCATGTGCGGTGAAAGAGATGAGACAGTAAACCACATAACTAGTGAATGTAGTCAGCTCGCCCAGAAGGAGTATAAGCATAGACACGATAGAGTAGCAACGATGATACACTGGGAACTAAGTAAACAAATGGGATTCAACCATGGGGAAAAGTGGTATCAGCACAAGCCAGAGGCAGTTTTGGAGAATGACAACCACAAACTACTGTGGGACTTTGACATCCAAACTGACCACCTCATCCAGGCAAGAAGGCCGGACTTAGTAATAGTAGACAAAAAAAGGAAGGCCTGCCAAATAGTAGACGTTGCTGTACCTGCAGACCATAGAGTAAAAAAGAAGGAGGGTGAAAAAAGGGAAAAATACCAGGACCTAGCAAAGGAGTTAAAGAAAATGTGGAACATGAAAACCAGGGTAGTACCGGTCATAGTGGGAGCACTAGGAACTGTCCCCAAAACGCTGAGGGAGAGACTGGAGGAGATCGGGATTAGGGGGAGGATAGAGACCGTACAGACCACAGCGCTGCTGGGAACTGCACGGATACTGAGGAAGGTGCTAGAGATATAAGGACTGCAACGAATCGTAGCTCTCTCATGATATGCGAAAGAGGGAGGAGACGTTAGCTGAGGACCTGAGGAGACTTATTGTCACTCAGCCTTCAGCGATAACCACTGGGCAACCGGTGTGAAACTGTAAATCGTAGAATTACTGCGACCTATGAGTACTAGGAGTGGAGGGCTGGAGACTTGAGGAGACTTGCTGTCACTCAAACTCCAGCGGTTACCGCCAGGCAACTGGTGTGAGATTCCAAATAATAATAATAATAATAATAATAATAATATGATGTCACAATTTCATTCATCGATGATACCTGTTGACCAGTCAAGGGATAATGTTTTAAATTCTGGTGAAGTGAATCATAAAGGGAATATACAATTTTTTTGTTTTGTTTTCCCCTTTTTTTTCTGTAAATTTTCTGGCTGAATGCTTGGTTACAATAAGTTACAGTGAGAAATTACCTGCATACATTTTTTTTCCATTTTAATGTTTACTTAGCCAGCGAATAATGGATAAGCGTTAAAGTAACATCGATCTCCCCTACAAAATACGTTGGACTAAGGAACAAGATGAAAAACAAACTTCCATTAAATGAAGAAAAAATGGTTCAATCGATATTTTGAGTAGAAAAATAGACTTGAAGTCTAATATGAATCAATTAATTTTCCAGTGACGTTTATACATTAGATGTTATTTATTTCACTTTGTCAAATAATAGAATGGTTTTCTTCACACATATGAATGCTAGAATCATATATAATGATAAAATTAGTTTGTCATAGAGAGGTGATAGATTATGATATGTCTTGCTTAGTATAATGACACAACGCATGTCTAATGGAAATATGCAATCAAATATGGTAAATACCCGGTATGACCAAATACTATGTGTATTTATATAAGAACATATCCATATGATTAGGGTATATAGATGGTATGTACCAAAATGCACCTCCGTGCATGTGTGTGTGTGTGTGTGTGTGTGTGTGTGTGTGTGTGTGCATGCATGCGTATACCGGTCAATACGTGGCCTGATTATGTCTTCCCTTGTTGATGATTCATTAGTGGCATAGATTGATCGGATAGAGTTCGATTTAAGATCGAATTTCAGATAATAACAGTTCTGTGATTCCCTTTGTTTTGCTTTCAGAAACAGAAGAATACTTCCTATCGACTGCTTTAAACCATTCAGGATTCTAAGTACATGAAACAGAAATTTGAAGTATGTAAATCAATGAACGTTATGCCAATGGGATTAACGAGTTTATCATATAAAAAAAGATGTTTGAGGATTCAAGTAGTATGAGGATAATCAGCAAGCTAAACCCTGCTGACCTTTATCAGTTTTTTGCATGTGGACTGACATTTTTGGAACATATCTGGTGTATTGACATTTGAGTTTTCTTATAGTTTCTATGAGATATCTGACTTTCTTTTCCTGTAATATGCTATGCTGTCGTGTGATCTCCTCATGAGATGTTGAGCTAGGATATTTTTTGTGCAAATTGTATGATTCTCAGGTTGAGGGTCAATCTTTTGGTGAGGATTCAATTTTCAGCTCCTTAGTTGGCTATTGAGATTATGCGTGGGTCGTAATTTTTTTCTTTTTAGGAATAATAGGTTTTTTGTTAAGTTATATGATGATAATTTCCTGAAGCTTGCCAACATAGAGTGATTCTTTACTCAGAGTCTTCTCCCTATTCACGATTATTAGTTATCCTTGGTAAATGTAATAATCCCCATCATTTACCTGTGTGTGCTATATTCAGATCGTTGTGTCTTTTCCTCTGTTCGTTGAAACATGAAATTTGTTTCACTGAAGCTGATGTGAAGGAATAAATTGTGGCTTCATCCGTTCAGTTTGTCAGGCAACTTTTGAAGATCATGGAAGTTCTCAGAAAATAGGGACAATGCCATCAGTCAATAGGAGGCTACATAGGTATTTGTATCGTACAATGCTATTGTTTTTTTCAATCTAAGTTTTGGAAAATCATCTCGAGGCACGCTTGAATGTGTTTTGATGAGCTGCTATCGCTTTGTCTTTTTTTTTCCTGAATTGATGTAGCCTGATCAAGGAAATGCTATATCGGTAGATATGCTGCAAAGCTGTGATATCTCGACTATGCCTTATTGTATGACACTATCTACGACCTTGAGGCTATCTACTTGTTTGATTAATATTCTGAAGCCAAAAAAATTTGCGACGAGTGACATTTCACCTTTTGCTGCTTTATCCTCTAATTGATTTATCAAATGCCGATGATGTATGGTCCTCTCGGAACCATCCTCTTTCAATGGTTCAATATCATTTAACTTTTTGTGATCAGTTGGTGATCACATTGCTGAGAATTTTGTTGGTGCACTGTGATGGGAAATATTGGCCTGAAGTTACCTTGATTTTTAGGACCCATTGTAATTGCATTTTGATTAAGATGTTCCAAATTTCTAAGACCTTATTGATTGAATAGAATAGCTAGTTTCTTAGTAATGGCTTGTTTAACTTTCTGAGTAGGTCACTGGTGATGTTACTTGGTCCCCGGGATTTCTTTTTTTTGTATGTTTGATGGATTGCTCCATCTCCAACTGAGAAACTCCTGTAAAATCTTCGAAGAGGATACTCATGAATTTTGTTTGTTGTTTGTATCCATTGTTTTGTGGCGAGTATATATTATTTTTTTATAATTCTCGCGAAAATTTTCTAATTCAATCCCTGTCCCATCTTAGACATCCATTCAACTTGACCATATAGAACACTTGTGACTCTCTGAACTGGAGATTTTTTAGCTCTGTTACTTTTTTTATGAAAATACTTTCGATGACTACTGGTATGTATTCCATTTCATCTTTTTTTCTTCATTTTGGATATATATATATATATATATATATATATATATATATATATATATATATATATATATATATATATATATATATATATATATATATATATATATATATATATATATATATATATATATATATATATATATATATGTATATATATTATTTCGATAGTTAATTCTTCTGTTGTCTCCGGAAACTTACAATTTTTGCATTTGTCCATTATGTCATTTGTGTTTTCTTCCTATTGTTTACCGATGTTGGCTCGTTTGCTCTTTGACTTGAAAATTCCGGCTGCTATTATTAGTGTGGTTGTTATTTTATTGTTGGGTGCGACGATTTTGTCCTTTGGTTCGGGGCACAGTTGATATTTCATCCTCTGTTCGAACATGAGGCGAGGAACATTCGCACACAAAGTTGTCGTGGTTACAAATTCCCATTGAATCTCCATTTATTGATGATCATATACTAATCTGTTAAGTTATTACATAATATAAAAACAGACCTGTACAAACATTATACAACAATGATCAGCAAACTGAACTAGATTTTCTGGCACAAAACTGCCCTGTTGATAGATGATAGCGAAACATGTTCTAGGGCGAATGGCGTCTGGCAATGATCTAAAGTCTTCGTTAATGGTTCAATCATCATTAGATCACGCAGTATAGAGGATTTGATACCAATTCATGGTAAGTTAATAGAATTATTATATGAGCATTTTGACATCTTGTTTTTCGATCTGTAACAATGGGGCCAAAATTTAGTTTTAGTTAACACGTAAAATTATGCAGACATCAAACGAGACTGATTTATTTTTTTATTTTTTAAAGTATCGTTTCATTGACATCCTGAAGTACTGATCGATTAGTCCAATGGTATTAGCACACACATTAAAACATACAAGCAAACACACACACACAAGCACACACACACACACACACACACACACACACACACACACATATATATATATATATATATATATATATATATATATGTATGTATATATATATATATGTGTGTGTGTTTATATATGTATATGTATATTCTTGTTGTATTGATTTAAGGGGAACCAACAGAATGTTATTGGAAAGAACTTTTCCTCATCCCAAACTTGTAAACAGGACATGCTTTTTCTTGGCATCGCTGCAAGGCTTTCTGAGAAAGAAGGTCGGCAATTGTCCACATACATCAAAACATGCCTATTTGATGACAAAAATTTCAGAGATGTATAACCTGCTTTTTTTCCGACTTTCAATCCGTTCTTACATCAGCATATATATGTGTTTATATATATATATATATATATATATATATATATATATATATATATATATATATATATATATTATATATATATATATATATATATATATATATATATATATGTGTGTGTGTCTGTCTGTCTGTGTGTCTGTCTGTCTGTGTATGTCTGTGTGTCTGTGTGTTTGCGTGTGTGTGTATGTGTTCCCATACGTCAAACTCAGTTCAACAAAAAACAGCTTTGCCTGTGTTACACTGTGAGCGTCACCTCCCGGCAAGGAACTCAGGTATGATCGAAATCGAAGGAGAGAGAATAAGATCCTTCATCTCATTGGTTCATCCTTTTCGGGCGAGTGAATAGAACTGGATTGCAAAATGTGTACCAGCATATACTTGTAAGAATTTCACTCAAGATTGCCTTTATAATAACTTTTTTAAAACAACTTGGTTAAGGCACACATTTACTTCTTTCCGTACCAAATATCTTTACATATTTTTCGTCTCTGGTGTGTATATGGGTCGTTTTTTGCCGACTAAAATGTATACATTCAATCCGTGTCAAGTGGTCCACATGCCCACCCACTGGTAGACCTGACATATACACACACGAAACGTGACACCAAATAAGATACGTCCGTGATCACAGCTAATTGATTATACATCACTTGTAAACATTCTTCCTGACAAACAAACTTGCTTTGGAGTGCGACGACACAATTCAGATAAAGTCGAAAACATAATAACGCCAGTTTGTTTCAGAGGCTTATCTAGAATGGGGTTTAATTATAACATTCAAAACTAAATAACAGCATCTTTCAACATCCAGGACATTGGACAAACAATTAGCCTGAGATCTATGAATAAACACCATTCTGTATACTCCATCTCCTAATGACCTTTACTCAAACGTATGATACATGTAAAAATTGAGCTGTACCTCGTTTGTAGCAACGCTTCGTGCTTTCTACATATATATATATATATATATATATATATATATATATATATATATATATATATATATATATATATATACATATTAGAAAATATACAATTTTTTGAAGATCTGTTCGGATGTTTTTTTTTTTTCCTTTTCTACTGAATAATCTTTAAATAATGTATAAATCTGAACAACCATCGATTACTGTGATAGATGATTAAACCACGAATATAATACAAGCAATGTGTAGATATATTCTGTCACTCCACGGGATATAACTGATGTTAGTAAATACTATTCCATTCGTGCCCCAATGACGTGATGAAAATGTTTAATTTAGAAAAAACGTAATCAAAACAAAAACAATGATTGAAATCCGTTTGCCAACAGAACATTAGTATCAGAATCTCTAGAATGTGTCTCGTCAACCAATATAATATGCATGATTGGATCCATATATTCTGCATATCCTTCCATTTTTATGGTACGGGTATATAATGATAAAGTGTCATAAAATGAAAAGAAATATAGTACAATACAAATGTTGACAACATCGACCATCTCCAACAAAGTGAAAACAGAGTCATTTTGCACCTTTAGAGACAAACTTCGGCATTGTATGTTATGACCTTATATTTTAAAACTGCCAAATATTTACACGGCCTGAGTTTATAAATTACAGGTTGTTGTACTGATTATCCCAAGCTGAAAAGAATATCATAACATTGATTTAAAAAGGCAGTAAAAGATCTGGAAGGCACAAATATGTTCAGTGCATCAACAGAATGAAAATTGCCAAGGAAAAACCCTACCCTGAGCAGCAAAGTTATATTTGAGGAGGTTTATCAAGATAGTGTCCATATCATTCTGATACAGGATTCTTCGCATTGTTGCAAAATGTGTCGAACCTCTTATTTGACAGCCTCTGAAACTTTTAGACTTCAATGTTGTCCTTTTTACAGACAAATGCTGAGCTACATCTGATTGACCGAATAAATGAAGTCCACGCTGGGCTGCGTGGGAAGAGCAGGGTCCTCACTCATCTCCATGTAAGACAACGCTCCATCATACAGCGCAGATGCAACATAACAACAAAAGGTCTCGAAACCGGTAGAATATTAGACTAAACACCAATTTCTGGAGATCTCAACCCAATTGATACCCCCCTCCCCCAAGAGTGAATAAATGAAGATAGGCTTCAGTTCGAAACCCACTGATGACCAGCGTTGAAGATCTTTCAGCTGGAATCATTCTTTGGTTATTTCATTCAATGAAAGATTGAGTAAGATCTGATCCATCTGAAAAGATCTTGAATTTTAAAGTCAATGTTTTGTATCAGAGTTTTTGCTCAGAATTCAGGGACTACAAGAAGTTCTATCGCACTCGTCACTGTCTGTTCAGGTATTGGATGATAAGGCTATACTTTTTCGGGTCCCTCGGCATCAGACACCCCTGGTTACTCAGCCATGAAATCTTAATTTACTCCCCAGTACTACACCTTTATGCCTTCCAGTATTTTCATTTCTTGGGTATCATGGACGCTGTGTCTCAACCCTAACATTGACATCACAAACAACCGAGTGAATGCCATTCCCGACGGCGTATCAACAATTATTTGAGACAGCAATGCAATTAAATGTTCTCCGAATATTCCTTCCCGTTGATTATGAATCTGATAGCTTTTCACCCGTGCTTAATAACTGGATACGACGGAAGTTGATGAATTGCCGAAAAATACCGCGTACTTTCCTCGATATGTGCATTTAAGTTTCCTCTCTTTCGGCATGGCATAATGATACTATGCAAACATGTGCGTAAAATGATTTAGATTAAACCACTGTTGCCGAATTTTGAATGGGGAAATGCACTTGCATAGTAATTATATACGCACTGCATTACCGGAAAAAAAGGCAGAAAGCAAAACTTTTTTTCATGTTTGGGAGAGAAAAAGGTTTTGATTTTATGTAGCTATTTTCTAGATGAATGAAAATATAGATAATTTCAGATAGAGTTGCATTTGAAAAATACACCCACCTCTGTTTCGGTCTAAAACTTGTTCCCCCTCCTTTTTTCTTACTAATGAAATTAAGATTCTGACGATAAATTGAATTTTAAACGATTTTGAAGTTTTTAGAACGGTGTCGACTACCTGTTCAGTATGTCACCGAGATCAGCTGAAATGTCCAAGTCACCGTCGATAATGTGCCGAGCTGAAAATCGGATGCAATTCAATTTTATCGTCGAATTCTTTATCTCATTAGTAAGAACAGAGATTGGAGGAAAACCAAAGAAAAAAATTATGTGTGTACACTTTGCTGAACAAAGAAGGCGTCTGGTATGGATGTAATCTTGCTCCGACAATTATGCAAGCAAAGAAGAAAGCAGAACCATCAATGAAATTTCGTATTTTTTTCTCTCAAACGGGGAATATTCTACGAAGAGATTTTACGGGGCCGTTGGTATCTCTTGTTAGGTGTAATTTCGTTAGTACTTTCAGATACAACTGCATTTAATTCGGCCATGTGAGTCAATGTATTTTGTCTGCCTGTTGTGACATGGCAACCTACTAAACATGCATGCATTTATACTTAATGGACAAATGTCGATTTTTTTATAGTATTTACTTTCTGGTTGGGGAAACAAACACCGTGGGGTCTGCGTACGCGCTCAACCACATAATGGTGATCTATTTCTACATACTATTAGAAGACTGATTCAGTTGTTGGAACATACAATATAGCCATAGCATATATATTCATAAAAATATATTTCCTCGAGAATTTCTAACTGAATAATAATGTTTTGGGTCGGCATTGAAACTCAGCTTGATCATAATGGCCTAATGGACTAATTGGAAATGCGCATAACATATATCATAAAACGTATTCTACACCATCATATTTTTATTGCCTTGGAAGCCTTGTTAATTGTCCGTGAGGACCCTGCTCTATTGTGTAGAATTCATGCTCTTATTGACTGAACTCAATTGGCTTTTAAAGGAGTAGTTGATATCAACACCAATATTTTTGGAATATAAACAACTATAAACAACTTTTTGTGTGTGTGTGTTGTCGACATACAAATTGTGCTCTATTACAAACCTAAAAAGCACCTACCTGATATCCCTTCATACGTCCACCATTCTGACCATAATGATGACTTTCCTGAAAAGTAAGTTCAAAGTATTAGTATTTCATTTAAAATTTAGTCGATAAACAGCAGAATGAATCAATCAGCATATATCTAAGAAAAAAGAATAATCACTGCATTTAAAACCAAATACGTCCTTACAAAAGTATAAAACTCTGTTCAGGAGCACATTTGTATACTAGTCATGAATATACACCTAGAGCCTGCATTGATTTGATCTGAAAGTATTATATATTTAAAAAAGGATTTCAGTTGAGGCAAACAGAGCTGAATGAAATGAAGGAAGCCAAATAAGGGTTGCAACTGAATGAAGGGGAAACACTGAGAGAGAGAGAGAGAGAGAGAGAGAGAGAGAGAGAGAGAGAGAGAGAGAGAGAGAGATGTGAATAATGTACTTTAAAAGGGATATGATGAATATCAGGGACCCCGTAAGCAAAGGAATAATGCTGGCTGGTCTAGATCACGGATGGGAAAGTCCATAATACTAGAACGGTCGCAAAAATCAAGATGAGAAGAAAGGAAACTTCCTATTGTGTTTTGCAATTGTGTCTTGCTTCCATACAGTCTACATTCTGAGAATTCACACTTCTGTAGTTCATTGTAAGCTCCCCAGGGGCGTAAAGAACATTAGTTATGAAACGTGCTCAACTCGAAGACTACGCTCTTTTATTTGAGTACAGCTGTCAGAGTGACAATATCATTCAGACTGTGCGAGTGGGAATATTTTGCTCTTCTAAGAGATGAGAATTCGAAGTACGTAACAAATGTGTGTATGCACTTCTATGTGTATTTAAAAACATTTGGAGGATTCACAAAGTTCGTCTCGATACATACATACATGCATAAATACATACATACTTACATACATACATATGTATATATATATATATATATATATATATATATATATATATATATATATATATATACGTATTATATCAAAAATATACATATATATATATAAAATTTTATCGTATACATTATATATTATATATATTTCATACATAATCGTTTGATATTTAATATCATATATTTGCTATTATACATGTATATTATACGTATACTTATATTTCAGTATATATACATATATTGCATCACATGCATACATATTTAAATATATATATATACACATTACAAATATGATATATATATATATATATATATATATATATATATATATATATATATATATATATATATATCCAAGACATTTAAAAGTTTGGAATGATTGTGTTGACGTAAGCAATGTGTACTTTCTCAAATAATCTGCGCCCATAACAATTCTATATCAAACATGTAGATCGAACACTATTCAATGGTAATTTCAAATTCGCCAATAGATTCATCTTAGAAAGAGACCCACCGATAAACATAGAGACAGAGAGAGAAGCAAAAAACCGATTGATGTAGATCTGTGTTTTGCTATTCTATCCATCATTATGCTCGATTTTCGAGAAATAAGCTAGTCAAGTTATGGTAATGAAACAAAAGAAAATGTTGCAATGGAATGGATCAACAATAAAAAGGCACATAGCGATACCACATGATGGATCTTCAAATTTTCAAGGACATTCAAGATATGCAAGCCAGTGGTGAGATCCATTGATAAAGTTCCTAATGCTATCTGTACTAGCCATTATACTACTATACACATTAGTTAAAAATAGAGAATGATACCAATTTTCAGAAACGTAGGGTAAAGTCAACCTCTTCATGTGCATGAATGAAGTAAAACTATTTGTAGAGAACAGGAAAGAGCTCGTAGTGTTGTTCAACCATATATGACGATATTTGGATTGGATTTGGAATGGAAAATTTGCACTAATGATAATGCATTGGGAATCACGGTTTTGGAGTTTTAGAATGTAATGAAACAGAGAAATGAATTGGTAGTGAGATACACTCGTCAATTTCGTGGATGGATAAATTAAGCAATAAAAGAGGGGAATTGAGACGTTGAATAACGGCATACACCCGAGAAGTGACACAGATCGACTATATGTGAAAGAGGAAGACAGTGGCAGTTAACAGATTACAGTATAAGACTGTGTCAAAAATACAAAAATTGCAAACAAAGGAAAAAAAGATCACAAAACATCTGAAACAGTTCAATATGTGATAAATTTGCAAACTTTGGAATAGCAAAGCAGGCAACACGGTGAGAAAAAAAGGAACAGGAAACTTTAAGTGTGGAACGCGATTGTCCATCATGACGACACCAAAATGACTCAACAGTCAAGGTAAAAATCGACAAAATCAAAACCGAGCAAAAGTCACCAATGAAGGGCCAGCAACTGTAAAATCACATCACCTGGGAATGCAGTAAACTTGTCCGAAAAGTTACACACAACAGGTAGCAACAATAATACACGAGCAAATGACTAGGATTCGACCATGATAGCGAATGGTATCACCCAAGCTGTTAGCGATGGCCGAGCAACCAATAAAAAAAAGGCATATTAAGGACAGTACAAACGACAGCATGGCCGTGATAGGGGATGGCAAAATGAGAGGAAGGCTGGAGACCTGAGGAGACTAAGTTTCATTAGGCATTCAGCGATTGCCACCGGGCAACAGGTGTGATACTGTAATCCACAGCACTGCTGCAGATACTCGGGGTGCGAAGAGGAGAGCTCGAAAATTGGTAAGATCAAAGCTTTCACATTTTCACCGTTCGTAACAGTACTTATGTAGTAAAACTTAAAACTTAAGTACGTGTCTTTGTTTTCATTTGATTCTTCTGATATGTTAGAATCTAATGAACCTGGTCAAAATTCATCGGTGAATTAAAATGATAACACTAACTAGTTTCAGCAATGTCCAACAAGATATCAAGATAGTCCTTTAGGCATTGCTCCAACAATTAATTTGTTTCCAGTGAGAGGCTACATTCAAAACTATAGACATTGATAATAAGGCTAATTTCATAGAACATTGAAATCAAAATTTGATGTAAATCGACATATTCACTGATATTTTGAACAGTTTTTCCTCCCCTTTTAAATAAACACAGCGGCTTAATTGTATTTTTCAAAGTAACATTGAAAGTAGCCTTATATTAAAGGCGCAGAAAATCAAACTGCGATTCGAAAACTACATAGAAGCTGGAGAAAATGAGAGAGAAGCAGAACAGGTGAATGCAAAAATGGCGGTGACCAAACATGAAGATGTCTGCTGAAGGAGGGTAGCTTCACATGGCCTCAAAGATGCTCATTCCAGCCAACAACTGTTTCCTTCCAGATACCACAGTGCTTTACATTTCATTTCCTATATTTACCATCGTCGATGTAACAGGTATTGTACTAGTAATACAGTGCATGAATTATAAGGAAACTCTAGACAATAAAATTCATCCCTGCGGCAGGAAGATTTTAATGATAAAAAAATTGAAAGCATGCAAAATGTTCAGTTGTAGCACGGGGGGAAAAGATAATTTGATTTTTTTAGAATAACTCTGAAAGAGAAAAACCAGTTAATAATGAGAAAATCGAGCTGAGGAGTTAGAGGAAGAAGTAAAGCACCATGTTAATGAAAAGGGGAAAATTGTATTACTCGGCTCTGTGCATCCAATTAGTTTTTTTTTGATAAACAAAATCAAATAGCCTGTGGCGTATCGTGGTTTTGTAGCATCTAGCAACACATTAAAAAAAAGCCTTGTGCCATCCACTTTTTTACAAGGCAATATTGTCTCATGAGTAATATGGAAGCATTAATGAAGTAACATGGCTAAGTTGTTAGAAATATTCCAGTAAAAATACGTTCGACTTTTACATCATGAGGAATTCAAAATCCACTGGTTCTTGGTTCAGTGTATTTTTGTTGATTGCATCTTTGTATAAAAGAATTTGGCATTTGAAAATGTGTTCTAATGGTGTGGAGATGTTTTTGCTATGTTTTTTTTTTAATTATTTTTATAAGCATCTCTAGGGAATATAAATTTTCGCCCAACGCATCTGATAAGTACTCATTTTGTTGAGGATCTTATGTGTCAAGTAGCCAGTTCTAGACAGTTGATTTTCCTCATCTTCCTGATATCATTCTCATAAAACTCGCACATTTTGGCAGCAAACAGCGGGAATGGCGCTAAAGGCATCGTAGAAAATTTTTGCAATAAAGACGTATACATTATTTTCAATAATGCTAAAGTACTTGGTAGTAGACAACGACGAATCACTGTTCATATGAATAATTGGACCGAGGGTTTCTAAGCAGAACGTTGCTGAAACAATCACATTACATCCATTGTCTGTAATGTTCCACAGAGTATTCTGGCTGGTACCATTACTTTGTATTGGTAACGAAGTAGACCTGCTCCACTGTCAACCGTCAGGAGACTCAGGGAACCAGGTGATTTTCGTCCATCGACACAAGATCCAGCTTCTATACTCCTAAATTAACAAAAATTACGAATCAATTGAATTTTTAAGTGGTTGTTTATAAAGTTGAGGATGGGGAAAACTTTTTACTTTAGTATGCTTTTATCTAATACTTCATTTTATCTAAGAACATTCGGGTCAAACATTTAGTTATCGTGTTTGATCATGATAACAACTGATGGTTTTGAATAATGGTCTATTTATTAATCTTTGCAAAAGGAAATTGACAAATCCATGAATCAACAAGGGATATAGATAAAATATCTGTACACAATTTACTCAGTAAACTGTGTTTCAGATTAGTTCTGTGTTTATTTCATTTCAACCTCAGAAGCGAATGGATAATTAAAAAACGCTGCACCACACTTTATGCAGATGATTGACCTTGTCGTGTTAGGCTGAGCCCCAAACAATTGCTCTAAAATTGAATAGAAAAACATACCAAATTTGCATCAAACAAGTACATAAATTATTCTAACACCTTTGTATGGGTACTACTTCAGAAACTAGTTGAGAATGAGAAAGAACACAGAGATAGTTATATACAGGTGGTGAGAATTTTTCTTCAGATGCCAGGAAATTTATTATTGCTCTTTGATTTTATTACCTGTGAAAGAGTAAGAGATACGATTCTGGCTATATCTGAGCGTTGATACACAACAAACTAATGCATCTACAGGATTATTTTAATTTCATATCACTGTTTTGAGAATATCAAACAGAAAAAAGGCCTCTATGAGGGATACACATTCCAGTTTGAGATTAAAATGAAACATAACAAGAGGATCTTTTGAAAAAATCAGGTTTTATATGAAATCACTGCTAAAATATCCAAGATGAGATATATATCTAAATAATACTCACTAACACAATAACAAATTTCAGGTAAAAGCAAACTTTGCAAAGAGGTGAGCTACAAAAGTAACCATTCTGCAATAACCATTTAAACTCATTAAACAAGGTAATCAAAAAGTTATGAATACAAGACTTTTATTGGGCTTATATAAACTAAGAAAAACCTTTGAAAAAAACACTTTAACTCAATACGAGAACAAATTACGAATCATAGTTATATTAGAATAATTGAGAATATATACAAAAATAGCACTGCAATAACAGGACTTATACGATATTTGACCAAATTCTTACTCAGATTTATCTTGATCCTTTTTTCTAACATTGCTCTGTCCATTGTCAATATATATATATATATATATATATATATATATATATATATATATATATATATATATATATATATATATATATATATATATTTATATATATATATATATATATATATAAAGAGAGAGGAGAAAATAAAGATAAATAGATATAGAGATAAATATAGGTAGATATAGATATCGGTTTCCTTAATCTATTTCAATGATACATGTGCACATTTTGTCTTCGTTCTATTAATCCTTAAACTTATGTTTGATCATCTTTTTTAAATTACGTAACATGTTTTGAAATCTATGTTTGGTGTCTGCGAATAATACAGTAGTGAGAGAGCGCCACAAATTGTCCAAATAATCTGTACTTGCTCTCCTATGTTTCCTCAGTCTGTTTTCCGTAAGGCGCTTTCAAAGTTGGCTGTAAATAGTTCCGATGATATCATATGCCCTGGTCGTTATGTGCAGTCTTATCTAATCCCAGTGGCTCTACTCAAACTAAATCGCCTGACGTATGTAAATTTATCCCTTAACTTCCTCTAAGGCTTCACGACTAAGAGTATGGTATTTTTGTCATTGGATGTTACTTTTGTCATTATCTTATACATCTTTAACCCTATTTTAGGGCTTTGTCTAATTCAATCCCTTAATCTGTTTGCGGATGATCCACAGTTTCTAGTATCACGTTACTATCATGGTACCTTAACTTAGTTGAATACTCTATCATTTTTTTATCCGTTGTCCAGATAAAAAACGTAAAGCTAGCTCTGGGTGTGTGTGTGTGTGTGTGTGTGTGTTTTGAAGTAAGTTTGAGTGGATTCAGCGGTAGGAGCCAATCAAAATACGACGATTAACCAGTCTTCTGACTTACGTGTTCATTATTAGATCCACTTTTTTGATAACTTATGGAGAAAAAATAAGAACAAATGAATATAAGACTTCCTAAATTTGAAATGCCGGGATCGTGTGAACAACTTCTAACACATTGTAGATAGAGCAAAACCCCCCTGAACCTAAATCAAAACATAGATATCAATAAAATAAACTAATCACGATCGAAGTGTATAAAACAACATGAATTCAAGGTGGAAACTCTGTGATTGCAGTGTCATAGAAAAAATATGTTCGAAACAATACTGTTTAGATTGCATACTTAAAATATTCAAAACGCACACTAAAAAGCTTTAGATTGCATACTAGAAAGAAGAAGAAAGTAGTCAGCCAAGGAGCAAAGGCCATATGGGCCAATTATTCATCCTTCATGTCAAGGTTGATGGTAATTGTCTCGAATTCTTTGACAAGGATGTTCAATAACATCAGTATTTGTAGACGAAACTACCTTTAAAATCAGATCACTGTATCCGGACAAATGTCCCGATTAACCAGCCAAGTTGGCGACGGTATTTTTCTCTCTTAAATTATTCATTTATCCATGTGTGTGAGAGTGTGTTTCCCAGTTCACCAAGTCAAACATTGGGCGCCACACATTTGAGGATCTGCATGAGTACAGCACTCAACATCATTTTGTTTTCCCAAATAAATGCTCTTTGGTGTCACAATGTTCAAATCTCGTGCAGCTATTCTCTTTTCAATGATATTTGATGGAAAATCTATTTTTCAAAAGATATTGTTCAATAAAAGATCTACTCTTGGATAATTTAAGATACTTTAAAAAAGCAAATCCTTGCACCAGCGTGTGCTATGGTAATTCATGTATGCTAGGTACGGATATTGATTTCACTTTTGAACCGAAGTTAATCTCATGTGATTTCAAATCATTCGTGTTCGCTATGTCCCTTAGGTCAAGTATTGATATGACATTAAAACATTGTTGAGCGTGTTATTCACATAAGCTTACACATATGCATACATTAATTCAGACAAACACATGCATAAACACACACACACACACACACACACACACACACACACACACACACACACACACACACAAACACACCTACGTTGTATTAACCAAGCCAGGGTAGTATTGTTATAACTTATGCTGGTATCAACCCAGTTTCACGTGTTTTCAATTGTGTGGAAGTTATATGAAGAAAAGTGAAGTAGAGGGACTTTTTTTTTTCTCATTTCAAAGGTTCCTACAGAATTTTCTGTTCTCTCTAAATTCAATCAAGATTATGTTTTCTAGATTAATCCATCTGTTAAAGAAAGATGTAGGATGTAGCAGTTCAGGCGTTTTTAATGGAAAGAAAGAGAAGGAATTTAATAGGAAGGAAGAGGAGAGATAGAGAGGCAAATCTTGTTGAGGCACGAATAGTATTAAGAAATGCAGAGGGAATAAGTCATCCAAGTGCAACTGACTGAGGGATTAACGCCTATTCCAAAACAAATCAAACATTTGAATTTGAGTGCGAGGCAAATAATTAGACTTTTTCTGTGTGCAAGTCTTTTTCGAAGATTTTTTTTCTCATAGGAATAGACATCCTAGGGATGCCACAGAATTGTGGCAGGGGTGGGAGTGAATGCCAAAGATGAGAGACTACGGCACCAGCGTGAGGAGAAATAGGGGCTGTAAGTTCCAGTAATAGAGTGGAGATACTGGTTCTCAAAAAGTCCTATGAAAGGTGAATCACACATATATCAGTGATGTAAAAGACTTTCAGTATACTGCATGGCTAAAATTTTCTTACAGAGCAAAGTCAGGAACATCAAAGAATATGTCTCTTTCAGGCTTTTCAGCTTTTTTGATTTTCAACACGAGATTCTATCTCCTTCGTCCAACGGTCAGGATATTATGTATTCCAACAAACCAGTACGGTTGACACCTGGTAGGCTTAGCACAGTACTTCTAGATTTAAACACATAACTCATGAGGAGATACTCTTCTTCATCAGGTGCGAGGTCAAAATCAAATAGAGATCTACATAAAATATGTTCAAAAGGTGGTATTATCGGTGTGACAGCGAATGCAAGTCCCCGAATAAAGATCTGCTGGTGGGCACATATCTTTTTAAACCAAATGTTACTCTCATCCATACATATGGGAACATAGTAATTTCTGCTTGTCTTTTTTAATAGCGTTAAACGCGTGAACAGCAATGTTTTCCCTGTGAATTGCAAAAAATACATTCTTGCTGAAAAGATGGCTGGCTTTTATCGAAATGCATCAAAATACAACCCCAGAATGATAAATAAGATGAAATTTAACTCCTATCTCTAGGTGTTTTCTTTCACCTTCAAATAGTCATTTTCATCCATCCATCCATCCATCCATCTATTTATCTATCTATCTATATTTAAAAGCAAAAGCCAAATAACAGTTTCCAAACAAAATCCTCATCTCGATTGGTCTTGGTCTCATCCGTCTCTTTCGATGCAACAGTATGTATTTAAGAAAAAGGACATATTTTGTCGGACAGAATGAATTATAAACTGCATTATATTATATAGACACTTATTTGAAATGAACTCCCGTCGTTACACGGTTAATATATCACTCAATTTAGACAATGTAAAAAAAAAATTGAAGAACACAGGGCTCTATCTAGTTCCGAAGCAAAGGTTTAGACTTTACCTAGCGGTACTTGAAGGAATAGCCGCACTGCATTATTCTAATACGACAAAACAACTCTCTGTTGATGACACAATTATTTGTTATCATTATAATTAATGCTCTTTTTTTCAAGGTCAAGCACTCTTCAGGTAGGTGTACTCGATCATTATAAGCGATATAGTTATGCTCTTCCAACTCAGGAACAGAACACTCTGGTAGATGGGGAATTGTGTGTAAGAAGAAGCTATTTGTGGATGATTCAATTATTAATCACATATATATATATACATGTGTGTGTGTGTGTGTGTGTGTGTCCGTGTGTGTGATATCTGTGTGTGTGTATATATATATATATATATATATATATATATATATGTAACAGTAAAAATTATATTCCATAAAAAATGAGTCTGCTGTGGTCATTCAATTATATAGTTTATGATGTCACTACAAATTACTCTAATGGATTCCTTCCTCGGAGATTAGACATGTCATTTTTGCACAAATAACATTAAGCATTGATTCTTAAACAGTTTATTGTTGATGCCTATTCGTCAATCGATTATAAAAAAAATATTTCTGAAAAAATGTCCACAATAGTGCCTGAGAATTGCTACAAAATCTTGTAAGTCGCGATTGGAAATAATTCGAGCATTCATGTGAATAGATCAGCAAATTTTTATTGAAGTTATCCTGTGTTGAAGAACAATAAACAGTTGTTTAATAATACATTTTGACGATATCTGCTTTTTTGTTGTCCTCAAATGTAACAGTCAAGTCATTTTCACTTACTACAGCCATTAAGAGACGGATCCACAACCTAGCCAAGAGCCATATCTGCAAATTGAGAACATTGCAACGTGCACATGGAAGAATTATGCTGGGCCTCACATGGAGAGACCACAAGACAGCACAGTACATCCGGGAAAAGACAAGAGTCAGGGACATCAAAGAATCCATTAAAAATCTCAAATGGCAGTGGGCTGGCCATATTGCACGAATTGCAGACAACCAATGGACATTGCGATTCAAGACATGGATCCCCCAAGATCACATGCACAACTGACGCCGGCAAAATATTATATGGAGAGACAAATTCAGAAAGTACTCACTCCGCGACGCCTATGATATAAAAGTGTGGCGAATCCTGGGGAAGGTCATGTCCAACAACGGACGTTGGAAGGAGTATGATGATGATGATGATGGACCTTATAATGAATCGTCTGACGATTGCAATCATGTTGTACCTTTCAGGAACTCAAACAAGACGGTACTTCAACGTCTATGTTCAGTCACTTATTTGCTTTCTTTATTCACGGATCTATATACCAGGTCGTATCACTTTCATCTATTTTCAGGATAAAAAGCAGTCTTAAAATGATAGAATCATATAAACAATTGTCATTGTTAATCCTAAGTTTTTCCGACGATCCTGATATATATATATATATATATATATATATATATATATATATATATATTGTAACGTGGTTTTTTTTTTCACATTGCCCAACTTTGCCGACCATTACACAGCATCATAGAACGGAGAAAAATATGTTTACCTCCCTGGAAGTTGTATCCTAACTTGGGAAAATGTCTAACACTGTCATCACCTAAATTTTTTTTTCATCGATATTACATTTTACAGAGTAAATAAAGATTGCTGTCATTTTCACATTACCATGTATGAATATGTAGGTGTGCGTGTGTTACTGTCTGTACTCGTCTGTGTGTGTGTGTGTGTGTGTGTGCATGCCTTTTCTGTGTGTTTTTCGGTGTGAGTTCGTCTTTTTATTTTTCATTTCTATTTGTATATGTCTATGCATATATTCACATTTCTCTCTCAATAGACTTTTCTCGGTCTAATTGGAGATTTATCAGTGTTTTGCTATTGTCAATGAAGTTGACAGGTCCCCCATAAGTTCACCCTCAGTACTAGCTGACGTATTATCTCTCCTTGATAACGAGCGGCTTTCTGAGAAGACTGTTCATCTTCATAACATATTGTAATTGCATTATAAGCTCCAGGAAAAAAAAAGAAAAAGAGAAAAAAAGAAGAAAATACAATTTTTCCGGTTTAAAAACTCTGGAAGAAAACTTAATGATTTATATTGACTACGGCAAATTTGCGGATCAGCAGAAATATTTATTAGAAAACATGTGCAATCTATTTATTGAAGTAATTACGTGTAATATTCAAGTGTGATCAACGCTCGATATGAGCTGAAGTTTTCAGAGCTGTGAGGATGCCGTTGAATATTAACCTATTGAGGTCCATTAGTCCGAATATCGATATAGTACACAACAGAATACTGATTAATACGTGTTAAACTGCAAAGGTTTTCGAATTTCTGAGGTACCACAACCGTAGGCCAATGCTGGTATCATTGATTGGCTAAATACTTTACGCTTTGTTACAAAATTGAGCTCAGTATAGCACAGCGGGCAAGGAAAAAAGCTCTCAAGAATACATACATATAAAAAAATGACCTGAGACAGCACAAAGGAAAAAGGATATCGTACAAGTAATCGAGCAACAAAAATGGAAATGGACGGGGTCCGTACTAAGAGAGAGGGTCAACTTGTGCTGCAAAAAAGTAAATGATTAGTACCTATAGCCCACTAAAAATCAGAAAGAGAGGACCAGGCACAAGAAGGAGAGAAAAGATAGAGAGTATTGCCAATAAGAAATGACAAGAGCTATCACACTTGTCATGGAAAGTTATGAGAAGCGCGTTTGTCTAGCAGGAGACTGATAATGGCTGCTGCTGCTAGTGATAATGGTATACTGTCGTTGAACTTAGTAATATGAATTGCAAAAAAAAAAACAAAAATAAGAAAAAATCAGCATAAAATCAAAATAATCGCAAATTAGGAACGTCTTATTGAACTACATAACTCCCGTTCTCCCTCTGTCCTCTCAACCCAACTGCAAATAACCAAACATCCCACTCATTCCACCCTCTTTGGAGATTAAATAATTCAAGTTTATAGTATCAAATAACAAATGTAATATAATAACTAATTTTGTTTATCCATGGTAAAAAAATCATATTCATTTGAAACATTACGTTTTTCTCCAATACCGAATAATAACCTAGAATATTTTACAAACTTGTAACGTAGCGAATATGAACAACAAAAAACCCCAAAAATTGGTTTCATGGAAAGTTTTGACACCTGTCGTCTAAATCATTAAAATTTGGTGGTTCAGAATTCTCTACTAATTAGTCCCTCCCTTAATCAATCAACACGTAAAGGTCACACGCCGTGACAATATCTCACATGCATACGCACATACACACACGTATATATATATATATATATATATGTATATATATATGTGTGTGTGTGTGTGTGTGTGTGTTTATGTGTATATCTGCATGTGTCTTTTTTCATGCACGTATGTATGCATACTTGTGAACACATGCACTTGTGGGTCTGATTTAGCTAATAATTCGATCGTGTTTTTCTCACTAAACCATTCATCGGTATACAACTCCGCCCATGAAAGAATCGTCTTCAAAGCAGACACGCCTTCACAGCTCTGAATTTTTGCTGTAAACAAGCGTCCTACTTCTCGTTGCATCTACACGTCTGCTCGTGTACATACCATACATCATACATATATTCTTTCTCATCACAGACATCAACACGTTAGGTACCAATCTGCATAAACGCAGACATAAATACACAGATGTAAGTACACGTTTGTGCTGCCCAGTTATATAACTAAGTTTGTGTTCATTCATCTAGTTGATCGTTCGTGGATTTCCAAATCGTCTGTGTTTCTCTTTACCCAGCAAAAGTGAAGCAACCATTTTATTCTGCCCCACAAGTAGCGAATCATGTTGGTCTTCTCATTCTATGCCGGAGGGTTACAAGTTGAACCTAACATCAGATTTACCAGCCTGACGATTTGCATTTAATTCATTATTTAATTCAATCACTAGCCGTCTCGGCCATTAGATAGAGACGTCTCGCTGGTGTTCAGGCGTTAGCAATGCTGGGCCAGTTCTGGCATGATGTGTTTACGCTTAGCTGCTCACAACCGTCCAATAGACTTTTATTTAAGTGTCCCTCACGCTTCAGTGCCACACACTGGGTGAAAAGCCTGAAGTTGATATGATGACGTCGATGATTGATGCCTAACGTCAAAGACGTCTTGGTTGTTTCCTAAACCGTCCAGGATTGTATACAGAAAGTGACTACGATTATTTAGACCTCAGGTATCTTTATTTATTGATTTAAATAACAAATGTGAGGATTGTTCATGTGAGTGAATAATTATAATAGAAATGATTTAGATAAAATAATGAGAGGTCAAGGACTCCTGTCTAGATTCTGAATCACTGATACATTGATTCAGTAATGGGAAAATTCATCCACAATACACTAGTTATACACTTTTTACAACACTGACCTTATGAATATATCTATAGTGAAACGTTCGAAGCCTGGTACATTGACATGATATAGCAAGTGTTATCCGCTGGGAGATTATGGAGATCTATAATTTTCCTAATGTCAAATCATTTTCTATACTCTAATATTTCTGTGTTTTTTAGATGAATTATTTTCATTTTTTTAAAATTTATTCTTTTACTTCTACTTCATCATTCTAAGCTTTTATCAAAACGATTTCAATCAACGTATCTATTGCCTGACGCATATTAAGTTCTAACAAAAACTGGGAAAGTGTGCAAAAATATAAGAAAAATCATCTTGCAAGCCTTATAGTAAGCCATTTATGTGCTCAATAGAAACCAATTCTGGATATAATAGTTTTTTCACGCATTACGTATCATTTTTGACATTATAGAGAATGATGCTAGAAGTGACAGAATTGATAATGACATTGCATTTCTTGTAAGATTCGACGTGAATTGAGATATAATTCTTTTTTTATTAGAATCATCTGAATCCTTTCAACCAATGATGTCAACCGAAGGTGTTAGACTTGTCTTCAATTACGAATCCACATTAACAGACATTACTTGAGCTGCTGATAGTAACAACAAATTATTTGGAATGAAATTACTACAGTGGGAATTGTTCAACGTAGGATCAATAATTTCAGGTCTTGAAATATGAATAAGTAAATGAAGCCCGAAGCTCTTCTCAACGATGAAGAATTCTCAACACCAATGTCGAACGACCCACAAATAATACTTTGAGCCTTCAGAACATCAACAGTGATCGATCACATCACATCATCTCAAGGCAATCGGACATGTTAAATCATTAGGTGGGATGAATCCTAAATGAACGAAGTTCAATTATCCATAACGGTAGCAGATTCAAACCACTCAACTGACTATATCTAATCTTACTGATCAGGAATAAAACGTCTTGTAATATATTCTGTGTTCACCTGATCCTTTTCTAAAACAGTTTCATGTTTTTAAAAGAACACTGAGATTCAAATCTGTATCAAAAGATTTTCTAAAGAGCCATAAAGAGATAGTGTTTTACATTAGAACATTTTTTGAAAACAGTTATTCGAAAAGTTTATACTTCATTTAAATATTCACGGCCTCTTATCGTTTATATCATCAATTTTACTACCCCAAAACCGATAGTCCATACATATCAGCCTAATAAATCCTAATTTTTTTCAGAGCTGTCCAAATTGTTAATGTTTTCCTGAGTAAATGGTTATCCTTTTCAAGATCTTCCACTTATATACAAAAAAGTTGTGAGGAGTAAAAGACTTTTCTTCTTATAATTTTAATCTCATTTATTCTAATTGAGCTATATTTATTGTCTTACTTCAAGATAGCTAGGTATTTTGAACTATCATCAGCGTCCCATTAACTGAACGTTCTACGCACACCTCTATCGCTGTGCCTTCCGCCTGCTTTCCATGGAATCGGTTGAAAGACATTCCTCGTTTGAAATGAGAGTAGTCTGCCCGCTTGATTAGTTTCCAATCAGAAATGTAAAGCCTATTTTACCATGCTACCATGGCCCAAACTGGGTTACGACAACCTTTCCCCAGTACAATCTAAAAAACAACTGTCGGATATCGTAATTCGATTTTATGATCCCTTAACCTTTAAGTAACTAATCGTCTCAGTTCATATTTGTATAATAATTTATGTTTTGTTTTTTTTGTTTTTTATGAAAGACTGTCTATTATTTGCTCTCATACAAATAAGCATGAAGATTCGAGCATTTTCAAGGGAAATTAGAAACTACAAAATGATAAATTTGAAAAAAGAACAATTAATGTCTTGAAATTATTGGTTGGATGAGTACATTTATAGAAATTATTGTACATTTGCACACGACAAAGGAATATCAGTGAAAAGAGTTTACATCAATTGGATTATCCAACAAATGAAAGAAATAAATACTGAAACATCATCTCCCAGAACATACACAAACAAACATTTACATATATATATATATATATATATATATATATATATATATATATATATATATATATATATATATATATATATATATATATATATATATATATATATATATGGCGGTCAAAATAACCAAACGGTTTATCCAAACGTAG
Organism: Thysanoteuthis rhombus; assembly: GCA_963457665.1. Classification (NCBI taxonomy): domain Eukaryota; kingdom Metazoa; phylum Mollusca; class Cephalopoda; order Oegopsida; family Thysanoteuthidae; genus Thysanoteuthis; species Thysanoteuthis major. Next base: position 49,835,382 of record OY735203.1, on the reverse strand, counting down.
TGCTTTTTAATATTAATTGCCACAGGGATGTGAAATAGATAGAACTCTTTGCTCTAGGTGTATACTTTGTGTGCAAAAAAGCTTTTATCGAAAGTGGTTATGGAGAAAGAGATATTTCAGAAAATGGCTTCATTTGAAATAAATGCAGAGGTAGAAAAAGAAACCATGATCTTGAAGTTTCAACGGATATGTTGCAATATTGGCCTCACTAAACGATGAATTCCCGATAGTGCATCAGTTCAGCCATAAATCGTTGGAGTCACTGTAGAGCTCCAAAAACATATTGTCAAAATGGAAACTGGTGACATGTCACTGTCAACAGTTTCAACAGAGAAGGGCCAGTCGATATGTGTGATTCTAAGAGTTTTGGACGTTGAAACAATATCTTTTTATAAACCAAAGAATTCACCATCGCGTAGACAAGCTTTAAGAGTAATACATCATGAATTGGTACATTGTAAGAATTAATGGAGAGTTCATACTAATATGTACCCTAATTCAGGATGCAACCGTAACCTGCATTCCTTCTTTTACCTGCACTACCCGTTTTTTTAACCAGATGCACCTTTCAACGAGTGAAACAGTTTTTAAGGAGATAACATTGAAGCCATGATATGATCGCAACAGCAACTTGAGGAGGATAACAGGAGTTAAAGAATGGCTACTTCTAGGGAGTGGAAAGTTATGTGAACGATTAATGTGGAAAACTGGAATGTAAATAGAAATATAATACCCGATGTGTGCATGAAACTAATTATTCCCTCTGGGCGTACGTGCAATAAATATATTTGGCAATAAAAGGTCCCTGTACATCATACTAACTCGTTTAGATTGATAACTCACTAAAGTTCATTTTTTTTTTCATTTGGTTAACATTATCGGGAGTGTATTATTTTAAAGTGTATACATGTTCCTTCATTATGTCCATAGTATTTTTTTGGGAAATAAAGGTTTTTCCTGAATATAATTTTTTCAGTGATCATTTTCATTAGCTCTCGTGACACTAAGTATATATCTAACACAATTAGTTTTATCTATCTCACCATCCACTTGTAATAACTAATGGAGCTATGATTTCTATGAATTTGAAAATCCAGTCTCAAGTACTATTAAGAATAACATACGCACCCACCTTTTTCTGGCCTATTCTTCAGGATCAAAGTGTAGTATCTGTTCCCTGGCATAGACCGAGGAGTTGGTACTAACACTTGCCTGCCAAATGGGCCGCAGAGGGTGTGTGTCGAAGACCGAGTGCACCGGTGCAAGCGTTAGCATATGAGGTTTGACTGAGGCTGTGTTAGCTAAGCGCATTGGGGAGCCTTGGACTCGTCCTTAGGCTCTCCCATTATTACTCGACCCAGCAGCGGGGTCTCAGTTCCCCCGGGGCAGCACTGCTTCATTGCACTTAAAGGAACAGGTAGCCTGGTGGTTGCTTTAGCGGGTGACGTTGTGTAGCCATTACGATGAGCTTTTCAACTGCGTCGGTTGGAGCCATTTTTGGAAGGGATGCTCCTTTTTCTTCCCACATTAAGCCCGACCTTGTGTCATATTGCTGCGGTGGGACAGTGATTTAGTAGCACCCACCTTTTTCTGGCCTGTTCTGCAGGATCAAAGTGTAGTACCTGTTCCATGGCAGAGACCGAGGAGTCGGTACTGACACTTGCCTGCCGAATTGGCCACATAGGGTGTGTGTCAAAGACCAAGTGCGCCGTTAGCCAATGAGGTTTGACTGAGGCTACACTTGCTACGCGAATCGGGGAGCCTTTGGACTCGTCTTTTGGCTCTCCCATTATTACTCGGCCAAGCTGCTGGGTCTCAGTTTCCCCGGGACAGCACTGCTCCGTTGCACTTAAAGGGATCCATTTTTTGAAAGGTGTCTCCTATTTTCCCCACGTTAAGCCCGACCTTGTGTCAAATTCCGCTCTGTTGGGACGGTAGATAAATTGCACACACACACACACACACACACACACAGAATGTATATATAATATCATACAATTCATAATCATTTTGTAGGATTGCACACATGCACACACACACACACGCACACACATTTATGTATATTTATATATTTTTATGTATGTGTGTGTGTGTGTGTGTGTGTGTGCAATCCTACGGATGATTATGAATTGTACTATATTATATATAAATACTTATTCGAAATTATCACTGGTCATTACGCAGTATATATATATATATATATATATATATATATATATATATATATATATATATATATATATCACTTTGCTTACTCAACATAGATAGACTAAACAACAATGAATAGAGCTGCTCCAAGAATCGAATCTGATTGAGCATATAATGGAAAGATATCATTTCAAAAAATGTTCTGTACCGTATAACGCGTCCTAAAATCATTACAATGGATCACATATATCCAGATCCTCATACATAATTGTTGTGTTGAACGGAACAAATGGAGCAAATATAGACAAATAATAAACAAAATAAGAATATCGAGTAAAAGCAAATATTTTGGCATTTGCATTACCAGCAGCTGTTTATCTCAATGGTAAGAGCAATGCTACATTTTGGAAGCTACTATATCAGTAGCTGGTCTGATCCACGTAGCAGCCTCATTTTTTAAAAATTGTTTATTTTAATTGCACCGTCTATGCATACTGATACGTTAACCGGGTGATGACACGAGATCATTTCAAAAATGATTTTTTTATAAAATAACGCAATTTATTACGTTTATATATATATATATATATATATATATATATATATATATATATATATATATATATATATATATATATATGGTGTGTGTATGATATACTACAAATAAGTTACAATATTGATTATATATGAATTACTTATCCTAACATCTAGTTCTATCATCTCGTCTTGGAATCGACATTTTTTTATCACGGCTCATGAACTGACTGATATAGCACAATGTTGCAATTATAATGTGTTCAAGCCTGTTACTTCCAGCTTTAGTACGCTCTTCAAAGTCCCTGAACTTTTCTTCCATATCTTATGTGCATGAACACAAATGTTTGTGCATGGGTGTGTGTGAGTGTGAGATGTGTGTGTGTGTGTGTGTGTGTGTGTGTGTGTGTGTGTGCAAGGGAGAGAGTCAATAGTTTCAAGTCTGGTAGGATTTGGATAATGAGACACGAAAGCCTCAGTTCTTACGTAAAATATCAGATGAGAGGTTTCAGCTGGCAAATAGGGGATTCTGATTGATAGTTTGGAATTTTAAAGCACAGCGAACTTTGGTTATTGTATTATACAATTATCAGCCACCTCTTCATTTGTTTTTGCTCCAAGATCTTTGAAGATTGAACAAAACGTTCTGATTGAAGGCGAAGGCTTTGTATCATATCAACTCGTCCATAAAACGAATTTATCTAACATGACATTCACATAAGCGCGCTGATAAATTAGCTAAATGCCATGTTATGGTTGAGCTCTAGCTGCAAAAACGCCATCGGGAAACGCTGATTGACGCAAACGTATAATATTACAATTTCTCGAAATGAGAATTCAAGCCAAGGTATAAGATTAACAGATATATTCGTTTACATGTGGTAGCAAATGTGACAGCAAAGTGAAAATAATGGCCCCGAAACTAAGAAAATCTTATCGATGAGAAAACGTATTGCTAGGCAACTTCATAATTAATCATCAGTCCTGTTTTATACTTGAGAGAATGGTGCAAGGAGATGCAGACAAGTGGCAAAATTAGGGATGATACGAACACATTTTGATAATGGGCCACGGTTTGTGTTCCTCGTTATATTCAAACCTAAATGATACGTGATGAGCAAGAAGGCATTTACGTAAATGGATAAATCATGGCGGTTTTATTTCTCCTCATTCATTTCAGCAGAATGGAAAATGTGATGATGACTATTGGTAGTTGTCATTGTGAAGCTAGTAGGCCAATTATTAATGTCTTTTATTTTATTTTCCGATGACGTTTCACAGTTAACCGTGCTTGTTTACTCTCATTGAAAAAATGATCACCTTTGATCATGTATATATATATATATATCACTCTATATCTACGCAATGTTGTCATTTTTATCTTTGATAGGTGGAGTAGACTACGGAAATTTCTCGCTGCAGCTATATTATTATCATTATTATTATTATTGATATTATTATTATTATCATTATTACTATTATTATTATTACTACTACTACTGCCATTCCAATGCAACTCGAGCATGTTGCGAGGACTTATCAGCAGTAAAACCCAATCGAACCTTTCCCCAATTCAAAATTATTAAAAAAATCCGGATGTGCCTACTTCATACTAGAAAGTGGCTACCAGTCTAATCTTGCTTGTGTATTTGATCTGTAAACCTAAGTTTGCAGCCTGTTACAGAAGAAAAATAATTTTTCTTTCATTTTTAAGGGCTGTAAATAAGCTGATCTCGTCGGTAATTGAGGTATAAAAAAAACTCAAACCAGTTTTTGAGAGGTGCAATTTTTTTGATGATTTAGATAAGATATTCGTCGGTTATCGGTAGGATTGCATCAACAAAAGCAAATGAAAATTTCACTCACAGTTTCACTATCACAATAGAAATAAAAATAACATTTCCTACGTAGTATCTTGATGCAGACATCGTCAAATCATTTCTCCAATAATCTCACTTAATTATTCAAGTTATTAATCGATCAATCCATCTTTTCATCATTATACCAGCATACTCAATGTTGCCAGAAACCATTTGCATGACTTAGAATGAGGTTTCTTAAAGGTGGCATATTTTGCTTGAAGTTAGCTTATACTGAAATATGCCAAGTAGCGTCCTATGGCCATAGTGTATGGTATGCTCAGACTGCTTTCTTTGTTTATATATTCATTTATTCAGAACGTTTTGGCCGTATACACTCCAGCAATCATCTATCGAAATTTAGACAAGAAAATAGAACACCATGCAACACTCAATGATTGATACTTCCAGTACAACAAAATTCGAGCAAGAGGTATCGGTAGGTACTAATTTCGTATTGATGAACAATTTATATTCAATATGATTATACTTACTCGTTTGTGATTCAAGCTTAACTTTAGATATAGACTCGTTACATAGCTTATATTTGAATCCTCATATTCTTTTCTGGTCATCTTGTACTTGCTAACATTAGATGCGTACGATGCCTTTAGGCTTTCATACCTAATGTTTGGGGTTTCAACTATAAAAAGAAGAACTGTTTTGTGAAAAAAAAAAGAATCGTGGAGGAATTGCGTTGATCTCTGTCAACATGTGGATTATTTTGCGGTCGCTGTTTCAGTTTTCAATTATTTAACACACATTAATCTGACATATCATTTCATTCCAACTTTTGATAATTCTCTTATCTTACTTTCCTAAGATAGATTACGTACAGAAAATGTGTTCTTTCAATTTTGGACACTTTCAATCTGTTAAGCGTTTTGCCCAACCAGAAAATAGTTAGCTTTTCAGATAGGAAAAATATTTCATGAGGCTCTGTTTAGAATATAGCTAAAATCAGCACTCATGTTTGGCCATATTCAATGATTCGGGTACAACATATGAATTATAATCCCATTGAACTGATTCTGTTTTTTTATCATGAATTCTCTAATTAGTTTTCGATATTTTTAAACTCAGGCAGCTTCTGTCTGTTTTGGTATTGGATCGCGTAATCTATACTTCTGTAGAAATTGCAGAAATCGTGAGCCAGTTTAGCATCATTGTTAAAATGTCTAGAGGATCCTCCGTATAACATCTATATTCTTTTCGAGAATGGTAAATTTTTAGATGGTTTGAAGGTGTTATGAATCAAAAGCATCACCAATCGGAAGAGAAAGCTTTCTTCTATGTTATGTTATGTATATGAAATAAAATAAAAAAACAACAACTTTCTTGCTGTATTCCGATTTCCGAATGTAAATAACCTAAAAATCATCGTCACCATCATTACTTTTCTATCATCTGCCGTTGGATCCAGAGTTTTCAAATGGATTTTATATTTCTGCTTTTTTCTGTCTTATCTCGTGGCTTCTATGTGTGATTTTGAGCATCATCCTCCCTTACCTTAAAATGTATGCAATCAAATGCAGGATCTTGTTTCCATGTGCAGTCTATAATACTAGGGTCTATATTTGCATAGAAATCATCTTTAGATCTCCTTTGAGGATTGGGAAGAATTTATGTGTGCCGTTCTAAACTACGGAATTGTACACTCGTATAAGCAAGGATTACCAAAATTGACGTGTTTGTGAAAACAAAACAATGCAAAACAAAAACTTTTTTTTACCACGGCTACAGAAAACTGCAACACTTTCTTTTAAAAATAGTAAATGTTGAACGATTGGGTCATCCATTGATGAGATACCATTTTCAAAAAGCATGATTAATGGGCGCAGCTGGTCCAGTTTAAGTCACTTTATCAAATGTGAATGAATATTCAATATACATCTCACGAAACTGCGAAATCCACTTGCTCCTATCACAAATAGTTTTGGAGATATTAAACAGTTCTGTGATCAAAACATTTAATAGAATACCTTTTCTTCTCGAATGAAATTGAATGAGTGTTAGTTGGAAATGCACAATATTCAACACAAATTAACATGGTTATTTATTCGATCAGATGATATGTTTATTTCTAATCAGATATATTTATGCAGACCACAATATCTCAATTTGTTCATTATAGACTTTTGGGCCTCTATAATTTGTATCCGTTATCATTTCAATACATTCCTGCAAATGTTAATGCAAGTATCTATCTATAATTCCTTTTTGTAAATGTTACGTTATCACTTCCATCTTACGGTTTCTGACTTATAGTTCTGGAATTATTCATTTTCAAGGACCTGTTAATATCATTGGTCTATTCCCGCAAGTGTCTACCCACTGACCGTTATAACAGGTTATTCTGGATTATATCGAGCTGATTACCAGAATATTTTTTTCAATTAACCAGTCAAAAACTAAATGCGTTGTAAATTGATTTAAAGTAAACTACTCCATTAGAACTGACTCAAACGACTCTCAAGTGTATAAATACAGAAACAATTTTTCTAAGAATTCAAAAATGTCTGGAAGAAAATAATCACGCGTTAAAAGTAGCTGAGGATATACTGATTATCAAAATTAATCTTCATCTTACAAGAGAGCATTTCTAAAACAGCCACATCGTAGATCTTTTTCCTATGTTTTTCGTCGCTTATACACAAAAAATAATTTTCTCTTGGAAAAAACTAACCACAAGATAAAAATTCGAAGGAATCTATTGAATATCTCCAGATAAAGATACATTACCTATAAACCATTTTGTCTGAACAACAGATGTCTGGGTCGTCCATTGAACGACAAAGAAACCTTAGCAATAGTAACTATCATTGACCTTACCAATGCAAAGATAATAATCATCAATATCACGAATTTGTTCCTTCGGGGAAATGTTAAAGAATTTACGAACGAATATCGATCTACTTCCTGAAAATGTTACTGATAAAATCAACCCTTAATTACAATGTGATATGTCACTAAGGGTAGGTTTTTCCTGGCGTGAACACGATTATTATGGAACTATGAGTGACTTGAACACTAATGTCTTATACAAAGATGATTTATTTCAGTGGAAGATTTTATTCAAGAGATACAATATGATCAGGGAGTAACATTTTTTTGTAGAAAAATTCATTTTAGAATTAAGCACAATCAACTGTTCTGTGGAAGCAAAATTACAGCACATGTATTCGGTATGTTTGTGTCGACTGAGAACTTAATGGGATGTTAATTACAACGGTATGGGGAATAGTGTCACAGAAGACGACATCGACGAGCTGGTTTTTCGTTGATGCTTTTAGGAAAGACAAACTGGCAACCAAAAATCACTAAATTGCACCTTCCGGTGCAAGATTGTGCAAAACATGATATATTGATATAGTGAAAAATACACAGCAAACATTACAAACAAAAAATATCCCGTCTTAAATCATCCATACATGGTTTTATCATGCAAGATGGTAAATTTGACATAGGTTGTATCGTGTAAAAAACTAGTATTTACAATGTGTGTGGTTGAAACCACAAGTCCTCTAAATATACAATTAGATATACTTAAAACAAGTAAAAGCTAATCACAAATCATAGAACGTGTGCAAATGCAAGATTATATATTATTTATCCATCTATTTGAATGTATACATCTCTCTCTCTCTCTCTCTATATATATATATATATATATATATATATATATATAGAGAGAGAGAGAGAGAGAGAGAGAGAGAAAGAGAGAGGGAGAGTGAGAAAGAGAGAGAGAGAAAGAGAGAGGGAGAGTGAGAAAGAGAGAGAGAGAGACAAAGACAGACTGACAGAAAGACAGAAAGACAGAAAGACTGATAGATAGGTAGATATTATTATCGAAAAACAGACATTTCAGCTTGGGAAAAAAGCTTGTAGAAAGACCAAAACTAAAAGATGAAATCATTGATACAATATAGAGTGATGGAATTTGTTAGATCACTATATCTTTCATTACCACGTACTGGAGAAAGACAGTTTATATATGCTCTAATAGAAATATGAAAGGATCTACTGGATCAGGCGAATATAACTTAAGACAAGTTGAAATACTTATTTTCAAAGATTTATAATTTTTAAAAACATTGAATGAAAATACTACTGTTTTGAAGAGAACAACAATAAAAGACGACAATATCATCAATGGTACAAATACATACTAGATATAATTGATAGTAAATTAAGCAAACCATTCGAGTGGAAATAATGATGAGTCCTGGAAATGTATCTGCTTTCATATTAATATTAGATAATAGTATACAAAAATGAAGTGAAGTCTTCCGAATGAACTGAAAGACATATTCCAATTAAAACATACAAATTAGAGCCAATTATTGGAAAGAAAACTGTTAAATCAAAAACACAATGTATGAGTATAAATGATGACGGTACAGACAATATACTTAGCTGCGAATGCCAAACATTGGATCTGTGCAAAAAACATCTAGATCACATAATAACAGGGAAATTAAAGTAATTAAAAAAAATCAACTTTGAACTTAGAAAAGTTTTCACCGAATGACCAGGTTATGGAGAACCAAAAAGAATGAATCATAATAAATGTAGAATAAAAATTAATGAAGCATTTAGTGATTGTCATTCCTCTATGAAAAATAAATATAAAATAACAGAATATAGATTCATCCAATGGGAAAGATGATTGAAACAGGTGGAGAAGCATGGAATACCAAGAGAAAATTCAAATACTGGCATGACACTAATCAAATACTTTGGAATCTACAAACACTAAACACTAACTCTGTAATAGTTCTCATCGACAAAGACACTGATAACGTTGCATTCTTGAGCAAAAAATACGATATCCAACGATTAAAACAAGAAAAAACACTTAGTTCACAAAACATCAACATGTGCCATGATTAAGATAACAGTTCAGACAAGATTATGAGTTATAACATTTAACAATGTAAAATTTTGAAATTAAAGACTGAAGTTAAATCAAACTCATTACCAATCATGGACTAGATACGTAAACTTCAAAAAATTCATGCGCCGCCTGATTTATTGTAGCTTCGAATATGTCTAGTTTCGAACCCCCGAATGGGGCAATTTCGAAAGTGTTCAATTTATTACACAATCACATTGAAGAATCCACTAAAAAAAATCGAATCCCAACAGATAAATAATCCCACATCAGTCTCAGGTCAAGAAACTAAACAAAATAAACGCACAACAGTTGGCGACATCAATTGCAACATATGACTTTGGTGTACTACATACAAATATTCATCATACATACCGAGTTATGAAGTATATAATACAATACATTTAACATTGGGTACACAATCAAAGCCAATACAATAGCATCTAGATTCTGAAGTGTGTAGTTCAAAAACCAAATATGATAATAAACAAGACTTCACTAAAACTATTATGAAACAAATAGTGAACTGCTATATCACAGAAAGCAACTTCAAGTTCTAATATCGAACATGGGGATACCTTTCTGGCAAACCTATATCTACGTTGATCCGAAAACAATTGTATGGAATCAATATTTGATAACAATATTGATACAGCATATATATTCCTTTGTGAACACCTTATTGATGATGTGTCTTGTAAATGACTGGGAGAATTTCAGGGAAGCATACGTAATAATACATCTGATATAACTTGAATAGAACACGTACAAACTTTGTCAACCTGAACACCAAAATTGAAATGGCATATATAAACATCAATTGTTCGATAAACGCTTTTCCATTCTAGGTAATTCGAATGCCACACAAAGTATTGATATTCCACAATGGATATCTTTTAGTACAATGTAGTTTGAATATCTGAGAATAGCAAAAACTACTCATATGATTCAGTGAAATGCCGAAAATGTAATAGATAGAATAGAGAAATTTGGAGGTAATCTATAAATAATATATGAAGAATTACATAAAACTGTCAATAGACATCTGGACACGTTGGAACATTATCATATCCACACGGAAGAGATATTTACTCTGTTTCGTGAATAACTAAACAAACAATGCAGAAATCAAGGGAAAAATCCTGAAACAGATATATGATCACATAGATATAAACATGTAAATATGCATACAGATACTTATGAGAATTACTTCAAGATTAATAGAAAAATAAAAATCATTTTATGGATAAAAACAACCACAAGCTGCAGAAAGGGGAATGAGAGGAACGAGGCACGCGCACACACACACACACACACACACACACACACACACACACACGCACACGAACACACACGCACATAGATATATATATATGTACACCCATACACACACATATATATAGAGGTGTGTATGTGTGTGTGTGTTTGTGTGTATATGTGTGTGTGCATGTTTGAACCTTTTCACTATAAAGTTATATAAAATTTGTTTCAAAAATCTGTTGAACTTTCTTTAAATAAACACATCTTCAAATAACATTTTGGTTAGAAAAAAGGGACACGAACACAAATAGACATATATAAAGGGAATGATTATAGTTACCTATTAATTAATCCGTATACATTTTTTCAGCAAACAAATCTTCAGAAGACATTTCTTTTAGAAAAAAAGAGACACAAATACGTCAGGATTTGGATGAAGAAAATGATTATAGTTACCTCTGAATATTTGATAAAACTCACACATATCTATTGATACAATTAGAAATTTCACGCAAAAAATAAAATCTACATTCTTATATTAATTAACAACATAGATATGAATAGGAAATTTTGTTACAATTAAGTTCATCGATTAATCACAGTGTATGATGTGATAATAGATTGATTTAAACGTAGTGAAAAGAAGACATACATATAACTGACAATGATGTATAATGTAATGCATATCGGATGAGACGAAAAAATGAAACATCTCAGTTATTAGAATCACCAACAAAAGCTTTCATCAATTAGCAGAAACATGACGAAAGCAGGATGGCAAAAGAGTCGGACATAAACTTGAGAAGTGAGAGAAATGGGTGTATACTCACAGCAAATGCTATATATATATATATATATATATATATATATATATATATATATATATATATATATATATATGTGTGTGTGTGTGTGTGTGTGTGTGTGAGTGTGTGTGCGTGTGTGTGTATATATATTTGTATACATGTATATATATGAATATATATATATATATATCTGTGTCTGAGTGTGTATATGTGTGTAAGTATGTATATATATATATATAAATATATATATATATATATACACACACACATATATAAATACATACACACATACATATATATATATATATACACACATATATATATATATATATATATATATATATATATATATATATATATATATATATATATATATATGTATATCAGTGTAGATACATCAGTAAACGAATTCATCAAAAGCATATCTCAACAACTCATAAATATGGTTTCCATTGGAAAAATATAAACATTAATGAGAATAGCATCTCAAATTTAACTTGAGCTTCAACCATGACATACATTGTGTAAATAAATATAATTTATTTCACTGGAACCTTAACCAAACCGACAGAATAGTACCAACAGAAGATTGTTTTTACTTAGAAGAAAAAATCAAGGAATACTTATTCATGGAGATATAAATTGACTTGTAATATTGTATCGAATAAATACAAACAGAAATGAGAATCTTACTTCAGATCTAACCTGAGGTTATCTGTAACATATATAAAGTAAATACATGTAAGATAAGCTTACTTCAGAATACATCCAAACTGAGAGAATATTCACAGAAAAAAGATTTTCTACGCCAAAACAAATCAAAATAGCTCATATTCATGGAGATAAAGATGAATAAGACTGGAAATATCATAGCAAGAAACCTCTCCTATTCTTTATCCTGCCGGAACAATTTATTTTTTTTACAAAACTATTTTTGTTTGTATCTACAAATACAAACAAAAGAAGTTTTTTATGCACTGAAAACCTATAAAGAATCACGTATAAGACAACACGTTGAAATAAAACTGATCAGATTGAAAGTGGAGAGCATGTTACATACTTGTGCATACTTCGGGACTATATATCAAAATTGACTGATTTATTTTTTTTCTAAACATTAGAAAATGGAACATTCACATGATTCTCTCTTCAAATGTGTGTGTGTGCGTGTGTGTGTATGTGTGTGCGTGTATTTGTGTGTGTGCGTGTATTTGTGTGTGTGTGTGTGTGTGTGTATGTGTGCGTATCCTCATTTGAAAAGTAAGAAGTACTTTTAAAGATATACAGAAGGAAGACAAATTCAATGTTAAAAGAAAAAGTCCCCAAAAGACCATGAGGTTCTATATGAAGCAAGGAAATACATTTACCTAGGTTATGTACCACACTGAAGAATAGTTTTGCTAAATGGAACGAAGCATGACGATCCGCTGAGAATAATTTGACATGAATAGAAACATATTGAAGAGAACCAAGACAAAATGCAAAAAGTGTGAAGTATACAATGAATGAATACGACATGCTATGGTTTATAGTTGATAGACATAGAAGTAACTAAACAAACTGAGAACCAAATTAGAATCGCACAGAGAACCATCAAAAGGCAATGCAAGACCTAACTCTATAACATAGAAAACCATCAGCAAGGATAAGACATAAAACTTGGGTATATCATATCATAGGAATAATTAAGCATAACTATGGGGATGGGCTGGGCACTTAGTAAAAATACAACGAGTGGATGAAAAAGCTAAAAAATTGATATCCATTGGATAGTGAACTCAGTAGGAAAAAAACAGTTACAAGATGGATGATATACAGAGGTTGTCAAATAAGACATGACAGAACCAAGCACAGCTTTTGTATTCATGGAAAGAAAGCAAGAGAGGCCTCAATCCAACATGGGACATATAAGGGCAAACAATGCCAATATATATAAATATATAAATATATATATATATATATATATATATATATATATATATATATATATATATATATATATATATATATATATATATATATATATATATATATATATACATATATATATATATATATATATATATATATATATATATATATATATATGGGATCTTTGTATCCATATCGAAGGTGACTACTACGTGAGTACATATAAAAATGGATTTCATTGTAATAATTGTTTGTTTTTTATCATGTTGAAAACCCTCTCAAATTCTCTTCTATGGTGACTTGCTGGATAAAACAAAGCACACATGAAAAGTCGAGCGTAAGTACAACTTTTACATTAATGCAGCTGTTTTGTGCAAACACCCATGAATATAAACATTTATTCCAGAGGGGGAACACAAAAATATGGAGAATTGATAATTATAAGATGGTGATGCTTCAATTGATCAAATTGATGAGTATTCTTGTCAGTTTTGTTATTTTAGAAATATATCGTATGAACACAATTTTCTAAAGAAGAACATATTTCAATTGTGTGTTCTGTCAATATATAAAAATAAATTCAATGTTTTTGATCTAGCATTGAAAAGTACTCATTCTATCCATATATTTCCACAGTCTATGTTTAAAAAAATTTTCAATATAGTTATTTGCTAAAACGTTTCTCTCGAAATCACAGCGTTACATAAATTAATGAATTTTGATTTGAGGAATAACCCACCCGTCCATTTTTTATTCCATTCATGATTGTAAAATACAGGATGAATATCCACTTTACAGGGCAGATTGAATTAATGTAAAAAAAAGAAAAACATTTACAAAAAAAAGAACATGTTCAGATAGAAAAAAGATAGTGTTTAATTCAATTTATTTAAAAGAAACATGATATTTCTTTCTTTTAGAGTGTCTCAAAAAAAACATTCAGGCATGAATTTGCACTGCGAATCGAACTCAACCTCCCCACGAATATTCGGATGGTGACTTTCAGAAATTAATTTGCTAAAAAACATTATCAGTCCTGTACATAAAGTACACAGAGGAAATACCATGGGGTCATGCTTAGATTTTGTGATCTTTATATATTTTTTTTTTAATCTGGGAAAACATCATTCATCTTTCTCTCAGCTCAGCTTCGCAGCTAGCAGAATATATAATTTTTACTGCTCGAGAGTCACAGTAGTACACTGAGAGTATATTTCATGGGTTTTCTGTTGTGATATCTTTCGCAGTAAGTTGTCAGTAACAAACCTGAAGACAGGCGGATATTTGGTGAATTATAACAAAAATCAAACAAATTTTTTGATTACTTCTTCGAAACCAATTACAGTTCCCAGCTGTGATCTATCCCTACCCGTCCATTTGTTAAGAACCAGAAGACTTGAGCTTTGTATGATATAAAGGAAAAAGAAAATCAATAGATAAGCCCTGTTTCCTTTTCATAGATCTATTATTGGCTAGTACTCTTTTTACTGTAAGAGAATATGCTGATGGGAGGCATAAAGTCACTGAAAATAGGGTGCATTCATACATTGGAAATACATCGGTGTGTGTTGACTTTTGATGTGTGTGTATGCATCAGTGTGCATGTGCCTGCGTGAGTAGACCTTGGATATATGTTTAAGTCTTAGTCTGTGTATGGAAGCGTGCATCGCTGTATATTTTCTCCATCTCTTGGTGAAAGGAACCAGATCAATTCGGTTGAACTTTCCAGGGATACCAGTTCTGGATTTCAGACTTGTTGTCTGCGATATGGTCATTTAAAAGTTTACCTGCTGATTCGGAAAATCTTTGAAGGGATATTTTAATCAATATGGATATTAGGTTCTGTCCATCTGCCCCTGTGCGGCTGGCATGTTATCATTTATTAGTAGGATAAGTGGCACATGGATGAATCTTATGTATATATGTGTCAAGTTGGCAAGCTGATAGAAATCATGAAGGGCATACGCTGAAATGTATTTGTCAACCATACGCCAAACAACGTGTATAATTGTGTATACTTTCATATGCCTACTACTAGTGAGTGGATAATTGTGTACCGCAACCATGTGTTGGATAGACCAGAAGACGGATGAAGGTTCGGAGTTCCGAGTTGACAACAATAGAGGTCAGAAAAGGGATATATCCACCCTCAGATAGGAAGGATGATTACATCTGAATTTTGACCGTTTGTTAATATCAAAATCGTGAACGAATCTGCATTTTTAGCTGCAAGCAATAATACGATGTCCCGTCTCTGGGATACTTATGAAACCCCCCCGTGCATTTCGAGGAAAGAGAAGTACAATAAAAATAGATGGCTTATCTCATGAGCATGCTTTGTTCTATCAATCAAAAACGAAACCAGCAGTTCCTCTCCGAAGTAATGCAATTTCCTTTTCAGAGCTTCACTCTGTTCCGGCGACACCATATAGGAAAGCAACGGACTTTTAAGTGAAGGATGCATTGAGCACACTTGCAGATACATACGATACGCCTTTATCTTACAATATCAATGTATTTTCCTTAGGTTTCTTCTCTTTACCTTATCTTCATTTCTAGAAAAAATATGAACGGATGAATCTATTCTTATCTAATATGAGGTTTTACCTGTGTTACAACGGATACCAATGAGGAAAATGCAACTACATAAGCCACCCAACCAAAACTAATTGCAAATGAATGCATATACTTTGGATATTTATAGTGCGATGGAACCTATTTACAATCATTTGCTTTTTATTATGCAAAACTTCAAGAAAAGATTGATACCAAAATATATTGTTGATCGGTTACCTTTTGTCATAAATGATCAATTTTTGGGAATGTATTTAAGCCCTTGTGCAGAAACCATTTGTCTTTAAAGTAAATGTATTTCTGATGATGAATATACTTCCTAGTATTCGAGGTGCCTAATTTGCAAAAGAACATATACTGCCAATATGTACCGGTAGCAATCGGAATAGAAGCTTGAACCTTCTATCAAGTGCTCAGCTTTTTAAAAGTTATACCGAGTTATACGCAAATATGTAGGTCTTACTCCTGATTAATAAAACGAATTTCTGATCAAAGCGTTATCTTGTATACATAACATTCACCTGGACTGAAATTATGGCAACATTATTGGTAATACAAAATATATTTTTTTTACTAAAACATGTGATGATCATTCATATCATCGATTAGTATTCGAGGAAATATTAGTTTTGCCTTCGTCTCAATGTCAATATTGCTCAGGTTGAAATGATTTGAGGATTCACGTAATCATCCAAGAATGAAATAGTGTTATTCATATATATATGCGA
Organism: Thysanoteuthis rhombus; assembly: GCA_963457665.1. NCBI lineage: Eukaryota > Metazoa > Mollusca > Cephalopoda > Oegopsida > Thysanoteuthidae > Thysanoteuthis > Thysanoteuthis major. The sequence goes on along the minus strand of OY735203.1, from coordinate 49,818,668 downwards.
TTTGTCTTGTTTTAGCGCTAAAATTAAAATCGATTACGTCAACTGATCGGATACTTTCCTGAATTAAATACATAATGTCCCCGGACATTTAATGTACTTCCTGAATCTAAAACACTGTATACATATCTGCTACGGAACGTTCAATTTGAGTTTTCCGGTAATAAAAATGATATGAAAACAGAGGAAGGGTGTTATCTCGACAGCTATACAGTCAGTCATAGAAAGGTAAGAACAATCATGTTGGTGTTAGCAGTAAAACAGTTGATATTTGAATCAATAAATTTGAAAAGTTGTACAGATCCTGATTATCAATAGTTTTAACCGAATGCATAAGCACTTAATATGGTAAGGACGAATAGCGAAAAGAGTATAAAAAGCACAATGATGAAAACTTAGTGAATCAAAATTTCACTATGACCAAATCATGAACGAGTACCCTAGAAATGCAGGTATATTGAATATTAGGGAAAAATACTAAATGCCCCCCAAATACTATCATATAAAAGACGCGTGGATATGAAGAATATCAGTGTGTAAGTGCATCTGATGAAAATTCGATTTCTGGATTTCTAAGAAGAATATTTGCAGAAGAGTGTAATGCGTGGAGAAAATATTGCGTAGTGTCCAATGTACACACAAAAGTACCAAAGGTTTCTGTGCACAGAACAAAAAAAGAAGTAAAAAAAAAAACATGAGTCTTTGTTGAATCGATGTTGCTATATAGAGGATTTTGTTCGCCAAATAGAAAAGAGGAGTGGATCTGCTGTCAAATTTTGGGTGAATAAGAAAAGACTTTGCACTCTAACGATGTCAACCACTCCTAATCTGTTTCTTTCGAGAGCTTCTCCAAAACTTTTACAAATAATTCTTATGTCATTTGCAGACAACGCACGATGCTTCAGTCCAAATTGTGTTATCAATAGTTATTTTGAGTTTATTATAATCATAGATACATGTACAGATCTCTCTTCTCTCAGATATGAGGAAAGACATGCAAGAATAAGTTTACTACTCGTATATATATTTTTGTTCGTTCCATATATATATATATATATATATATATATATATATATATATATATATATATATATATATATATATACACGCATATGTATACATATATATATATATATATATCCATATATATATATATATATATATATATATATATATATATATAACAAGGGAGAACGAGAGTTTATCATATTTGCAATGGTTTGAGGAAAACATTTAATATGTTCGGTCTATTTGACTTGGAATGAAGGTTTCAAATATTGCAATCCACGTATATTTGGCTTCATGCTGTCATCAGCAAAGCATATATTAGTAATGAAATAGGTTCTGTCACCCTTTGTTTCTACTGTGAACGGTACATCAATAGTTTTGTTTCATCCGTTGGTTAATTTTCTCTTTCCACCTCTGTCTGTCTGTCTGTTTGTTTGTATGTCTCCGTCTGTTAGTCTGCCTGTCTGTCCATGTATGTATGTATGTATGTATGTATGTATGTATGTATTTATATATATATATATATATATATGTATATATATATATATATATATATATATATATATATATATATATATATATATATAATGTTTATTTCTATATGAATGAACAGAATGAAATACAAATATATGGAACATTATCGGTATATACGTATATATATATATATATATATATATATATATATATATATATATATATATACTAATATTTTACACGCTGGCATTTATATGTATATATGTGCGTACCTATGCATTGGTTTATGAACTTGTCACGTGTAAAGGTTTGTCAATGGGATTGTAGATTCTTTTGTTCAGAATTCATCGATTATCTAGATACACTCAAGAAGATTTCCTCTTTGGATAAAACTAGGATGGAATTTGTTTGTCAGGTGCTTAAAATGATCAAACGAGACAAGCCAAACCACAACGGCTTCCTATATTAAACGTTGATCAAATTGATTTCCCTTCCATCAATTTTCGTAATAACAATTGATTCAATGTACTCATCATGATCTTATTTTTACCCTGTTGGAAAGTGTGAGTAAAACGTGTGCAAGTGTAGCTAATTTCGTTCTCTGCAATTGTTAGTATTATGACGTTTGCTTTTTCCTTGATTTGAATATGTGGGTATCTCACTTGTTCGTGAGTATTTACTTCGATTTCTCTTTCAAACAGGCTTTGGTCTTTCGTTATTGTCGGTTGTTACCCAGTGCTCTCTCTAAGATACATGAGTACGCTGCCCGCCATCTGTTAAACTTTGATATCATGCATGATTTTTGATAAATTCAGATGAAAGCAGCTGAGTTGAATAGAAACGGCGTGTTCGATGTTATAAAAACTAAAAGGACAGTGACAAAAACTAGAGTCTCCAATCCATACTTTTAGCCAACCTCTACACAAAGGCAAATACCATTCGGACTCACAACTTAAGGGTTGCTTCCACAAGTATTGTCTCTGCACCAACCTCAAGGAATGTTGGAGCAAATTCACCTTAAACCACAAGATTCTCGAGACAGTCAGTGCATACATACATAAAAATGTGTGTGTGCATGTATATATATATATATATATATATATATATATATATATATATTCTTTCTCATTTTTTTCATATATTTTCGATCATCCCTGCTATTTTTGTTTTTTTCATACATCTTAATTTTTTCTAGTTTGTGAAGTTGTTGTCGGAATGCGAGTTGTTGACATTGTTGAGGCTATAATTGTCCTATGGATGTCTGCCATAATTCAATTGAAAGAAGAAGCAATTACCTCTCAGGGCCTTTGTAATTAAGCCATAAACAAATCCACCCGATTTCTGGTCTGAAGATATTCAATTAATTTCCCAAATAATAATAATAATAATAATAATAATAATAATAATAATAATGATGAAAATAATAATATTTTTACCGGTGAGGATTTCCTTTTCCCCTAGAAATCTTATGAACAAATTATTTATACCCGTCTATTCTTCCATTTGTAATAGTTTAAGGATCTCAGTTATATCAGAAGGAGGGAAAAAAAATGATCGTTCAAGACGTTATGAGAAATATCTAAAGAGAGACAATTCAAACTTGGCAAGGATTCATTGCAATAGAAACGAAACGAATTGATATTAAAAGGATAAATCATCGTTGAAAGAATTTCTCTTGATATGAATAAAAAATGCCGGATATCTATAGTTATATTTGCAGAGGGAAAAGAGTTCTGCAATCCTAAATAAATCAGATGATCTTCAGTATATAATACGTATGATATCATTTTAATATGTTTTTCAAAACCAGTACCGACGACGATCAATATATATATATATATATATATATATATATATATATATATAATCAGAAAATTGGAATAGGCCCCGTGAATTAATATATTCTCGAATATTCATCCGTTACAAGTGATTGAGTTTTTTGCTCTTCTGGCGTTCATGATTAGAAAGTGGCTTGTCCGCTTTGAACAGTGTTCAAACAGAATGGAATAAAACTTTCGAACATACATTTCACATACGTTAATTTAATCTAGATTCCCTTTTTATGATTGGTGCGCGTGCATGCGACTGTGTCTGTGTGTAACTGTGCAAGATTCTTTCAAAAGATTCACCTCACCCAGCAATGCTCGTAGTGTTTACATGCATGGGTACATCCATAATAAAAATACAATACACCTATGCTGTGTAGATATGAGAAAATCATCTGGTTCAAATATATATATATATATATGTATGTGTGTGTGTGTGTGTGTGTGCGCGCGTCTGTGTGTGTAAACCAAAAATGAGTGATTACAATTTACAGTTGTTTCATAATTAACTCAACTTCATTGTTGAATGTCTGCACGACGTATGGCAAAGAATTTCTTGTCTACCCCTGCAATATCTTCAATTTTTTTAACAATTACGTGAATTTCGGAAGAGAGGGACATGAAAGTTATTTCGGAATGGTTTTATATAAAATAATTCCCCAAAACAATGATTTTAGCAGAAGTGTGCACTTGTATTCGATACTTGTTAAAGATACAAAGAAAAAAAATTAATTCCAACGGTGCCCACGCTCATTTTTCCAATATAATACAAAAATTATATAATTAAAGATTGATAAAATAGTAAGTAAGTGTGAAATTATGCCATCACAGATTGGCATTCCATAGTATGGATTACTCATGGTGAATATTATGTGGTATGTGTTCAATAAAATTGAAAAAAAATCCTACAAATCCTTGGAAGAGAACAATTACTAAATCGTTGGGGTGACACGACAAGAAAGCACTAACTGCGGGCTGCTACTGAGCTTTTCCTCGACCCAGGGGACGGTTGAACCTTTTGCTCGATCTGTATTCCCTCCTTTTTGTGTCCTACTCAAATCTATTTTTGTTGCCCTATTACCTGTATGATACCCTCTTGGCTCTCATGCGGATCCTTATTAATCTTTTGCCATTGTTAAAATTTATTCCTGATATTCAAGTACTCCTTAGTGCTCTTCTGTGTTTCCATTTTTGCAATGTCTGTTATTATGCATTGATCGTACACGCTTTGTTTAAGCATATTCATCAGTTTTTGGTATGTGGCTATTCATACCAAATGAATTCGAGGCAAAACTCCCAAGTGCGTAGTCCCGAAAAGACCATAAAGATATATGCCAAAATCATGAAACACGCCGAAAAATACATTTACATTGGTCAGGATATGAAACAAGTAAGACAATTATATTAGTGTCATTCATAAATACATATATATATATATATATGTATATATATATATATATATATATATATATATATATATATATATATATATATACATATATATACGTGTATTGTGTGTATGTTTGAGTGTGTCAGTGTGTGCATGTGAGTCTTTGTGGGCGTGTGCGTCAAATCTTGTCCATGTTCACGAGTATATATAAACCGAAATATGTTTATATATATTCGTAAATTTATACTCTGAATGTACATATATTTTCAGTTATATACTATATAATGCATATGCTGATGTGTATTGTTCTTGTATAAATCTATACCATACACATATTTGCGTCACATAAATAATATTTTAAAATCTACACGATCACGAATATGCATAGTGTTACGAATCTATAACACATACATACAAGCGTACAAACATATATATATATATATATATATATATATATATATATATATATATATATATATATATATATATATATATATATATATATATATATATATATATATCAGGACAAAACTCGCAAATAATGGTGTAAGCAATAAAATAAAACTGAGATACAGTTCCCGGTGGTCGTATGGGTTCCCATTCATTTCTTGCCAGGATGTGACTATAGAAATCATGGAATGGAAAAGTTATCTGAAGGAAACGAATGTGATTTGGCGAATGATTTTCATTTCCAAAATAAACCTACAGGAAGATATCCTTTCTACTATAGTGAGCGTCCCTCATAGTTTGCTGCACCTGAAATTATTCAGTCCAGTTGATGTCTGCCATATCTACTTGACAAAGAAAACATATTTTACATGAACTACTCTTGCAATAGTTATCACCAGAACTTGAAATACTAATTTTCATTGAAATTGTTGATAAAGAATGCATTGCCTACTTGTGTATTATTAGCTGAGTTCTGAAAAAAAAAGTCCACTATCATATTTTTTAACTTCGTAAAATTAGTGCAGACTTTTTCTTGAAGGAGATGGATGAGAAAAATCCTTGTTTTGCATGTTCAAGTCGTATCCATTCTCATGAAAATTGACTATGTGCACAATACTATGTATTCCAAATATTACCTAATCAAAATAACAATTCTGTTTTTCCTACCTCTTTCTGTCTATGCAACACTCAATAGACACCAAGATCAGATGTCATTTTTGTACTTTCAATATTTTATAATCAAAGTGCATAAATTCTACCACTTCTGATCTCTTTGCCTATCGAGTGTAACGTACACAAAGAGAGACAGAAAAAGAAACAATATACATTTCACTCAGAATTATATTTAACAAAAAGTATTTGTGCACTTCTATTATCTAATAATAAAAGTGCATAAATCCTACCACTTCTAATGCCTCTATCTATCGAGTACACTGTAGACAAAAAGCGGTAGAAAAATGCAGAATATACTTTGTTGAACATGAGAGCAACAGAGAAAAACAGGTGGTGTAATATATAAGGAAGATATTCGGAAGAGAGTAAACGGAGGGGTGGAAACAACAGGCAACGTCAATGGCGTTTGTTGTCGTTTGCCTCTATGATATGCAAAGAAAAAAAAGAGACAAAGTAAAATTGCGAGCAAGACAGATAAGATTAAGGGAGAAAAAAAAGAGAGAGGAATATAAGGGAAAAAAATACCTACATCAACATAAAGAGAGAATGAAATATCGATGCAAAAATAAAGGGAGTAAAAAATATTTCTAATTTATTTGCTGTAAGTATACTTGAAGCTGAATTTTAACCGGAGCAAAGCAAATGAAATGAAATTTATATTGATTTGTAACCTTTATTATAATTCGATAGCTTTGGAACAACTTGATCTTATGAAAATGCAATTCAATTTTTTTTCAAGGGAAATTTTTTTTTTTCTTTTCAGGATATTTTTTACAAATTAATTTCATCAAAATACTACACAATACGAACTTTAATTATTGATTTTAGATTTCAGGTATTCAACAATCTTCTCAGCATTAAATTCAGAGACATGTTTTTTTCTATTTAACAGAAGCCATCTCTTGATAAATGTTCAAAATCTTTAGCAGGTACGTTTTCTAACTGAAATTGAACAAACTGAAACGGCATTCTGATGATGTGTCAATGTTTCAATCGGTGAGGAGTTGCAGAAAAGAGAGGGTCACTAAAAAAGAAACAACTGAAAGGGAAACCATGACGAATGGAAGACTTTTGCACTGTTAAATGTATTGTAGAATTTCACGTTACTTTCTTATTTTTTACAATGCACTTGTTGTGTCTTTGTTTTAATACTGCTCTGTTTAACTGATAGGCACTGCGCTATGAGAATTATATATATATATATATATATATATATATATGTATATATATATATATATATATATATATATATATATATATATATATATATATGTGTGTGTGTGTGTGTGTATTCATATATTTGTATGAGTGTATATTTATATATATACATACATATATATATATATATATATATATATGTATATATATATATATATATATATATATATATATGTATATATATATATATATATATATATATATATATATATATATATATATATATATATATATATATATATATATATATATATATATATATATATATGAAAATCTAATCTATATTTCAATCCTAAAAATCATCATCAGGCTTTATAATGTCACGGCTCATTACATAACATTGCTGCAGGTTTTTATTTGTTTTGTTTTTTATTTCTTTATTTTGCACCTGTGAGTCATAGATTGTTTTATCCATCCATTGTACACTTTATTCAGGTTAGATGATTCCCAGCTGGTCGTTACGTGTCGTTTAATTTTGTTTCCATGGTCTTCCTCTAATTCTATTCCTATGGTCTTTTGAGGACTTTATGGTGGAACATAACTATTATCCTCGTTTTGTTGATCTTAAGCCTAATTCTTTCTTATTAATTAGATCAGTTTTGTAATTTACCGATGGTTTCGACGTCTTGGAAGCGCCATTGGCAAGTGTCAAAAGGTTTACATTTACTCTGTTAATGTTTATTCCGATTCTCTCTCAATCATTTTTTGAAATTATGTTTTCAAGTTTAGATGTACATGAATTTTCGGTTCTCTCAGGGAACCCAATCTTTATTCCGATTCGAAATATTAATCTATTCACTGACTACAGGAGAGAAATCAATCTGAGTCTAGTTTCAACAACAAGCAAAAAAAAATTGATTGAAAGTTAGTAGTAACAAAAACTATTGATAATGATTGATTACACTTAATTCGATACAATAAACAAATAGATTTGAGGACCAATACTGAATAATCAGTAAGTAACGAATTACATACCTATATTATGTAAGGGTGAGAAATATTGCCGTAGACTGTAATTCATCAAGAGATTTTTTTTTGCTTTCTCTATACTTGTTCTAAGATGAGGGAAAGCATTTAAAAATGAGTTGATATGTTTGTAAATCCCTGTTGATCCTCTCAAACATTTGAATGTTTTGGGGCTGGCAGCTTTGGTAATTTTACTAAAATATTTCCTTTCAAACATTAATGATTTCCAATGATCTTGAGTAATTGACGTTTTCTCGAATATGATTAAATTTTTCCACGCCAATGGTACCAAACAAAGCATTTACAGAATAATTGGTAGAGGATTTGACATTCCCTGACTGTTGCTTAATTTAGCAAAAAGGCTACGATCAAAAGCAGTACAAAGAAACAATACTCTGTGAAACTCCCTTAATAACCACAACAACGCGAAATCTAAAGTTCAAATCATTGTATAAGACTGAGAAATCTTTGAGATTCTGTCCCAGTCATTATAATTGCAAATGCCGTTTTGATACTTAATTCTCAAACTTAAAGAACAGAAGGCAGAAGGACATTCATTGGAATTTATCCATCGGGCACATTCTGAGAGTCAGAACAATGGAGAGCCAGCAAAAGAATGGAAGGGGTATTTTGGAAAGAGGAAACTTGTATCCAGAGCAAATTTTCATACTCGATTATCCTTTTTCCTTACCTTTTTTTCTATTTACTATTTTCTTTCCTTTTTTGCTTTGTGCTATCTGTTTTAACAAGCTATATGACGAGTAATTTAATATCGATTGGAAGTGAGAGGAAAAAACGTAGTAACAGAGTTAGATTCAATACAATTTTCCAAAAAATTTAGATGTGCAAAAGAAAGCCAAATAAAACAAAGGGCTCCTAAGAATTCTACTCAAAATTGAGAAAATACTCAGTGACTATCAAACAATTAGACCATCAACAATTATTACTGGAATCCTTTAAAGCGATTGCCAAAATAATGTTATTAGAAAATCAAAGATTCTATAACATTATTACAGTACTCAATACGGGAAAATAAACGATGACTTTTATTATAAGTCATTTAAAACAAAATGAAAAAAAACAAAAGAAAAGAACTACCGGAAGGGGAAAAAGCAACATGGAAAACCCAGTGGGTTGGCAGCAACGCCTTGCTGCTCTTAGGGGCATTTGCCACAGGATGCCGCCAATCTCTTTCTACGTATGAAAAAAAATCAGAAATTCGATATAATTCTGTTTATCAGTTTAACTATCATTCAGTTTTTAAAATTTTAGTTTATGTTTGATGCTTCATATTTTCCTATTGTTTCTCTACATAGTTTTGTTCAATCAAATATAAACACAAATATCTATACAATCTAAGGAAATCATTTATTTCTCGAGATTTTTTTTGGTTAAAAATTGAAAACGACAAAACAGCTAAAACACTGTTGTCATACGTTGCATCTGCTTCTGCTATTTGTGGTACACCCTCCCACTTCTCGCATACGGTTAATGAGAGTCGAATGATTGTAGCCATGGGCAAAATTACGATTGCCTCTCTGAAACTGTTGTCGGTTTCGTTTAGTAAGCTGCTATCTCTGAATGACGAGTTTTCACATGGTTACATACATTTATGTATTGGATAAAAATCAAGGGGGGGGGGCTGCTTAGAAAAATGTTGGAGCATCAAATTATAAACATACCATAATTCTAAACTTTGCTCTGCTCACCCAGGCATAATTGTGTGTGGGTGTGTGCGTGTGTGCGTGTGTGTGTGCGTGTGTGTGTGCGTGCGCAGGTGTGTGTATGTGTATGAGTGCTTGTGTTTATATATGGGTGTCTCTCCATGTGTGTGTGTGTGTGCACATCCAAGAGGAACAGCAATTTTCATATATATATATATATATATATATATATATATATATATATATATATATATATATATATATATATATATATATATATATATATATCCATCTATCTATCAATAAATATATATATATATATATATATCCATCTATCTATCAATAAATATATATATATATATATATATATATATATATATATATATATATACACGAACATGCAGAGAGAGACATACACACACGCTTGTATATATATATATATATATATATAGATATATATACACACACACACACACACACACACACACACACACACATATATATATATATATATATATATATATATATATATATATATATATATATATATATATATACATATATAATGATCTCAAAGAAAGAAAGATAACCCAAGTTATAAGGAGAGGAAGGGATAATAGAAAGAACCGTATCCTTGTCTGTCAGATCCGGGCAAAAATGGTAAAGAATCAGCCAATCATCTCGTCCTAATCGATAATATAAGTCGAGTAGGCCATACAACTTCGATGTCTGAAAGCCAGGTCGTTCTTCACTTTTTCTATCCATTTTTTAGTCTTTGTCCTCATTAAGTGGCTCCGCTTGAAGGACACAATAGCTTGGGCAGGAATAAAACCAAAAAAATAGGAAAATATTAAAAGAAAAAAAAAGAGAAAGAAGAGGTACTGAGAAAGAAAGAATATTGCACATATATCGATGGAATGGCAATAATATTAACCGTAATTGTTATATTGGAAACGCTATTTGATAAGACTTCGGGGTTGTGGCCAGCCAGAAATAGAACAATTCTGAGATGGATAAATAGTACAGATAAGTATGCTTTGACAACATGTTTATATACATTAACATAATTGCATTGCTGTAAACTGAATCTGAAACACACTCATCCACGTACGGTAGCTCTGTCATACACATGCTAGTAATCATTCTTTGCTTGGTCCTGAAAAGAGATTGCAAAGAAAATGATGTCAAGCAGATTTCGTGGTACATTCTTCAGAATTCTGAGGGTCTGCCTCTTTCAAAAATCAATATTCTAATTTCTGGCTTTTAAATTGTCCCAAACATGGAACACTCATATGCGTGCACACGCATACACACGCACAACCACAAAGGTGTGCGCAAACAAATGCAAACAAACGCGCGCACACACACACACGCACACACACACACACACACACACGCACATATATATATATATATATATATATACATATATATATATATAGAGAGAGAGAGAGAGAGAGAGAAACAAAGACAGTGAGAGACGAAGACGATACATATTTATTAGTTAATCATAATAGTCCAAATTGATTTATAAGCGTGTCGGAAGATTGTGTCTATTTTCCAACCAAGGAGGGCATTTTTGACTGCCCATCCCATAACCCTTGATTTAAGTGTCGATAAACATACAATATCTCACAGACAAATGCACAAAGTCACACAAACTCATCCATTTGCTGGGAAAAGAACATTTATTCGATAAAAATGAAGAGAGGGGCATGAGTAGTTCAATTGTTTTGGAATGAATATACGTGCAGATATTAGCTCTCTGATCATTACGAGGTACCTGCTGGAGTATTATCATATTTCATTTCAACATATGAATTCATTAATAAGAAATCTCTATCTCCTGAATTCGATGTTACACTTCTCATAAATAAGTAAATAAATAAAACGCCTCGTTCGCACTGTATTATATGGGCTCTAGCGATAATGATAATGTACATCACCTACCACGAGCGAAGCAATGTCCCTCATGAATAAATTATAATTTAATTTCCTACAAGTTAGGTTTGATTTACGTAGAAAGTAGCATAAATAAATTAGGAGTAAACTCTGGGTTTCCAGCTGTACCCCTTCCAATGATAAAAGTAAACCACAATACGAGATATAGAAGCTATTAAGTGATGGAGAAAGAGATGGCCAGAATATATAGCAAAGTGATTTGGGTTCAAAATATTGGTATAATGGCACCAAGGTTTTAGCAATAGCAGTACAACATATATATATATATATATATATATATATATATATATATATATATATATATATATATATATATATATATATATATATATATATATATATATATATGCATATGTAGTTTGGGTTAGGCTTTATAGCTGTTTAATTGGTAGTTGTTGTGTGCGAGACTTACCTCTACTTAAAAGCAAGAAAAATGAAGAAAAAAAATTGCGTAAAGAATTATCTGGATCACTAAAAAGACTCACTTTACTCTTGGAATGCACATCAGTATTCACATACTGAACCGTGAAAGTCGCTATTTACCTGTTTGTATGTAAGAAACGCACTGACATCCACTCTCATGCTTTTTTAAAGGCTTTTCTTTTGCAATACGTATGACACCTCCAGCACTCTATTCAGATGCAAGCGACTTACTTTGCCACAACGCCTGCCTGCTACACTTTATCACACTAAACCAAGGGTAAACCACCTTGCCACAACTTATCATGTCCTGGTGTGTACTCTGTCTTCGAACTTCATATTGTATTTTTGGAATATCATTTTCAAAAATAATGTTTCTTTTGTTCAATAGATTTGTTTTCAAGACAGGCCCAACAGGTCATTTGTTTTTCTTCTTTACAATTTTGCATAATTGCATTGTGCTTCGCTCTGCTTCCTTAGTAATACTTTTTCACCAGCAATCATAACTCAATAAAGTCAGATATGAATTGAATTCGACATGCAAGCAAGATCAATTACTTTTTTATCTCGTGAACGTTCTCATTTGATAGCAAAAAATTCTACCGTATTTGTGCATAGAATATTTCATTGAATGGTGAGATGTTTGCTGTTCGGTTCCTGATGCAGGAGTGTTGAAAATCTCCCAATGCAAAATTGATCAGCTTATTTTGGATTCTCAGGAGTTTCTTTTGAGATATCTCGTGGGAGATATATTCGTTCAGGGCCTTTCAACCCATTTATAGAAGTAGGTAGAGATTTTAAACAACTTTTAGATGTTACCAGATGTAGTAGAAACAATGATTGATCACACACAAAAATATAATAGTCAGAACGGTTAAAGCAGTTTAATTTTGGCTATTCTGATTCTAGATTAAACCACATGAAAACTATTACAAAAATAGGAAAGATGACAGAAATCATAACGAGGCCAATTTCACAGAAGATTGAGTGTAACTAAATTTCAATTACAAGATTATGACTGATACCGATGACAAGCTAAACGTTTGGTTGTTTCGGTGTTTGGTCGTAGGAATTCGGAGAAATTCTCAGAAATGATTATTGCAATTATTCAGATCGGGAATTTGAGATGTCTGAAGTTCAGGCCTGTTACATGGTTCACAGTTCAAGGGTAAGTCTTTTGGTTATGTTCCATACTTTAGCTCTATGCTCAACAGAATGCTTGTCATCCAAGGGTTATTCTCTAATTGATCCAACCTTCTTCTGAGGATATCATGAGTATCTGTTGCCCCAAGTAGATGCAGTAGTCTACTTGGTCTAGTTTTGCATTTCAATTTCGATCGATTTTTTTCTCGACATACTTTATATATGTGACTTTTACATTGCTGAAAATCATGTGGAGGACAACTTTCTTTCCTTCTAAATCCAGCTTGTTTAGCACCTGTCGAAGGTATTGAAATTCTCCGCAAAAACCAGGTAAGACGCACATGAAATAATCATGCCCAACATCACGTGGAGAAATCAGAAGATAACACGATATATTATGGAAAAAACTGGAGTTCGATACATCACAGAATCAATTAGAAACCTAATATGACACTTGGCTGGTCATGTTTCAAAGAAAGCATACAACTGCTGGATATAACAACTCACAACACGGATTCCCACAGATCACAACCGAAACCGAGGCCGGCAGAATATAATAACTAGACAAGTTCAGAAAATATTTAGTCCGCGACGCCTACGATAGAGAGTCTTGGTAAATCGTCGTGGAACTCTGTGTCCATGGACAGACGATGAAAACTGATGATGATGAATTCCAAACATAAATAATAGAGATGGTCAATGAGAAGGAGTGATTTTGTGACCGCTTGTTGTATCAACTGATGTTTCAAATCGTCAGTATTTTTTTTTCTTTTTTTTTTTTTGAAAACATTGAATTTTAGTATATACTTTCATTTCTTTCCTAGGCGAATTAATCCCTGACAAAGAATGTCATTAAAACAATCATCATGATAATGGAACCATTTAACACTATTGACCCCTGATAATTTCAAAAATTTAGATGATTCATCTAACCGTATCATTTATAATTACAGATAATCAACAATCAGGAGCTTTTGTGATCAGATCCGACTGGGTGCTATTTCTTGCTCTCGTTGTCAGTGGCCATGTAACCACTAGGCTGAGAAAGTCTTTCTTTTCTTTCTTGCCTAATACACCTGTACTGGATTAACCATCAGGTTGAGTTGGCTTTTTTGATTGTTTCTGTCAAATACATAGCTCCTATTTTGTGTGTAACATTACAAAACTAGAAAGGAAACGAGTGATGCCATGCACAAATAACAAATACACAATGACGTACACAAACAACTAATGACGAATTAACTACCATTTCTAGAGTCCAATTTATTCTGGTATGTGCTATTCACAGGAAATATTAAGAGCAGAGTTTAAATGGGACGCATAGTTTTGTAATATCACTGAATTTGGATATGAATCTTGTTTTTTGATTTTTTTAGATTTCAATGGAATAGGGAGTTTGACTAAAAGATTTTCAACAGATAAGTTGAGTGTTTGCTCCTTTCATGATAGTGACATACAATGCACAATAAGGATTCACTGTACACCATTCTCGCGCTGGTACTCTTCTGGGATCAAAGGGGAAATTAGACAGGGATATTCTTGAAACTAGAAATGTCTCCATTGGATATCCAAAGTCAATGTCACTCTCAATGATAAATCTTGTTTGGGACAGGTGAAATCATGCTGTTTACCAAAGTCTAAAAAAGATGTTCAGAACAAAGGTTTCCCAAGTGATGGAAACAGCATGTTTTATCGTTAATAGCTTTCGGGATGTGAAGCAGTGCTGTGATAAATACATTTGATTGGATCAATTCTTGTTACAGTTCAGTATCATTGAAAAAAATAGGTATGAATATTTTTGATTTGTTGCGTCTGTTGGATTAATTACTCCTCATTCATTAAAAAAAGTTTACGATGAAAATTTGAACCGGGCTCTATTGCTAGCGCCCTTGTGGACTAATGACCCCTCAGAGATATCATGTCATTAATTAAGCCAAAATATCTGACAATTAATGTCAGTAGATCATATTAGCAATGCATTCCCGTTAGTCACTCTCTCCTTCATCAAAAATCCCACGGGGTGAACATTTTCCCCTGGACTATTACTCAGCTGATAAAAGAAACAGTTCAGAAAGAATCTATTAGATACAGTCCAACAACATTCAATGTTTGTCCCAATGACTTATGATATCCATCGATAGAGAGGAATCAGATGATTGATATTAGCATCAGTGTAAACAAATGCTTGACACTATCACTATGTTGCAAAGCAACCTGATTTATTTTGTGTTTTTAAATTAGTTCATTTTGGCTCATTTTGATTCATTACATCTGGCTACAATCTGCCGATTCGGACAATAAGATGGATATACCAAGCCATTAACATTTTTTTAGAATTTATACTTTTATACATATTTTTGTAATTTGATCTGTGGTTACTTTGAATCAATACACTTGCCTTCAATACACAGTTTGGGTTAAGAAAAATAATATACCAATATACTTTCTCAGATACTTATAATGGAAGCTAAACAAAAAACTTGAGTGAATAGACAAATTTATATATTTATTCGACGCAAATATTTTTTCATTGCAGAACTTTTTTGAATTTCAAATAAAGCATTATTTCTTACGGGGAGATGCATTTTCCTTAAATACGTAGTTCTTATTCTATTAACCTGTATTTATCATAATTGAAAATAGATAAGAACAGTCAAGGTTGACATCGTGTAGGAGACAGCAAACTAATACTGCTTTTGTAAATAAAAAGCGGGGCTACCATTCATCAAAAAATATTAATATTTTAAAAAAAAATTCAGAATCATTTTCCTGATGACGCTGGATCAAAATATACGTAGTTATGCAGTTGTGATTCTGAAAGATTTAAGAGAGATCCTGAGCACACATTGATACAATTTGCAAGTAAATATTACAGGATTTAGTTATTGCCTTCTTTTGTACAGGCAATAAACAATAAAAGATACGAATGCTACGTGTCGTCCATGAGAGAAGGTAAGTGATTGCCCTACCAAAATGCCTGCTCGAAAATCATTCTGAATTGATTTTCCTCACTAAAATATTCAACTGACAAAAAGTCCATTCGTTTACAAAAACATTGCTTTAGCTAATTCAAGAGTATATTTTATTGATTGTATTTCGTATTTAATTGAGATTGATATGTCAGGAAGGACAAAGCATTTCCAATCTAAAAGCAAATGAGAATTGAAAAAAATATCAAGAATTAATGAGCGACAAAATGGTTCTATTACATGATTGAGTAGAACAAATTATGGGAAAATTTCACAACACGGAAAGGACAAACACTCTGACATTCTTTGAAAATTGAAGACTTATACAAAGTAATGCCACAACGAAACACGTCCATCCCAATGCTAAAACAATATATTTATGACTAATTTGTTTGTGCATGATAACCTTTCGAACAATACTTTTTTGCTATACTTAATTACTTATATTCCCTACCATCAAGCATGGAACCCTTCAATGACAATAATTTGCATTGATTTATAAACATGAATCTTGAGGTATTTCTTTTAAAAACTCCATTACATTATTAGTTTGGAGCAAAACATATTCAAATTAAAGCTGCTTATGTCACCAGATATACTTTTAAAAAAAGATTAAAAAAGCAGATCATCAAAAATCAGTTTTAGCTTGTTGATTACGTATGGAGCTACACAACAAATTCTTGCACTAGTGATTGAGCAATAATTACGAATTTGATCACTGATAACATTAAAACCAGCTATAAGGAGCGCTGCCCTGAGATTCATGGGATTTGGCCCAGGACTATCACTCCACTTAGTTTCCATAATCAATTTATTCAATCGTGAAGACTCAAAACGTGTGCTGTTAAGATATGCTATCGGCAAGAACAAAAAAATTCGGTTCGTGTGCTTTTTGCATTTCCAGAAATACTGTGCACTACCTCATGTATTTGAAATGTTTTGCCCTTTGTAATTGTTGCCCTAAGACTTTATCACTATTTCTCCTCCCTTTAAATTCAACTATTTGTGGGGGGAAAAGAAGTAAATATATCTGATGGTACGAAAATAGCTTATTGAATAAACATCAATTTTTTCAGTAATTCCATGTCAAACATTTGTTTGAACATGTGAGGACAGTCTGTAAATTACAACATCACATTCAGAGTATTTCAAATCAAAACCCTCCAAAACAAATGATCTGTCAACATGAATTTCAATATATTTGAACCTTATCACTCTTGTCATCATTGTTATCGCTCGAGATGTGTGATTTTTGATAAAGTTCATGGCAGATTGTGTGAAATTCCGAACGTTGTCGGCCATTGCCACTATTCATTGAACAACAAATGAGGAAATACAATTTCCCTTAATTAAGTAATATCATTTGTTTAATTGAAACACAAATTGTTTCTTACTGAAAGCATCGGACGTGTTTCGCGTAGCTAAAAGCCAAAGGTTTATGCTTTGAATTAACAATTTTACCCAATTTACAAAAATATTCTAAACTAATTACACGACGAAGCGACGCTGCAGAATAACTAAATGAATATATAAACAAATTTATCAAATCTGTCACTGATGAAAATTTCCTGCGGATAACCCACTGTAGTCACATAAAATCCAATATTGCTCTGACTGGAAATACATCTGTAAATAAATACAATTTGGGTTGTGACAACGAGCGTTTCAAACTGATGGATGTGT
The DNA here is from genome assembly GCA_963457665.1 of Thysanoteuthis rhombus. Taxonomy (NCBI): domain Eukaryota; kingdom Metazoa; phylum Mollusca; class Cephalopoda; order Oegopsida; family Thysanoteuthidae; genus Thysanoteuthis; species Thysanoteuthis major. Next base: position 49,800,826 of record OY735203.1, on the reverse strand, counting down.
TGAGTTCTTTTTTTTTTTTCACTTATCAGATCTCACATGCGCATTGATGAATAAAACTCTTAGACTTGATTTTTTTGAACAGATCAGTTTTTTTCTCATCACCACTATTCATCTCAATGTATCAATCTCAATAGGAATAATGCAATCATTTTTTGCCATGCAACATTCCAGCCATTATTAATCTTGATATCATCAGCTTTCATTATTTTACTAGAGAGTGAATCTAAAAATGCGTATTTTGACTTCCATGAAATTCTCATTTAGGTTCAGGTAATGCTAGTCAGAATTTATAATCTATTTCTCTATACCATTTTTTATGATGTTCATTGATTTAAGATAACAATAATATGTCCCTGAGAGCTGGCCCACAATCCTTTTTGTCTGCCTACGTATCAATCTAACTATTTTTCTCCCTATTTTGACCTCTGTAAATTTTCACCGCTGTTGGAATATCGGAAAACATCAACCAAAACTGATAACATAGGTCACTTCAGTTTTCAAATTGGTCTAGCTGGTTGGGTAGCAGACTACGTATTTAACATGCAAATTGATGAACCAATGGAGCTAGGTGGCTGACAACTTGAACATTTACTGCTAATGTCTAGAAAAAATGCTATTTTTTTTTTATTTCAAATAATTATTCCCTGAAATGGGGGCTTGGTAGGATGTTCAATTTACAATGTAAATTTATCCCAATAGATTCCACTTTGCACCCATCAGCTTTCACTCATGTTTATTGTTATATCCTGACTTTTCTATGAGAGCAACAATCTATCAACTGATCACACTTTTTCGATTTTTTATTTGTTCACTTCTACCATGACACGCTGCCGCAAAGGCTTGTTCAATTTACAGGTTTCTATTGAGTAACCAAGCAGACCTGTTCATGTATCAGCTTCCATTTCAACTATTCTATCAATTTAACAGTGAAGAGATAGCCAGACATATAAAATTTTTTAAAAATATTGATATGAACGATGAAGCAAGCTTTTTACCATTTCACAAGTCTCTAATACGTCTGATTCTGGGAATTACTTTCAGCATTTTGGACCCTTACTTCAAACTCAGACTTCATAAGGTGACTACAGAAGAGAGCTACCAATACTATTCCTGTACTCAGAGATATATCACACGGTGAAAGATTAAAACAACTTGATTTAGACCCTGCGATGCATGAGAAAAACGTGTCGACCGATTGGAAGTCTATAGAATCCGGGGGAACTCACGTTGAGTAGATACTGACATAAATTGCTAAGAATGCTCCGATAAGAAAATGCTGACTTCATCTTCCTGCAGTAAAGCCAGAAGACACAGTCATAAACTACGGATCCAAATATCCACAGGTGTTCGAGAAAAAAAAATATTCCCGACAAAAGTAGTGAAAGCATCAAAGAACCTAAGAGTGAAAATGGTCACATCTGAGAATTTCCAATTTTTGGATTTTTTATTCTTTTTCTGATATAAGCTATACTTGATCTAACTGCCGATTTTCTTATCAGCCTAATAATAGCCAAACTAGACATAAACTCGTTTAATGACACCGAAAAGACATACATAAAGTGTACATGATCTGTGAACTACTCTGATGTGTTGGGACTAGAACATACTTGTATTCATTTACATTCTTGTTCAACAGAACCGGAAATCCGTCGCTCCTTAAATGATATCGACTAATCTGATCATTTCTAATTCTTAAACGTCCCTTTCTCAGCATTTGTTTTGTATGTAGAGATAAACTGTGAGAACGGATGTATACTTATGTAGCCTAATTTAAATTCATAAGTACTTGTTTGAGTGTGTGCATGTAAGCATGTGACCTTCTATGCAAGAAGATATGCTGTTTTGATAAGGTTATCCCTGTCTCAAAATTCCTCTCTCTTCATCCCCCCTCTCTCTCTCTCTCTCTCTCTCTCTATATATATATATATATATATATATATATATATATATCATGAATTGCATCAAATCATATTGAAAATTCATTTGAAATGATATCCTGTTATTCCACGGTGAATATACAATTAAAATCTTGTAATAACAGGATATCATTACAAACGCAATTTCAATATAATTTTGGAAGGAACAAATTGAGTGGATAGACACCGTGAATAAACATAACGAGAAATTGGTGCAGAAAAGTTATTTGGGCCGTTGCAATACTGGTGGCAGTTTCCTCAATGGTAGGAGCAACCCCTATGTTAAAGTGGTTAACCTATCATCGCAAGTCCGATATATATATATATATATATATATATATATATATATATATATATATATATATATATATATATATATGATGGAAAGAGTGATATGTTCTGTTTCCTACTTTGTGCGATTGTCAATTCCACTTAAAGAGAAGTCATGCCAGAGACGCAACCATTTATTATTCTCTTTGATTTAGTTACATGCACAATTCATTCCCTTCGTTTCTATTTCCATGTTACTTGTTATATATGTTCGTTTCTAACAAAGACATATCCTTTTTTTGGTTATGTTTAAACAGGAGTTGGCTTTACGATCATTCAGTTTGCATTTGCTTGCATCTAGTGCTTCTGAAGTCTGAACCCAAAACGCTTGATGGTATCATGAAGTACTGTAAATACATCCTGCGTTAGTAATAATGATGATTTAGTCCTAAACACACCCAGCATCATTGATGACTTTTGTTTAATGCACTGCTGTTGTCGCACCACCAGTTGTTATAGAAAACCGTCTCCCCTATCGGACACTCGGTGCATAACAACCACATCACTTCTTTGTTCTTCTGCCGAGTGCCGACTGCTGTTATGAATTAGTTCGGCAGATGATCGTCAAAGATTAAACCTCATTTTCCTTCCACAAACTAGGATAATTAACTTAGTCTTGGCTCTGGACGTTGATTCAGTCCATCGGAACCATCTACATTAGCCATGAAAGATATTTTTGTTCTTCTTCGTAAGGAATTTTTGACCCCATCACATATGAACCGACATTATTTACTTTTGTCCATAGAGAGCTTCATATGTGTGGCAAATTGTAATATGCATCTATGCAATGCACTCGCTAAAATTCCAGAGCCTGGCGGACAGACAACGAATCAGAAGGAGAAAAGAATAAGAAAGAGCAAATGGGAACTAAGCACAAGGACTATTGGCTCAGCTGATTTGAAAGGCATGAGCACTGCATTCAAATTATTTAGTTGCATCTGAATTCCAGCAACAGATTAAAGGAATAAGTCCTACACATTCAAGCTATGCTTGCCTGAAAACAGTTGTCTCTTGACTAAATATAGAGTCAAACAAGAAGAAGAATCTGAGCCAGAGCATTTTGAGAAGCACAGCGGGCCCGAAATAGACAGACATGGTCTCAGCCTGATAATCCGTCTCAGATCTACGCCGAAAACTGGCAGCAGTTGGCGCAGAAAAATAACCCCAGCTCTAAGAGTTACCTGGGGTCCTTGCATGCTTCCTGATAGGACATACCAAATATCAATCAGGTCAGTCACCTTTCACTGACATGGTTTAACCAAACGACTCAATGTACTAAAATAATGCTGCCCATCATCTTTGATCCTACATTCTCCATACAGGAGCTTCATGGGAACATGGTGTATCAGGCCATCCAAAGTTCTGACAATCAAGTTTTTGTCCTTCGTGTTCTGCTTGTTAAAACAACCAGGGTCAAGATGACAGCAGGCCTTGCCTTAGGACTCGATTCCAGATTTTGGCTGCTTAAAACATATAGCCCAAGAGTTCAGCATTGAGATGGGCTTACAGGGGAATGGAAACAGAGATTCCTGCAATTAATCCATTCGTGGCTCCCTAAATCCGCAACTACCGATTTGTTTCAAGTCAATATGATTCTGAAATACGAAATTCAGAATTTATGTAGTTCCGGCTAGCTTTACCTCAAGGATTACACCCGGACGCTTTTTCAGCGATTTCTCGAGCAGCTGACCTTGATTGCAATGCTGACAAGTTTATTATATGTCGTTTGTGTCAACAAGGTTGAAACTGACTTTGGCTAGAGATACTTGCATGGGTCAGATCCCAAGCGAGAAAAATGATCAATGTTCAAGAGGGAATGATGGGGTAAAATTCATAGTCACAATTGAACTTTTTTTTCCTGAAAATAAGTCCAATCATTAAAAAAAAATCCGACCTCAGTCTACCAGTGGACGGTGAAAGCTGAATGAAGCTTGAATTTATCATAATTCCACTAGGAATAGCTATGTAACTTTACAAATACAGAGGGTGAGTGAGAATTTGGCGTGCAGCATTTTCTGGTAGATGAACAGACAAATGTGAACGTCTGCTGAATGGAATTTTGTTTTTACTGCTTTTTAAATCTTATACAAGCGTAGAATCATTGCAAATTCACTAGAGCACTCTCACAGTGGTAACTCAAAGAGAGATGGAGCATCCTCGTGTTCCCTTTTAATGGTCGACTTGGAGCTAGCGTTTTGGAAATGTTTCACAGCATTTGCGATAAGATGGACGAGGCATTCTTGTGTTTTCGTTTAATTGCCACCAGAGATTTTTTTTGTATCAGACTACCCAACAAACATTTATTCAAACTCAACATTTCCCTGCATCGTTGGCTGACTGATATTCCTCGTGCAAACCTCCTACAATAGCTAGTTGTCGAGTAATTGCAGTGAACATGAACCTAATTATACACACATTACTTCAGTTGTGGCTGCATAAATGTTTAGAAAAAAAACATCATCATCATCATCATCATCATCATCATCATAGCTGTCAGGTGGTCACTGCTTCAGACTGAGAACAAGTTTCCTAAGGGATCCGGCCCTCCTCTCACATCATCCTCATTTATCACAGCAGCGCTGCCCTTGGTACCATTTCAACGATGCATTTTTCCGAGCTGTTAGGCTATAGCAAACTTCTTGTGATCGTAGATCTCATAATTCCAGTATCGTCCCCAGTATTCATGCTGACCCCACTTGAACTGTGGTCTGTATTGTATCAATCCCTCTTCTTATCCCCATTTCCACTAATCTTTTATATTGTCGGAACTATCCTGACTTTCGTGATTGTTTTTTTTCCTTTAAAGGATAGTTGACTACATTCGCTGTTACGTGGATTACGGTCTCAGTTTTTCTCCATGTATGTGGCATCTGATGTTTATTTGGGGCTCTCTCGATTTTGCTTTGACTATGTTTGTCCTAAAACATTTGTTTTGAGCTGACATGATGGGCAATTTTGTTTCTCTCTCTAGGTTTCCTTCACGTAGCCATGTCCATGATGTCTCATTTGCAACGTTATTTACAATTTTAGAAAGCTCATATGCTTGAAAGCATATTTTGTTTTTATTATCAACCGTAGAGAGTGTGGCAGAAAAAAGCTATAGCCAACCCTCCGTTTTGCTAATATAGTTGGCTGAATGGACGGACAAAATACATCTTTGAGTGAGCATTGACTTTGCAGGATGCAGATAAGGTTTTAAATCAGCATGACATCAGGTTGTTAACTCAATCTTCAATTTAAACCTTTTTATAGCTGAGAATTTCCAAAAAACTGATGGCAGGACTTTTGACGTTCGTGAGTTGTGTTAGCATGAACAGACAGAGAAACATTGAGTGAATTATAGCAAGATATTTCACATGTCCCTGATTATTTAAGCCTATAAAAATGAGTAATGTTCTGTATTAATCGATGTCTCAATTTTCGTTCACATCGGGATATCGACATTTTCTTTACACTTTTTGCCCTGGCGGATAGGACATTTGTTTTTGACAGTGAATATTATCCAAAGAACACCCTGGTTGGAATCGAACTTGGGGCGGGGCAAATCGATGCGCTTTTCCAGATTAGACAGGCATGTCTGAAAATGAAAGTTCTGTAGGGGATTGGCGCCACATTGGCGTTAATTATGTGGAGCTGATTCCCCGTGAGTGCAAGAACAGACGCGAAATACCGACGGGTCGGGACAGTATGGCAGAATTGTTACAAACGAAGAAAAGGGGGAGAAATCAGAGTAGGATAGCAGACGAGGAAGCAATTATATAACTAGCAAGAAAAGAAAGCACAGAGAGATGAAAAAGGCAGTAGAACTTGCAATAAAATAACTGATAAAAGTGGATAACAAGCTAAAAAAGAACAAAGCAAGTAAGGGTGAAATAATCAAAAGAAAATTTTCTAAAGAAGCAAAAGAGAGGAGAGAATCTGTGTGAAATTAAATATGGAAACGACGCCAAAATACAATGAACAGAACAAAAAAAATTTTGGAAGATTTATGATGAAGAAATGTTAGACGAGAGAAGAGGTTGTGGGAAAGAAAAGGAAACTGTTGGTCATTAAATAAGGAAACATAAAATGAACCCCTCAAGCAAGGTCACACTCATCAAATGTATCGATTAGACGATTGCCCTTTCATCATCATCACGATCAGTAGCAGCAGCAGCAGCGTCTCAACAACCCTACTCAGACGTTGACCCCCTGAGGGATCCGCCAGACAACACTATCATGGGTGTCTCAGACCTAATACTTTTCGGCCACAGTTTTTTTTGTATGTGTTCTCTAGGGATCCATGCTGTGAGTCATGATGTTAATCGACTGTCTAAAATTCTTGCATCATGACCTGCCTATTGTCCTTCGAGTTTTTCTAATGTATTCCAGGATATTCCTGGCTCCTTTTATTTATCTAATATGCAGCTTTGTGTGATCACTCCATATGATAGTGAGCATGATTCTCTAAGTACACGTTGCATGCTTCTCAGTTTGACAGTCAATCTTTTTGTTGGTTTCTATATTTCAATTTCATGAGGGTCTATCGGTATGATGCATTGGTCGTAGACCCCATATTTCGGAAGCCATACAAAACCATCCGGTTTTCAGCATTCAATGACACGGAACCGAGGAACATTTCTATATTTGGGAGAGACTAGTCGACCATGTTTGATTGCCCTAGTCCCTGAATCCTGATAACTCAACAACTAACGGAGATACCAACAATCGTTTACACCAAATGATATCCCATTATTTCAAATCCATTACAGATGCAACAAACAAGCAAGTGTGGCTGTTAGAGAGAATGTGAGGATTTTGGTGGTTTACTGAAGTATGTTACTCATCGAACTTGCTTATTTAGAGGTAAAATACAGGATACCTGCAGAGAAGAGGCAACTTTTTTTTAACCCATATAAGAAGAGGTATCTCAATTTTTTATGTATATCGGGTCGGATAGATATATCTCCTGAATACGTTGAATTGTAATAAACATGGTTCGATTCCTGGTCTTGACAAAAAACTTATTTATTTATTTTTCTGTTATTTTTCAACTTTTCTTCAAAGTTTGAAGATATAAATGTATAATTGCCTATGGATGATGTTCATCTATTCTTTCCGTTTGTCCGCTGAATATCTGTAATATCTTTTGAGAATTCGAGATGGATTGTTTTGAACTATGGGCTGCTGAACCAACAATATTTTCTTCCATCCGTCATAGCTATATAGACACGCGACAAATCAAGAGTTCGAAATTAATTTTAACAAATTTTAGTCTCCAGAGATGCATTTCAGTGACGCTTACCCCCTACAATCTGAATGTTGAGACCCTAACGTGATGGCTATGATAACCATTGTCCAAATTCTGGTCATAACAAGACTTTTTTTTACTATTATTTTTTGGCTTTATTAACCTTGTCTCTCCGTTTCTCTCTCTGTCTTCATAGTATAAAGTTCAGGATGAATCCTAATGCAACTTTGTGGAACGGTTGCCAATGATCTACAAAACGACTTATTTAACTTGGGGATTATGTTATAGACTATTCTCCTCTTCTGTAGCTTCGTTAAATGTCTGCACAAGAAAATATCCTCAAAAGTTTTCATAAGATTTCCACACAATTTTTAGGAAATCAAGTCATGGTTTACGAAAAAGTAACTAAATTCTTGATCAGCTCCACACGTTTTGCTCTTCACCCTTGGTAGATTTATGTCCATATTATGCAATATCTACAGAAGCTCATGATTAATTTCAATAGCGTCCTGAGGGAAAATTGTAAAATTGACTGCAGAACGAGTTACTAAATTGTACGTTGGTCCAGCAATTTATTCACGCCTTAAATCAGAGCTGTATATCTAAACAAAACAACATCTGCCACAATTCTACATAAATTAGAATAAAACAATCGTATTTAACATTCGACTGTTAGCTGCGACCGTCTATTGTTCAGGACTTATAACTATGGGCTTGTTAATTTTGTCTCAAATCTCGGCCACGGCAGGACATACTTTACCTGTTTAAATTTTATAAAGACACACACACGCACACACACGCACGCAAACACACACACACACATATATATATATATGTATATGTATATATATATATATATATGAATATATATTAGTTTCATCTTTTTTACACACATATATATATATATATATATATATATATATATATATATATATATATATATATATGAGTTTTACATTTTTTTGTTCACAGAATTGTCTAAAGTAAAAAAGTACACACTTAAATGAAAAAAAGTAAAAATTCAACTTATGGAGGAAAATAGACTCATGAGCATCTACCAATTACACAGTATCTGGGTCAAAATGTTACGATGTATAAGAAAGCAGAATATTGTTTCTTTTTAAGAAAATAATAGTATACGAATTCAATGTAATTTCCAATCATAATAAATTGATTCACATTTTTCGTTCCATGTTTTTTAAATCTTCCCCTAACTTTTTATATGTAATTTTTGTTCATTTTTTCCAAGTAGTTTCGAGAAGGGCCTTTGCTTCTACTGAAAACCAATGAGTTTCTATACGAAACTGTGGCTGTTATTCAAGATTTTTTCCCTTTGAAATGTTTCACGTTTAAGATTAATTTGGCTTATTTTGTGTTGCTGTCAGGTTGGGATTCGCACGTAACTCAAAAGAAGATTGCCAAAATGTCTAATGAAAAATCTCACGTTTTAATGTTTTGCTCATTGCTCAAATGTCTGGTTACAAAGAACGTGAGTCGTTAAAAGGGTTCTGATATATGAGGTTGGAACATTCCTAAAAATGTTAACTATCTGAGAAATAGTAAACATCAATAAGATTGTAAATCATTAAAAGTGATTTATACGTATTGAGATGTCCACAGAGGAAAATTTAAAATCTGCCACTGGAGTGATATGAACAATGCTCTACCAACATAAACACACACAAATGTTACCCCTGACGTAATATGAAACTGTTTTAAGATAACCAATAGTGTCTCCAAAAGAAGAAGTGGCTTGAAGTATTTAAACCGGTATGTCTTCATAATATAGAAGCCGTACATTTAATTTACCTATTGTTTCCTATTTCCAATATTACGTTACTTGAAAGCTGATTCAATCCAGTCATTCAGGAATGGAATGATGAAGTGGGATGTCATTAGCTTGTGTCTGCTTTTAAACAGTAGTATACGAAATGTGCAATTTGAAAATCATTTTCAATTTTATCCCTTTCATAGCATAGAGATTATTACGATGACATTGTTATTAGTTACGTGATATTTTATGGACATGTGTTAGGTGACAGAATTTCGTTAGAGATGTTATTGGTACTAAGTACAATAGTGCTTCTAACTTATAAACCGTTTCAGATACCTTCATATTTGTGGCATATTTTTATGAATCGCCGTATCTAAAGAATTACCCCACTTGATTAAGATTATTTGTTAAAACCACGTCATTATAGATATCCAATAATTTTTTTACTATTTGATGGCCAGCGGAAACTCTCCAATCAAATTTTTGACATTATTTTCTGTTATTTTTCATCTTCAAATAGCATTTTTTCTTTTGAAGATAATTTGGACGCGGTTTAAAGTAAAGTAGACTATAATATTTGGTCATAGAAAATGAATTACAGAGTAACCCTTTTCGGTCATCAGAAGGACTCTAAAAACATCGTAATTAGATTTATCGTCAAAATAAAGTGTGGTCACTTGGTACCTGCGTAACTACAGCCAGTCACAGCCACATAATCAAAAAGACATTTTGAGGAACAAACTCTAAGGGGGCTTCAAAAAGAAAGGACGGTGTACTAGGATTTTAGCAGCAATAACGGAAGTAAGGAAGATAGATGGTAAGTTTAATTGCGTGGTATACGAAAGAAAGCTGGGGATGGGGGAAATGGAGGATGAAGTAGATGATAATTCACTTCTGGAATCAGGCAAAAAGAGAGGGAAAGTTAATGAAGTAAAAGAAATAGCAAAATAAAAATGACTCTTGCCTCTAAAAGAGACCATTCAGTCAGAGTAAGATCAATCATTCAGACCAGAAATGACAGAGCGGAGTAAGCGGGCAAAGAGTTCGAGGATAACGCTGGTCCCAGCCTATCGACAGTGGGATGTCATTGAACACACTCTCTCTCTCTCTCTCTCTCTCTCTCTCTCTCTCTCTCTCTAGGTATATCTGATCAGCCTAGGGAGGAAAATAGTTTTATTTTGGATCCCAATATGATTCTTGCATCTTTCGTTCCTCCCTTGGTGCAACCGTGATAAGCAAACGTGCAAAGACAACCATTATCCTCCATGGTCGAAATGAGTCCCCAGGCCATTACGCCACATATTCGTAAAGATTGCATTTTAAAATGAAATAAATCTGATGAAAGTTTACATATAAAAAGTATTTCTGTATATGATATGAAATTGGGGGATTTTATGACTGTAAAACAAATGAAAAAAAACAAACTTTTCTATGCAAGCAAAAAATTATGTTTCAATCTTTATGCCTATTTTTCAAAAATTTACGACCCATTTATAACAAACGCAACAAGCCCACTCTAGCTCAGCCAGAGATGTTCCAAGTTTGTAAGAAAATAATCGATAGTATGACCCAAACTTACCAATACACCCTGCTTAGTATGAGCAGACTATTCTATACTGACAAAGTGTGCGAAAATTGGATTCGACATGAGAAGGGAAAAAACGGCGAAGACGGCAACAAATGTGATGGTCCCTGTATAACTTAAACCCACCGTTGTTAATTTTTCAGGACGCATGGGCTTTCGTATTTTTAAGGTAAAACGCCCTATAAATAGCCTCAATTATTGGGTACCTGCTCAAAAGTGGCAAAATGAAAAATGCATAAATATCTAACTGTTAAAACTACATCAGTATTTCTTTCAAATCTAGGATGTCATTTGTTCATTTTATCTGCGTGCAGGTTATGACTTACTAATGAAAAAGCAGTAGAAAAGGAACATGTATTGAATGAAATTACTCAGATATCAACGAAGTAGATTTATATGGGAGGTTGATCGCAATCAGGGTGATTTTTTTTAGATATTGCCTCTAAGCCAGTGCTATTTATAAGCTGAATTCATTTCCGTACTTTTAATCGAACTGATGGCGATCTTCTGACTTTTCTCCAAGGATACACACCTCACCTGCCTTCTCCATCAATACGACGTGGACAGAGATGAGATGTTCTAAATTTAAATTTTGTTTCCATTTTTCTAGTTTAATTTTGTGATTGTTTCATAGGTTTAAACAGTCAAATATAATGATGAACAATCTAATAAGCAAATGTTACAAAATGGGACCCTTGTTTTCGCTATCTATAACAAGACTGATTTCGGATAATGAGTCCCTGAAATCCTGGTTTTTAGTATGTTTGCTTTTCTTGGGTCAATATTGATTCTCTTCTGGGTGTGTGTGGTCCCAGTCAGAGCTGGGATTATAGTCAATTAGCCGTGAATTTGAAAAAAAATAAATTTAAAAAAGAGACAAAAAGAAAGAGAAAGACAAGGGGAAGGACACCTTTGATTGACTGCAGAGGTGAAGTCTAAAAAAATGCCAAGTGCTTTAGTAGTTAAAGCGGTGAATACCAATCTTTTATATTATAACATATGAGTAAGAAAGCGAGGTTGTATTTATTGCAATAGTGGCTTCATATGTTGGAAGGCAAGCGTTCACTTTCTTATCACGATTTACAGTGTACACTTTTTGGAAAAGCAAAAAAAAGGCGTTTTCGAACCTTCATATAACCATGTTCAGAAGATAAATAAGAAGCCATGTTTATGGCAATTTCAGGTAAATAATAATGATTGCTCATTCATAACACGCGAACATGATGGCAATTATTTACAAGCGAATGCGAATGTATCTCCCTGAATAGCAAAAAGAACAGCACCTGTGGAGGAGTTCTTCGGTTTCAGTGCAAACAGCAAATATATGCACATTTCTGCCTCTTATCTTCCTTTCCTTCCCACTCTCTGTGATTTTGGTTAACTCTGACATTTTCGATTTGTTTTGCTCCTGAGGTTAATTTGCGTCACTAACGGTCTAGTCTTGATGTCTTCGAAAGGCGTTCGAGAAAGTGAACCAGTGCATCGCTTCTGTACACGAATAGGGAGCTACATACGTACGCAACCTGTGACAAAACACACTCTGGAATGCTGAATATGCAGATTTTTTTCTCGAAAAAAAAAATCTCAGTTTTTTTTGCGTGTTTTTTTTTCGTAGAGGGAATAAGAGTCAGTAAAATAGTTATATTTTCCTCAACAAATTCACCCTACATGTTTGATTATAAGATGACTGGTTTATAAACATTTGTAAATTACCGATGCTCCATGCAACTCATTCAAACTCTGTACCTGTGCTTATCAATGTCAAGTAAATATTCTTTAGTCATAATACCCTCGAATTGGTCACTCCTTGACAATCGCATAATTTTTTAAAATAATCCCATCGTTCCCGTCTGTAAACAGGATACACGGTAATTGGCAGGCATTTGATATATATATATATATAATATTGTGTCATCCACAGACAGCTGTGCCGTTGTATAACAACTCTTCATTGAGGCTATACACAATCCCTTTTCCCATCCAGTACCACGAAGTAATATTAAAACCTTCGCTTCAGACACGGAGGCCGGTATCCTACCTCTGCACAGAACTGGACAGTCAGTAAAGTTCAATTTAAGCGATAGATTTCTTCTAACGTCCATTCCCTATCCATCAGAGTGCTGTGTTCTTTTGGAAGAGCATTGCATATATATATATATATATGTTAGATAATTCTGATGAGTTTGCGTCTCAGATGCAAATTCTTCTAGATTTAGGTTTTTCTTTTTTATCTCAACCGTCGTTGTTCTGATTCCTAGAATTCAGCTGATTGACACCACCTCTATTTACATTTCCCCAATATGAATTTCCTGTTCAATTTAGTAAGGTTCATTTTACAGTTCGTAAATTTAAAAAAAATCATAAGTGACCAAGCCGTTGTGTGGCAATGTTCAGCTTCTTTTTTCTCCACTAGAACGCATAATGAACAAGATGATATTTTGAATTATAAAATTATTAGGATAAGAACCATTGGAGCATTATTCACTATCGAAAAAGAGGGGAAAAATCACTGTTTTTTTCTAGGGAGAATGGAACAATTTTTTTATGGGATGACAAATTTGACAACTGTCGTGTTCAGTAACTAAAATGTCATGAAACAGAAAAATAGACTTGTTGGGAATATCACTTTTAAAGAGACATTTCGTTACGTTTATGATATTTTTATCTCCTTTCTTTTTAGTTTCTATATCACGAAGTGATTTCAAGATGCAAGCCTAGTGAGCTGGATACTTGTTTGTCTCCGTTGAGGGGGACATTGGCAGGTACAACTCCGCCCCACGCCGAGGTAATATCCGCTGCACGTAATGCTTCAATTGGCGCAAAACACGAAATCATAAGTTAATATCATGTGGTCTCGTTGTGAAATACTTATAGTGAAAGCTATTTGCCTTCGCATACCTATGGCCTCAGCTGGAGCCATCATTAAAGGTACCTAGAATGGTCCTTTTTGTACAACTACGGAGCTGTACTAATAGTCTGGTACTTTTATTGGTAAACTTCTTTATTATTCAAAGTTTTTGAAGTATCGTCTTAATCTTTATGGTTTTTAATCCAAAATTTCGATTAATATCCACTTTCAGGTAGATTTAAGAAGGATTTCAGCATTTCTTCTTTTCTTTACCATCAACCCTGGAACGCAGCATGGTTAACTGAGTTCATAGGGCTGCTTGCCAACGGCTTTTTGCCAAAGGCTTCTACTAATACATAAACAATTGTTATTGGTCTTTCAATCTGAACGTGGATCTAATAGTAATCCAAGATAATCTGTAGATGGTGATGAAAACACATAAAGCAATGGCTTTCGGGGGGTGATTGACGAGATATTAAATGGATATGGCCGCACAATAATATAAGCACATCTCAAATCATCAAATAATGGATGAATAAGATGAAAATATCTATCTCTATTATTTCAAAATTGCAATACTAGCCAGGTCCTTGCATTGAATATAAATGTATTAAATGGGGACAACTTGATGAAAAAGTTAGGCCGATCAAATAACCCCAAAGATAGGGACAAAAGTTTTAGACAAACCCTTCCTTTGAATTGATGATACTGCTGCTTTTTTTAATTGAATAATATTTTTTTCAAAGTTGGTGCGTATATTGATACAGCGTACATCGTACTCATTTAAATGTATTCATGTCCGGTGTTTGATAACGAAAGCCTGGTGTCTCTGCTTATATATATATATATATATATATATATATATATATATATATATATATATATACACACACATATATGTATACACACACACACACACACACATACAAACACACATGTATCCGTGTGTGTAAATGTTTATGTGTGTGTGTAAGTGTGTATGTGTGTGTGTATGTGTCTGTTGTGTAAATGCGTTACTTCAGTTGATTTTTCACAAGAATCGACAACTACAATTTTGTTATAACTTTCAAACCTAACCAATTTTGATTATAGATATTCACCGTGAGTCACTTCTTTAATTATACTGCATCAAGAATATTGGTCCCAAAATTGCCAAATCTCATTTCTTTTTTATCATTTTACATAACACAATGCACACGTGGACTGTTAAGTACTCTGCATCAAACTCCCTTACACCTAATATGATAATGCGGATGTTTCCTTTCCTTTTGATGGAAACCGTTTTTTCCCAGTTTGTAATCGAATGAGAAGTGAAAGTGTTGAAATATGAAAGATTTTGAAATCAAGGCAGTTATAAAATATATTAAGAGAAAAAAATATATTTAGACTTTCTCCAGTATTTTCCTTGTTTCACATAATTATTAGCTCATTGTGCAAATGCACATTAATTTGATAATATAATTTCTTATTATATATATATATATATATATATATATATATGTATATATATATGTGTGTGTGTGTGCTTTTGTGTGTGTGTGCTTTTGTGTGTGTGCTTTTGTGTTTTGTGTGTGTGTTTGTGTGTGTGTGTGTTTGTGTGTGTGTGTGTGTGTGTGTGTGTGTGTGTGTGTGTGTGTGTTTGTGTGTGTGTGTGTGTGTGTGTGTGTGTTTACAAGTAATTAGTACGGACGCTTTTGGGGCATACATTTTATCCAAAATGACATTTCACTCCGAATCAGTAACATTTTCTCACTAATAAATATTCTGTAGTTGTAAAGCCCAATTGAATGTTCTCCGTATAAATGGAAGAAAAACGATTTTTTGATTCTCTTTCCAGCAAAATGAAAGATTCATCAGAGCTAAACGAAGCAATGTTACATTTAAACACGTTCCCTGCATCGCAATTTAGCGATAATAAATGCATCAAGTTTTCAATAGAAGAGTCAATGAAATGCAGAACATTATTCCAGGGGCATCGTTATGTGAACAGGGTCAACCTCAAATGCCTATATCTAAGGGGGATGTTTTGTAAAGGAACATCCCTTTGAAAAAGCGTTTTCTATGGTACAATTGTTCAGCAAAAAAAAAATCATGGCTATTAATTTTGGGGTTGAATTTAGTTCATTATTACGTTAGAGAAATGGAATCTACATCAGATCTGATTTCTCAGGGAGAAATCATACACATTTTAAAAAATAATATTTTTGAAAGGACATTACAGAATGGGTATTGAAATTATTTTCAAAAGTAAAATAATATTACTTCAATATTGTAATCAGTTACATTCATATGAACATGCCCATTGGTGTTTCAACGGACTTGCAGATAGGACAACTGCCGTCAATGGACTTTGCTCCGAACTTATTTATTTAGGGTACCCTAAAGCACGTTGGTCGACCCAGCGTCCTCTCAACACACAGAAGCAATCATTGCAAAAAATGAGGGAGATTGTGTAAAACATACACCACATGAGAAGAGAGAGAGAATTAGAGCACGAAAGAGAAAAAGAGAGAGGGGGGGATACAGCTCAGAGTCATAATCCATGATTATTAGTCACGACCATTTGACTTTACGGGCAGGAAATGCTTTAGTCAGGAAAGTGGAGATGGGCATTTCAATTTGCTCATATCGGCTTCCGTAGCCATGGGGGCAAGAGAGATCGAAAGCTGAGGTCTTATTTGTTAAGAGTCGAACGTCAACTGTTTTCTTCAGATTATTTTAACAAAAAGCCTCACTTCCATTGACTTTACGAGGTCATGTGATCAATGGTTTGTAGCTATTTCAAAAATTGGATGGGTTCCACTGCATTCCCAAGTCTCACCTGGGAAAAATTTCGTTTGATACTACCCTGCATTTAGAAAAGCCAGTGATAATCAGACAAGATGGAGAAAACTAAAGAATTTGAATCTTCTCTCCTACCTTTCATCATTATACAATGTCAAACATACATATTTTCTTTCAAAAGAAAAATCGGTATAATTTTCGATCACCATGTACCCTCTTATTCAACTTATACATATTCTTCTAACTTTTCAAATTAGACATACTATCTTTCTCTCTCTCTCTCTCTCCCTTTCTTTGTCTTGCTCTTTCCCACTTTCGATCTCTCTTCCTCTTTCGCTGCTGCAACAAAAAATGATTGATTGGTCAACAGAGAAACATCATTCCGTATCAAAAGCATTTATCAGTTGTTTGACATTGACCTTCTTCATTATTCCTCAAAATTCTCTATCATGGGCTTTGAAGAGCATCTACTCTCAGAACTTGTCTATTTCGTCACGTCATCTTATATTCTGTCAGCCATATTATCACGAATGATTTCTAAGGATTCACGCTGTGGCAATTATCAGGCATTAACACTAAATGGTCAATCCATTGCCATTTGAATTTTCTAATGGTTCCTATGATGATTTCGACTTTGGTTTTCCTCCAAAATACTGTGAAGTCTTGCGATGTCTGTGGGATGTTGAGAATAATGCTATCTTGTGAACGTTGCATGGTATTCGGCTTTAGGGTGGGGCTTCATGTCCCAGCTTCATAGGTGACAATTGGGATGATAATGCATCAGTTGTATACCGTTTTTGATTTTGATCGTTTGAAATATTGCAAAAATATAGGGAGAGAAGTAATTTAGAAAAAAAACTGTGGCACTGATTCCTTGCATCACAATTTTTTGGTAACATCCAGAGGGACTCAATCCAAGGCGTGTGTCAAATCTAATAACATCAATTCTACTTTTATCGTTTCCACTCAAACCCATTTTTCCCTGTAAACATATTTGTATACAAAATCCAAATTTTCTAACTTCTCTCCAGACCATGTTAGTCTTACTTAATTACTAACGAAATCTCTCTGTGTCTCAAACGAAGCATATTTGAAAGATTTCCAGGGCATGTTCACTACATTGACCATCGGTACTGGTATATACTTTGATGTAGATAGGAGTATATGCGTATGTTGTGTTCATATACATATATATATATATATATATATATATATATATATATATATGTGTATGTGTGTGTGTGTGTGTGTGTGCGTGTGTGTGGATATATATCCATGTTTGTTTGTGTGTGTGCATTAGATACGATGAAGACAACAAATGTTAAGTTTTTTGTTCCTGCATTAATGTTTTATTGCGTCCTAAACGGCACCCTATAAATATTTGTGTAAAGGGGTAACTTAACTCCAGACCGTATATAAGACAAATGGTAAATGACTCAGGTGACATGTCTTTTTTGGCAGGCATATTCAAATCCAACAGAGATATGTCTGACCTACAGCTCCAAATTTGTGCACAGGTATAATTTAATACAAAGGATAAAGATTGAATTGGTGATTAAAATCATTTCCCATGATTGGTAATGGTCAATTTTAGGTAATGGCTAATGGTCAATTTGTGGTCAGGTAAATATTGGCATTTCAAAACCGATGGTGCACGGCTATGCCAACTGGCTGAAAATTCGTGTACGTGAATATCTCGACCACATGATGAACATAGAATAAGTGGCACGGATATTTCAACGATGAATAACAACGATATAATACTGCATTTGAAAACAATGGTTTGTGAACAAGACTAACATACAATCAGAAAGCATTAAAATGAACAGAAAGGAAAAAAACTTAATTAGTTTAATTCATCATCGAAAAAAAGCACCAAGAGACAAAATGTCATACATTTATCAAAGAACCTGCAGTGGATGCAGAGAAAAAATGTATTATGATTTGTGGATAATAATGAAGAGGTTTTTGCTTCGTTGTTTAGTAGGGGTAGGAGTAGGGGTGTTTGTACCACTGTTAGTGGAAATCAGGCTGATCTGAAATATGAATGATCTATGAAAAGGAGGGGCATCAAAATGCTACATTTCATTGAATGTTCTTAGAAAAGATTGTAACTTACTAACTCTGTATCATTACATCCCTTGAAATCTCAATTGGTGGATATTTTTCCAGAGATGAATCCAGTATGAACATTTCATAATAACTCATGAAAGTGAGGACTCATAGTTTACTTACTGTTCCTATAAAAGATGACATTGATTACTACGGAACACTTTCCCAGAAATACAGTTGAAATTTGACATTTTCTCTGTAGATATGATATTTTCTAAATCTAGGACAATTTCTTATAAATATATATATAAAACACGATAAAACTCGATCCTCAGAGAGGACTTTCGTCCCAATAATAGGTTTGATTGTGGAATGGTTGTAAGTTGGAAAATGAGACAATAATTTACATTGAACATTGCCTTCTCGTTTTAAAAATATTTCGTCCATCAAAGAGTGTAACAGCTCATGTTGTTCTATGCGTTCCAGGTTCTGTTAGATATTTGAAAGCAAAAGTTGGTTTGAAACGAATGGTTGAAATTACAGGAACAACTGGAAGGTAGTTTGGGTAGATAATTAGTTGGGTATACTCGGATACAACGTTATTACGTAATAGATGGCCATGAGGTTTTTTTGCGAGAAAAGTTCGCCGTTCCACAGTGATTTTAAGAGAATGTTCTGTAATAAGAGAGCCCGTTCTATGGAGCAGTCTATTCTGTCTACTTTTTGCTCTATTGTCAGTTTTGACACCAGCGGTTTTTTGGCAAAAAAAAAAAAAAAAAGAGAAGGAAAAGTTCTTTTTTTGTTTTCCAAAGGGTCTATAACCGACGCATACTCCCGAAAGCTACCTGACCGAAAAATTGCACCTCAAACTAAGGACCCCACAAGAGGGAAACGAGTTCAGTATCACTCGAGGAAATCAGAGGGAAAAAAACAAATAAGATGTATCACGAAACACATTAGAAAACGTAAATGTAAATCGGTTGACCATACTGCTAAATTGTCAGACAAGCATTCGACAATAGGTGTGTGCGATGAATAATGATCATTTTTTTCTACTCTCTATTTTGATCGTATTTGGATATTATGCGCGTATAGCTTGGGTTACTTCCAGTGAAGCCTTGATCTATTCAAAACCAAGTGAGTTTCAAAGTCAGTACAGAGTATACATGCTACTAAGCCGAACCGCGAATGCCTCTGCTTGTACCATTCACGTACAATGATCCGTGCCTAGACGAGTCTGTACATTCTTGCATGGTTTTCCGTGTGTATCTATAAATGTGTGTATGCAAAATCTATTTCTATTTTCAAGACTATTTTCTTTAGAAGGCTTGATCCGTAGCAAGAGCCCAGGTGTTGTCTGGCGATAACTGTAATAACCACTGAGGATTAATGTGAATTAAATCCCCCGAAAAGTTCGGAATTCACGTCTGTTTCAGTCCTTCCGTTGCTGGCTCAACCTCGAGCGATGATATGCGAATAATTCACTTAACATAAATGCACCTTATCTGGAAAAAGGCAAGCATGTGCAAGTTGTTCACCTAAGAATCAGTATTTACAAAGGAGAGGGTGTGAGTAAATCAAGGAGGAAATAATTTATCACAGATAAAACTACGGAGAAATTTCTTTGTGAAAGAGTTGGAAAAAGTAGCAGGTTGAAGACGAAAAGTGACTTCCGTTTGGAACAAGAATCTGACAGAGTGTATATATAGAGAGCATGGGGAGCGAAAAAAACTGAAATGATATTGCACAGATTGAATAAATACATGCAGTGCTTCCTGTGTGTGCTATTGCTGGTGTGAAAACGTAGGGAGTATCTGAAAGAACAGGAAGTGATAATTTTCTTAACAACAGAAACCAAGAGCTAAACAAAACTTGAGAACACTTCGCTCTCGGTGGGGGAAGCCGAGTTTGTGTACATCAAAAGTACTGTCAACAGATTTGTGCCACCAACGGGTGGATCCCTGATGCAGACATATATATTCATATATATTTATATATATAAAGAGAGAGAGTGAGAGTGAGGGGAAAATAGGGAGGAAAAGAGTGATTCTACTCACCAAATACTAATCATATTCATGACATCTGAAATAGGAAGCACTCATGCAAAGTATTAGACTTTGTGTCGTATATTCGACAGATGTCATCATCCAAACCTCAATCAGTTTTATGCAGAGAAAAGCTCTCATGAGATGTATGTCTAACAGCGTATGTATGGAATATATGTCATCGAAGGAGAAAGCATGCTTGAAAATGCTCTTATAGGAGCCATCCGAAAGGGTTTGTTGGGGTATCAAGTTTTGTAAGTGCAAAGAATCTTTCTCACGAACGATAAAGTGGCTTTACTCCTAATTTGAAGTATAGTGTCAATGCAATGCCAAACATATGCGGATATTAGTAAGAAAATGAATTATATTTGTTGAGGTAGACATTTTGACTTTACTAGGGGTGGGTCACCCTCCCACCCAAAAAGCTTTGAAACGCCCTAGACATACTGTTGGCAAGAAATCATAGGAAGTAAAAACTCAAGTAACCTGAATACTCTTAAAACTGAAATATATAATGTAGTTCTTCGTATAAGTCCATGCTTTTTTTAATAAATGTGTGTTCCTTTCGTAACACGACTGATTCCATAAACATGAAAAATATTTGTCCTTAGTATACACACAAAGATACTTCTTTTTAAGAAAAAGTTATGAACAATGGATGTTCAGTGTAACCTCAGTTATATAGCTACTTTTTTACGATTATTAAATATTTCATGTCAAGTACTGAAACAGGAAAACCAATCGGTTATTCACTGCAAAAAGCTAAAAAATTATATCTATATCTATATCTATATCTATATATATATATATATATATATACATACATATACATATATATATATATATATATATACACACACATATATATATATATACACACACACACACACACACACACATATATATATATATATATATATATATATATATATATATATATATATATATATATATATATATATATATATATATATACTAATAGAGAGAAAGTGCAAGAAAAAGACCAGGGTGGGAAGAAGAAAGAGTGAAGGTTGATTACCGAAAAAAATTATACAAAAACAATGTAAACTTATTCCACACTGTTCAATATTATTATGAGCACAAATCATTCATTTATACAAGTTTGATTTTAGAATACGGACAAAAAATAAAGTTTCAAATGTCGTATAGTTGTCTTCAATTTTTCATTGGATAAAAGATTCCGAGTTCAAAGTGATGAAAGATTGCCATCTACTAAAAAAACTCGCAAGTGAAAATACATCAAATTAAACTGCAACTAACTTGCAATCAGTGGAGTTTTGAAAAAATTGTGGATTTAGATATTTTGACTGGAGTATAAGTCGGTGGTGCTTGGTAAATAGGGACATTTTGACACTCTTGCATTAGTTTGATCAATAAAATTCCTCTTGTGAGAAAAGAACAGAAAAACTGCTTACAAATCTGAAAATTCAAACAGCATTCCTGATATATATATATATATATATATATATATATATATATATATATATATATATATACGTATAATTTTTTATATATACATAATTTTTTATATATGATTTTTTTCATGCAGTAAGCACGCTCCCCGTTCTCAAGGGATCGGCACTGCAAATTTTCTTTTTCAAATATTTACCCACTAGCCCTTGAATCAAATTAACTTGAGCTTATCTTGTCTTTTCAATTCACAAACACACACACGCACATGCATCGGTGCAGGCAGACACACACATACACACACGTATATATGTTCAGATTTATTGTGAGTTATAGCTACAGGATGAAAGCAATATACTCAAGACCCTTCCTCATTATCCTAATCCTGAGAACAATGAAAAAACCATATACGTAAAACACTACATGTATCCAGGTCGTGAAGGAAAAGTAATGTATTTTCAGGAAGTGTTTTACTATGGTAATGATGGAATGATACCTATTATTCTTTTTATATTTCATTTATTCATTTAGCATATACACATACACAAAGAGAACAAGCACACACAGACACAAACGTATATATATATATATATATATATATATATATATATATATATATATATATATATATATATATATATATATATATATATATTATCTGATTCAGGGATACAATGTAATTTCATACAATAGCCTATGTATATCGTTTTTTTTTTCATTAGGTGCTAGATATATTCCACATTCTCATATTCAAGGATAGAGGATACTTCTCAAGAATATATGTATATATGTCTGTGGATTACACAATATAATTAATGCTCCTCCATTCAGGGTTGAGGACTGTTGGTAACTCATCCACCGTAAGCTTATGCAATGCTCTTCTATAGGAATTGAGCACTCTGGTGAATGAGGGATTTCTGTGCAAGTTTATATCAATGCTCTAATTCTACCTTACTGCCTGTCCAGTTTCCTAGTGCAGAGGTAGGATATCGGCTTCCGGGCCTGAAACGAAGATTTCAATCCTGCCTTGTGGTGCTGAATGGGATAACCGATTGTCTATAGCCACACTGAAGAGTTGTGATACATCAAAACAGCACTGTCTGTGGATGACACTATGATATATATATATATATATATATATATATATATATATATATATATATATATATTGACAACTTCAGGATGTAAGAAATGTTGGTAAGACTCTTCCTCATTATCAAATTCTAACAACCTTGGCAAAAGCATGTACATCAGACATAGATAAAAATAATTTACACGGCAAATAATGATATATATATATATATATATATATATATATATATATATATATATATATATATATTGAAACTGAGACGGAAACAGAGAAATACAGTCTGAAATGGCTACAATGTATAGGAAACATGAAATAGAGAAAATAAACTATAAACTCTTTCAAAATTTTCTGTTTTCATTTCAGTTACTTTTTGTCCTAATATCTGGGAATGCAATATATCTAATCAACCCTTTGTTTCCCATATACTCTGTTAATAAATAACTGTGATAATTTTTTTTAAGTAATGGGAATATCAGTTGTTTACCATGTACTGATCCAGGTATCTTGAATAAAAAATAGTTATATTATCATGGCATCCCAGTATTGTTGATCAAACACCACCTCCACTTGCGACATATACCTGCTTTTGGGGGTCTCTTTCTCAAATAACTTGATGTTACTGAATCTTAGAGACACATCATCTAATTATGATACACAAAACCACGTTCTTCAATATATATATATACATATATATATATATATATATATATATATATATATATATATATATATATATATATATATATATATATGCAAGTTTAATAATATTCTGATTCTGGTAACGTGTCAGTAGTACCTTGTACGTGGGGATATTTTCTAGTCGTGTAAAATCATATGGTATCATGTTTGATTGCCAACATATGTGCCAAATTGTTTAGTTGTGTGTTCGATGCTAGATCCATGAAAGTTGATTAAGAAAATATAAAGATTGGGCAATAGACGTGAACATTAAACAAGACAGGAAATCATAAATGAAAAAAGAAGCAGAGAACCAGTAGTTGACGATAAGGGAATCTGTATTGATATGTTTTTTTCTAAAAAATAATGTGAAGACGGTGGATTTGCGTAGTCTCTCATTGAAGGAAATCTGGTTATTAAATTTGCCGTAGGACAAAAATGAAGCTGAGTGTAATAATTCGGATATTCAGAAAAGAATGGGTTTTAATTGAAACGTTCCACTATCTTCCTTCGTTAGACTTTAAAAAAATAATAGGCTGAACAGAAAGACATATTGTTTGTTCTTCAAAAGTAAAACTAAAAAACGAAAAACTTAAATCAAAAGCAAGTAATCAAAGTCCTTTTTTTATGTTCGTGGTATCCGTGTACAACTAAAGAAATTAGTCTGAAATCGATGAGGAAACTGGCTTATCAATACTTTGTGTAAGCGTCAATTGATCCTGGCTTGATTGTTTTTGGCAGTAGAGCATGTAGCCTATGTCCATGCATATCCAAATGTTCATCAAATAAATGTCTAAATATGTAGTTTCGCAATAGCTATGAAAGCGTACTTGTCAAAGCGACGAACGTCGAACGACAATGTCTCTGATTCTATCAACTAGCCTATGAACTGAACATAAATGTACATAGCTAATATGGGCAGAATAGTAACGAGTGTTTACTGCAATTTTGCAGGATCATCCAAAAAAGGTATACACATAACAATATTATTACATCAATCTTTCGTCTCTACCCTTTATTATATTTGTTAGTTTCATTAAGAAAATCTGCAATGTACCTACCTACCTATGTATTTGTTTCTCTCTCTCCACGCACACACACACACACACACACACACACATATATATATATATATATATATATATATATGATTCATGTTTGTGTATGTGTGACTGTGTGAGTTTGCCTATGCATATGTTTACGCAAGATGTTTACGAAATGATATACGCTTAGATTACACTAAATTTCAATCAATTAGAAATTTTGAAAAAATACAATTCAGCATGTATAAAAATGCAAAGAACATATTGTCCTTTCATCATATGGCAGTTACAATTACTGCCACCAAATGGATGTTATAAACACCTAAAACGATATTGGAAAATTTATATCCGTTGCTACTCTTCGTAAATGAAGTGTTCCTCGATATTTTTTTCAATTAAATTCCAGTTCTTAACCGTTTGTAATGTTGATAAACAACTTGTGTAAATAATGATAACATCGTTACGACAAATACTATTATTTTACAAGCAATAATAACAAAATGATGCCGAGAGACAGGAGCGGGAAATGGAAGGTGATTTCGGGACATTCATTTAAACTTTTACCAACTGGGAGTTAGTCGTAGCTCAGTTGGTGCAAATAACTAGTTTGTATAATTAGGTTTCTCTGAGGGAAAAAGTAGGTTTTGTGTGTGTGTGTGTATGTGTGTGTGCGTGTGTGTTCATGCGTACGTGCGTGCGTGCATTTGTGTGTGTGGGGGGCGGAGAGATACAGCACTTCAAAATACGTTCATGCAGAATATTCATAAATAGTTACTACAAAGTAATCCAAAGACATCACTGCAAATATCCGTAAAGTGATTTAGTCAATTGACAAAACGCTGCGTATTCCCACTCAAAGAAATACTCAGACTCCAACCCTGCTGAGTTTATTGAAATCTACCAGAACAAAGCTGATATCCTGAAAGCTCGCAAAGTTCAAGGATAGAAACGTATTGTTATTCTTCCCGGCAAAATGACTTCTGTGGGTACGAATGAATCGTGGCACTATGCCCGTATTAGAAATATATTAATCAGATATTAATTTTTGGAAAGAAACCTTGATTGGCACAATGATGGGGAATTATATTTATCTGCTAAGATATTGCAGTAAGGCATCCAAGAATTGTTGGACAAGTACTTACGAGCTTGGCAAAATAGTTTGAAAGATCAACAGGCCAAGCTAAAATATGTCTTTTAAGTGTATGATGGAAACAGTCAAATGTGTACATGCTCTTAGATGAGGATTCATTTACTAATATGTTTTACAAGTATTCTGTTCATTTTTTTTCTGTTTCTCTTTATTGCAACTCCAAAATTGTAATCTTTTTTCTGACTGTGTAGAATAATTATACTTTTGATTCATGTGCCACGATAGAAACACATTTTCAATGTGATTATAGTAAAATCTCTCCTACTAAAAGAGAATGGAATATAATTCAAAATTCTACGGTCTTTTTATGAGATTTTATATCATCTACTCTTGAATGTTAGATTATACTCTCATTCTATAATCAAATCTTTGATTTAACCTCTCTTTCAACAGCATATCATAACATTTGACAGAAACTAATACAAACCCAACGAATATCAATAGCATATTCTTTGAATTCAACACGACGTATTTATCTGCATTGATGACTACTGATATTCACAAGTATTAGAAATAACTTTTTTGAGAACTGCAGGATGTATTCATTTTTTTTTTAGACGGAATTTGAAATGAAATATCAGATAACTCCTTCGCCTCAAATGGTACTTCTAAGTACCACGTTTTAGAATCGTATGTCATTTTAAAACAACTTACTCGCCAACAGGAAAGGATAACTAAAATGCAAACCCCGTCTGTTGTATTTGATAATACATGTTTTGAAGTAAATTGCTGCCTAGACACACCGCTCTCTCCACATCTACCGACACACTAGGCATTCATTTTTTCCCAATTTTCTGTTTCTTCTTCGTATTGGATACGTTTCCTCTTGAAATTTTCATGAATTTGTAATTTCAGCATAACTTAAGGAGATATTTCTCAGATAGACTTCCACTCGGGAATTTTTTTTAAAACAGTACCAGACACTGTAATGACAATATTGGACAAGCCAACACTGTGAAAACTATAAGATGTTTGATTCACATGTTACATTCGGAACTGGGGCATGATTTTCCCCCAGATATTCTACTGTAAGGTGTGGTCAAATTTGCTTGGGGTCAATCTGCAGCCACATGAGGTCAGCAATATTTTAACTATTTCTTGTACAGAATTCTGCAACAAATGTGGAATCGAAACAGTATGAGAACGTGTATCAATGTAATTTAAATTGGGTTTCAAAATGATTTAAGTTCTAAAAAAGTGCTCAACGATTCCGACAGTTGTTCATATGTTACGGCAAATTGGTGGGTATGTAGCCTGGCCTGTATCTGAAGTCTTTATTGTATAGTGGTTCATCCATGGGATCGACATTTAACAATGAATTAATTAGAACAACGAGAAATGATATAATGTTAAGCAATCAATTACTGTTGTGCACCCACCCACACCCACACAGACACACACACGCACACACACACAGACACACACACACAAACACACACACACACACACACACATATATATATATATATATATATATATATATATATATATATATATATATATATATATACATATATATATATATATATATATGCACTTCAAAATCTTCAAAATAGCACTCTGGTGGATGGGGAATTGAATTTAGTCCTACTGACCGTCCAGTTTTGCAAAGGGCTGGGGTAAATTAGCAGCTTCCGTGTTTGAAGCAAAAATTTCGATCGTGGTACTGGATGGGAATATAGATAGTGTATAGCCACACTGAAGAGCTCTAATATAAAACAGCTTAAGATGACTCAATTATTAATTATATATATATATATATATATATATATATATATATATATATATATATATATATGTATATGTCGCAGTCCATTCAGAAGCTTCAAAACTATGACTAAGGACCGTGTAGCCATGTTCTTACAAAGTGCCTGCAGTGTTTTGGGGACGGCTAAACCTTGTTGAACTTATGGAATCATGGAGCAACGAATCAACATTTCCGCAAGACTGACACATGCCACAGTACATCAGATAGCCCAAGGTGGCATTACTGTCAAACAACTATTTTTTGAAGAACCAACTACTCAGTATACTTAAGATATCCAATTTACGGAACAAATCAGAGGACATTGGACTGATCAACCTGGATACGGTCGCCTATCTGCCCCAGACTATAGCTTTGAACTGCAACATGCAAGAGCTCCTCTGCCTAGGCTCTGCAACCTTTTTCTCCTGCTAATTCACCAGGTATAAGATCACCATTGCCGATCTCTGCGAATCCTGCTCTCCTTGAACGGTGGGGAGACTACCACCGGAGACCATTAATACCTTTGTGGACTCTCAAGTGTAGCTGAAAACCAGTTAACGACAGTCTGTTTCCCAGCTTTCACCACCGACCCAGGACTTTTGTTATTTCTTGCAGACCGACGAAAATTACTCAAGACCAAAGAAAAAAATCGTTTCTGTGACGAACAAATTGTTCATGAAACCCCACTGCATTCCATTTCCGATTTAGATATCCAAATGGAGGAATAATTTTTATGTTCACACTTTAGTGCAAAATCTTCAAGGTCAATACGATTATACGTCTTTCAAAATCATCCCCAGACATCCCAACAGCACACGTCATCAATGAACGTGTAAAGTAAGGAAATTTAAGTGTTCGGTTTACCAAAGGGTTCGTTTTAATATTGAATCGGATATATTCATATCTATGTTAGAATACATAATCAAAACCCGAGGGGAGAATAATTTGATGGATACGTGTATAGACGCACCTTCATGCTCATTCAAATTCAACGTTCTGAATGAGCCTTTGTTTTTAAATCCAGAAAGGTTTGTGAGATTGGTACAGTGTATATATTCGATTTCATTCGTATGCGTACTAATAACCATATGTTATACAATATACATAGTTGGTTACACCAATATAGTCATTGCCTAATGACGGAAATAAACATTCATCATGAATAAAAAATATACTTTCAACTTAGCCTCACTTCTTTAAAATCAACTTAATTCGATAGTGAATAATAGTATCCCTGGTCAAATATTACACAGTGAAAATAATGGATACAAACACGAATGACGGAGCATCAGGCTTCACCTCCTTGAATATGTCTCCCTATCCATCTCTCTGTATCTCTCACTGAAACTCTCTTTGCTTCCATTTCCTCTTCCTATTTCTTCCCCTGTCTTTCTCTCTTTCTCTCTCTCTCCTTCTCTCTCTCCTTCTCTCTCTCTCTCTCTCTATATATATATATATATATACATATATATGCATCCATTTATCCATATATATATATATATATATATATATATATATATATATATATATATATATATATAGAAAGAGGGAAAGAGAGAGAGAGAGTCAGATAAAATAGACTCTTTTCTTCAAATCGATATTTTTTGAAGTCAATATAAGTATTCACTCTTCTTGGTAAATCGTATAAGTTATTGATGAAATAGGTATAGTACAAGGGAGAGATTATGATGAAATAGCTTAAAAGTCATGATATATTTGAAGTCTGTTCTTGATCTATGGCATATGAGAGAGAAACGAAATAATCTGAAAGAGATTATTAAACATTCAACGGCCTGTGAACCGGCGTAAAAGGTTGCATTATGTTCAAAAAGGAACATTTCCCAACATGAAAGTAGCGTGGGAATTTCGAAAGACCTTGATGGTATAAACATGCAATCTTTTTCCACGTGCAAAAAAAATGAAAATTGTGCTACTTTTTTTTTCCAGATTAAATATAAAGATATATGTGTGTTTGTATCGTGGGATGATTGCATTTGCACCCAGAAACACACCTAAAGAAAGAAAAGCAGAAAAAGAGACAAGGAAGAGAGATATCTTGTGCTATATAAAGCTAAGATCAATAATATCACCACGTCAGTTTACACAAACGCGCATGCACTCACACACACATACATGTTCCGATCATCGCCTTTGTTTCACTCACTATCGTAAATATTTTGGTTCAACCAAAATTTACCGTAAAACTTTCATTGCTTATTCATAATGTCTGATAATGATATACATTAAATACACACACACACATACATATAGATCACGATTGAATGTTTGTGTGCACATTTGATTGGTAGATTGTTTGCAATTCCACAAGAATAAATCATCAATCTTCCATGTATATATATATCTATTCATGTAATGAGTTACGTTTTCATATTAATCAGTAGATGAATCTCTGTATATATGCAAAGGTAAATAAAATGTACACACAGGCCTATTTAGGTTTATGTTTGAGTGTTCATTCACAGTGTGAATGCATGCTGCAGTGACATCCCCCACGTTCTTTTCAATCAATGAATAATCTTAGACTTATATTCAATAATGATAAACGCATCATGTATCCAAATATTTGTTTCTGTTCTAAACTAGCATCTGTCCCGATCATAAGCTTGACAAGTATATAAGTAAAACATTCCTTTTGAAATATGGTTAGAGTGAATTATTTATACCACTTATATAAATCTGCACTGTTTATGAAAAAAATTCAGAACTTGATTTCCACGTTTATTGATGTCTTACTAATACGAGTCGCCATTGTTTGTGGATCGATTTCATATCAGATACTCTAACCCTTTTCTATGCCTGGAACCTGATTTCCTAAGTTTCTGCCCGATGATGTCTTTGTGAACTTTAAATCCTACTATACCGTTTGAAGTTTTGAAGCTGTGCTCTGATAACTGCCCATGATTCGATATCTTAAATCTAAAACCTCTCTTCTTGGCTCCATAACTAGCTACATGAAGCAAAAGCACTTCAAAGCTGCCTGGCCCTGATTGACGTGTACATCTGTTACAAAATGTGACTGATGCTTATTCTAAAGTTCAGCAATCATACCACGTTTGAGATCCAAAAGCTTATGTTTTTTTCGTAAACAGGTACCAATAAATTCAAATTTGAATCCTTTATATAACTTTGATTGACGATGGGTTTAAAGTATATTCTCAAATGAAAAATTTATAGGGGTAAGATTCCGTTAAAAGTATTCAAATCATGACCACTGAGTAGCGTTTTACTATCATGAACTTTTTCCAGATAATAATGAGATCACGTAAAAAGGTTCCCTTGAGTTGAACGTTTTGTGGTGCTCTCTCCCTCTCTTTCTTTGCCTCTTTCTCCTTTCCACTCTCTCTCTCTCTCTTTCTCTCTCTCTCTCTCTCTCTCTCTCTCTATATATATATATATATATATATATATATACACTCTTTGCATGAGGGAATGTACAAAACACTTATTCAAAGTTATTTATAAGTAACACACATACATCCCTCAAACACACACACGCATGCACACACACACACACGCACACACACGCACACACACACACACACATATATATATATATATATATATATATATATATATATATATATATATATATATATATTCAAAGGTAGGTAGATAAAAAGAAAAAGAGGGAGATAAAAAAAAAGTATCCTATCTATCTACATGCTAACATGGGTGAGGGCAACATAAGACATCTCTATAATTATCTCTAAGTGCTTTTAATGTATAAGATATCATCTGAGGCATCATGGCATTTCCAGCATGAAGATGTATCCATCGTAGATGGGACTGAGGTCGAAGAAGATAATGAAAATGTACAAAAATTCCTATGAACATGAAGAGGGTAAATATCATCCAGGCAAAAGTGATTCAACCTCATAGAATCACGAGAAATAGGAGATTATGGATGAGAGAAAAAGGAAAATGATTGGAAATAAAGAAGAAGAAGAAGAAGAAGAAGAAGAAGAAGAAGAAGAAGAAGAAGAAGAAGAAGAAGAAGAAGAAACTGAAGGACGAGGAGGAGGAGGAGGAGGAGAAAAGAAGAAAGAGCTGAAAAATAGGAAAGGAAGCAAGAATGATTGACAGAGTTTGGAAAATACTATGATAACGAGATGAAGCAATGCAACGTAGAGTCGACAAATGGGAATGACAGAAATTAAAAGGAAGACGTACTTAATAAAGAAGGAATGGAATTAGTATATTCGAAGGAAGTAGAATGAAAATTATACAATGTAATTCAGAAATCATTAATGGCCACTGAGAGGATGATAACAAATTAAATGGTTTGAATATTGAATAACGAAAACAGGGGCAAGTTTGACACAAGGGCAGGTTAAATCCCCTGTCATAATGTTTTCCCCACTACTCGATGGCACCACTGTTAGCCTCATACCGAGTTGAAGAATATGGGCCATTTTGTAATAAGTTTGCATTATATGTGTTGTAAACACAAAAGATGTTCGATGGAAAACTATCAATTAGCCTCGTAAGTAGCATGTTCCACTTTGACAAACGTGTGTCTAGTGTATTTTGCAGTTGATGAAAAGTGGCAACAAACAATACACATAGTACATTTCATTTAACTCCCGTCAAAACTTTCACTCGTAATAGAATATACAGAAAGACAAATGTTTAGAGCTGACTAGTACATTGTGAACTGGCTTCTTTAGCACACTTTAATTCTATGCAAATATTGGTGTAAAAAGACAGTGCAAACTTCAAACAGTCATTTTTTCTTTCATTTTTTCTCTTATTGCAATGCAGTTTTAAGGTTCAGTAACACATGATATCACTTGTCCTACCAGATGATCACCATACTGCCATGAACTTTGCCTCGAATGCATTTCTCTCTGGTATCAAAATGCTTTTTTCGCAGTTATTTCTGCAACATATCAATTGCATCCTCAACTAATAGCAGGAGAAATGATTTGACGAATCAGATTGTACCAACTGTATCTATTGCCAGGATAGGCTAGTATACTTTTTATCGAATGTTGAAATGATGATATAAAACATTTGACAATCGTTTCAGATTTAAACGACACATCCGATGTAGGGTCTTCACCCATTGAAACGTTGTCATATTTGTCTTTTCATGAATTAGATTCGCTAAGGAGGAGGAGGAGGAGGAGGAGAAGAAGAAGAAGAAGAAGAAGAAGAAGAAGAAGAAGAAGAAGAAGAAGAAGAAGAAGAAGAAGAAGAAGAAGAAGAAGAAGAAGAAGAAGAAGAAGAAGAAGAAGAAGAAGAAGAAGAAGAAGAAGAAGAAGAAGAAGAAGAAGAAGAAGAAGAAGAAGAAGAAGAAGAAGAAGAAGAAGAAGAAGAAGAAGAAGAAGAAGAAGAAGAAGAAGAAGAAATGGTAGAAAACATAGATTCCTTGTGTTGTGTTTCACAGGGCTATCCCCATCTGGTAATAGGATCTCCCTTGCGGAAGAGAACGAGATTAATATTTGTAATGTGACGAGGCAATAAGAGGCCAGCGCATTGGAAATAGATTTTGTATAAGACTACCAACATGCTGGCTGGCTCGAGACACAAATTGTTGATGACATCAGATTCTTTTACTTAGGTTATTGATTGTGAATCGGGGGCAGTGAGTGCACCTGAACTTCCATTATATAACTTACCCATTCGTTTCTTCAGTGATGTTCACGTAAATACGCATCAGTAATTAACTAACACTGCTGAGGAATACAGCATTTGAAAATAGAGGGAAAAAATCATAGGAATAGAAATCTCTCTTTTTTCACCCCTCTTTCATATATATATATATATATATATATATATATATATATATATATATATATATATATATATATATATATATATATATATATATATACATACATATATATATATATATATATATATATATATATATATATATATATATTCATATATATATATATATTCATATATATATATATATATATATATATACATACACATATATATATATATATATATATATATATATATATATATATATATATATATATATATATATATATATATATATATATATATATGTGTGTGTGTGTGTGTGTGGGAGGGTTTTATGCAACGTTAGGTTGCGAAGCTAGCCTTTTTGATCATCGTGTCCAAAGCAAGTGCATCTAGTATATAAGAGAAAAATGGAGGATAGTAGGTATTGGAAAAATTAAAAGGGTAATGAGCAGGCCATGTAGCAAAAATGTCAAACGACCACTGGACATCACCGTTCACATCATTGATACCAATAGATTTTTGGCCGGCAAATTCAAAATGGCGTTTGATAAGTTCACAAACTAGTGACTCTTCAACAGCCTTGACTGAGAGGTCTAGCGAATCATGGGGAAGTTATAAACTTAAATGCTGCTGATGAAGATGATGATAGCCACGCTAAAGAGCTCTTCATATCAAGTATGATAATTACATATTTAAGAACAGTGCGAGTGTTGTGTCCGATTCCGGATGAAAGCTAGTATTTTCGATGAAATATATCATGCTGACAAGTTTTCCCAAATTCAAATATTTGAACACGATCTCTTTTTCTTGATAGCTCTTCCTTTAGTCCGGGGATGAGTAAAACTAACTTAGTTACTACATGTTGGTTAATAATCATCAATAAAACTTTTGAAAATATCCCTGAAAGAATACTTTTTTCAATCGTCAAAACATACTCGTGGTAAACGAGAATACCAGAAAACTAGAACTGATTCAATTTTTTCATCATCATCATCATCATCATCATCATCATCATCATCATCATCATCATCATCATCATCATCATCATCATCAAACTTTCAGCGTCCGTCCTTTGGCATGAACCTTCCAAAGGATTCGCCTAAATTCTCTATCATGGAGATCGTAGAGCAAATACTTCCTGAACTTGTCTATTACGCTCTGTATCACAGTTTTGCAAATGCTATCTGGGAATGTACGATATGAGTCGCAAAGTCTGTCAGTTGTCTGATACCGTTGTAGCATGACGGATCCGTTGCTATTTTGTTTCCTCATGATTATTTGATATTTCTGGCTCTTTAATTCACCCAATTCACTCCACAGTTTTATGATCACCCAGTGTGATGTTGAATTTGATTCTCTCACATGTGCGTTGCATGGTGTTCAGTTTGAGAATGAATCACTTGGTTTAGTTCTGTGTGTGAACTTCTCAAGTGACTATCGATGGATGAATCTGTTATAGACTCTTCTTCTTCAGACTGATGGGATATCCTCGCTCAAACGATACCTTGACATCTTGGCATAATTATTCGATTTATTTTTACTTTTTGAGAGTTTCATATGGATTAATTATCCGAAGTAGATGTAGTGGTCAATTTTTTTTCCTAAGTTGCGTTTTAGATTGAATTTTGTACGATATTTTTCGTTAATCTACTGATGCCGTGATCATTTTTGTTTTCATTTCGTGGAGATAACTGTTTATAGCCTGTGATTTTGAATTCTGCGTTATTTTTTGGAAACGATGGTGTACATTTCCGACCTGTATAGGTGTTGGTATGGAGGTATCTGGAAATGTTTGGCTACGATTGAAGTATCTGTTCATAGAAAATTGAATTTAGCCTCCACATTGACAAAAATAAAATAAAATAGATGGCTACAGTGTGTTTCTGGTTCGTGGTGGTACGACTTTTCATCAATCTATTTGAAGACGTTCTAAAGGCAACGATATGCACATGTATGTGTAAGTATGTAGAGTAGTTGGTTGTACACTATTCACCAAATTTTCACTGAAATTCGTTTGGAAGTATGGCGTGGTGTCAATATATAGATACACTCTTTGGAAAGAAAAATCAATGTATCCATCCCACTAGTTGATTTTCCCCTTCTTTTAGTGTTAAAAGTTCTGCAAGATTTCATTGAAGTTCAATTCATGGATCTTTGAGATATTGTGCAGGGGAGAAAAACCTCCTTGATTCACTGAAAGATTCAATTATTTATCTCGTATCCTATTAGCAACCCTTCAACAAACTTTTATTTAGATTAATTGAAAACCATTAAATATATCTTGTAGACACAACCACAGAAAGACAGGAAGGCTAGAAGACAGGCACAGATCAATTTCCTTGCTAAGGCCACAGCATTAAGTCAAAACTGCTAAATAGTCTTTGCGACAGTAAAAAAAATTGAATAGTTGTTTTATTTTCTGGCTAAATAACAGGAATTTTGGAATTCTTTGATAATTGAGGTAGATATTTTTTGCAGGTACATATGATCACGATATTCGGAAGAAAGAAATTGCTAGGTCCACCTAGCCCACTATTAACTTTTTTCCCTAACCCGTTGACCTAATTCCTGCAGAACTTAACCATAAATCTTCTAAATAGAGGGTACAATTTATTTCATTAGGATTAAATCGATATTAGTTAATCCAATTCTCACAAACTTTCACCATAAATCTTTTAAATATAGGATACTATTCTTTCCATTTAGATTCAATGGAAATCAGTTAATTAATTCCAACAAATAAAGAATTTTGAAAGATAATAGTTTTCATTTTTTTTTCTCAAATGTGGTAATATATATTCTTTTTTTCTAATCCGTGTTACTCTCTCTTTCTTTCCCTTCCCTTTTTTCTCCCCCTCTCTCTGTCTCTGTATCAGTTTCTCTCTCTCTCACTCTCTCTGCATATCCATGCAGAGCATACTAGAAACAAAATTGTTGTATATGGAGACCCTCCCTACATCTTGAAAAAATTGCCTGATGAAAAGCATTTGATAATCATTTGAAGATAGAAACTTTGAAGAATCACTCGCATAATCCACTTGACAAACCTAAATTGATTTTTTAATGAAACGCATAACTGAGATGAAACATTTACTTATTTATGCAGACAAATCAATGTTTGATAGAATTAAAAGTGGCAAAACCCTGAAAATATAGTATCATTCTTCTTGAACATCTAACGAAAGCAATAAAGTGGTTAAAGAAAACAAAATAGAAAGCAATTTTCGCCAGTTTTCCCATTGATTTTACACTAGATTATTAAAACATCAGTTAAATTATTATCACTGATAATCAATTCATTTCAATGACTGTAAATATTGGAAGCATATTATCCAAACAGAAGACACACTAGTATTGATAATATGTACACAATTCATTCAATTATATTTGTTTAAGATAATTTCAGCTTTGTCTTTAACAACGACAAAAATCCATTTTACTTTCACAACCAAGCAAATTTACATATTAAACATGAAAATACGGAAATGAATCTTTGATTTTCACAATTAATGAGTATACAGCAAACATAAAAAGCATAAGAGAATATATGTTAGCGCTGATCAATATTGTCAATAGCTAGACACATAATCATTCTCTTAATTTTGGTTTGGGTTTTCTACTTTGGGTATTATCTTAGTTAATACTATTCATTAGGAATAATTGTATGAACTTAATGCTATTTCCATCATCAAACCTGGACACACACTCACACCCACCCACATAAACACTTATCTATATATATATCTATATCTATATGTATCTATATCTGTATCTATATATATCTATATCTATATATCTATATCTATTTATGTATGTATGTATGTATACATGTATATATGTATGTATATATACATATATATATATATATATATATATATATATATATATATATATATATATATATATATATATATATATGGATTTACACCGATAATGATATAATTTACACTGTTATATTTGTCAAGTTTTCAGACAAGCCTACGTCTTATCTCGATCAAACCATGGAATCTACCAATAATACTTGAATCATCTGGTTTTTGTAGAGTGTCAAAGGTTTTTGCCGCCAAAATCTGACTGGCTTGTCAAGACCAAACAAGGTACCATAAAAAAGATGAATGATAGATGAAAGATCGAGAAAAAAAAAGCATTCGAAAATGGAATATATTTTTGGCTTGAATCGTTTCTATCCTCTCCTGCCTATTCAATGAAAATACTCTGTAGCCGCAGATTCTGACTTTCTTTGTATTATTCTCCGAGCATTCTCTGATGTGACAGCTACTTGCACATTTAACCCGAGTGTTTCAGATCTATTTGTAGTTATTTAAGTTACCAGCTGCTTTCGAGGTGTGCCTCAGTGTTTGTCTGTTTTCGGGATAAACACGTCTTAATGTTTAAAAGCCGGTTGTAAACTGTAGGCGAACGCTGAATGTGAACGAATTGAAAGCGCATGTGAAGCTCGGAAGCAGCTGAATGCAAAAAAAGAAAACTTCACACGCTGCAGACAGACACGCCAAATGTTTCTAAACATGACAAAAAAATGAGATGCTACTTGAATATTTTTAAAAATCCTACATGATTGATAGAAAATCAATGGGACTGTAAGCAAACTACGATAAATCGATATGACTATATGACTAATATAGATGTATATTTACGTGTGTGTACGAGTATAGGTGTGTGCATGTGTGCGTGTATAAAATCATTATCCTCACTCACTAAATACACGCGCTCACACATGCGCGTACACATACTGATTTTGTTGAAAATTATATCCATGTGTGTGTGTGTGTATGTGTGAGGGAGAGATACGTTTTTGTTGGCACACAGGCATTTCACTCAGATCCTGCGAATACTATTTTGTCACTGACACATGACTACAACAGTAATACACACATTAAATCACCACCTTTTTCAGCTCCAAAACCCATCCCGTATCAATTAAATTCATTGGAACCAAGGGAGATATTGTGCTATGTAGATATACACCTGAAAAGCATCCGATGTAACTTTTAATGAATTGATTTCCCGAATTGTATCACGTCTTTATAGTATCAGCAGAATCTTACAAAAGAAATTACATACTATATAACTAACCATCTGAATCATATTTAGCAGTATTCATGCACATATGTGTGTGTGAACACATGTATATAGCCTGTTGAACAAAGACAGATGATATATATATATATATATTATATATATATATATATATATATATATATATATATATATATATATATATATATATATATATATATATATCATAGTAATTAAATAATTGCATCTTTCACAAACAGCTGTTCGTCGTATAACAACTCATGAGTGTGGCTATAGATTATCCATTATCCCATCCTGCACGACGATTTCTGGCCTTTTTGTTCGAGATCAAAGTGAAGTGTCTGTTTCATGGAGCAGTTACTCAAACTTGCCCGTCGAATGGGCCGGAGATTGGCGTGTGGGTGGTCTCAAAGACCGAGTGCGCCGGTGCAAGCGTTAGCCAATGAGATATCACTGAGGCTGCGTTTTCTAAGCACATCAGACTCGGCTCTCAGTTTCCCCGGTGTAGCACTGCTCCATTGCACTGAAAGGAGCAGGTCCCCCAGTGGACGCTTTCGTGGTGGACTTTGTCTAACCATTACGATGAGTTTTTCCACGATAGCTGCGTCGGCTGGAGCCACTTTTGGACGGATGGTTCCCTATTCTTCAGACGTTAAGCTCCACCTTGTGTCACATTTTGCTGCCGTAGGATAGCAAATAAATACCCTATCCAGTAATCGAGGAAAAATCAAAACCTTTGCTTCAGACCGAGAGGTTGGCATCTTACCTTTGCCCTATATGCAGAACTGGACAGTCAGTAAGGTTGAATTTGAGCGATATATCCACTCAGGCATGGATACCCCATATATAATCAAATTAAGAGTAGGGTATTTGACACGTTTTCTCTATCAGTGTGTTTCAAATCCATAATCTCTTGTGGTTTCCCCTCAGGAAATCATGAGCACAGTTTTCCATGTGTTATCGATTCGTCAATGAGAGTATTCATAAGAATGTTTTCAAATGAGGATCCCACTGTTTCAACA
This sequence comes from Thysanoteuthis rhombus, assembly GCA_963457665.1. NCBI lineage: Eukaryota > Metazoa > Mollusca > Cephalopoda > Oegopsida > Thysanoteuthidae > Thysanoteuthis > Thysanoteuthis major. The sequence continues at coordinate 49,761,298 of OY735203.1, read as the reverse complement.
GACATTTTTTGAATCCAAGTGTATACTTTCCAATGAGACTCAGCTTCACCGTGATCATCTACAATTTGAACCAGACATTTCCATGATGTGCTCATCACCAGCTCTATGCTCATGGTTCTGATGTTTGATTCCCAAACAAACTTTTTTATACTGGCATCCAATTTAAGGAGTCCGAAATGCTGTGAACCAGGAAGGTCTGTAAAACTAGGGGATTACATCAATTTTGTTTTGTGCATCACATCATTCTTCAGCAAAATAGACCTTTTTCTGATGTAATTAGAGTGAAATATGTTTCCTTCAATCTTCGTGCCCTGAAAGAAATAGATATATAACGGAGGATAGCTATTATTGCTGAGTCAGAATGACAGTTACTGACTCCCAGACAATGCTAGTTGCCCTTCCTTATATATATACCTCTATATTTGGAGAATAGTGAGTAACCAACTATTCTCATACTTACACGTGCATGTGCATACCTTCAAACATCCATTTCACAGAAATTTCGAAAATTCATATTCGATTTAGCCACCAACATACCAGAACAAATCAACAAACATACACGGTGTAAATGTCAACATTTTGTTGATACTACCCATCCCCTGTGTCTTGTCCACAATGACCTTTTTTTCATGTATAATCCTTTCTATTGATGGGTGCATAACACGATTGACAGCCAACTGTGATTTCACCAGAACAACAAAGTACTTGTGAATGCATTTGAAATGTTAAAGAATTGAATTTGCAACCAATGATGGATTAAGATTGTTGTATGCCTAATCCTGGCATAGATAATTGAAAACAATAAACAAAGAAGTTGGTTTGAAGTTGCATTGCTGTGTCACAGCAGATTATCGTATTTTGTACCAACTTATATTATGTGCAGATAACTGCCAAAGTGATATTTTTGGAAATTCATGGCAGTTTGAGAAGTGAATCTATTTTCAGTACTCTAAGAAGTGCATATTTAAGTCTATCAGTGCACTACAAGCCAAACGTGATCCACTTGGGGAGGGGGGGCTTCGATGGGTTAATGTGTACATAGTGCAGTCCTTGAAAATATCAAAGTTAGTACAGTACATTTGGTGGAATTCTAAACAGAACTTCTCAAAGCATAAAAGTAGAATATTGCAATGCTCTTATATATAAAGACAGAATATACTTGATCGGAAAGAAAGTTTTTTTGCCATATCAATTCCAAAATGGCAATCATGGAAGAAAAGTGCAGTAGAATGAATGAAATTTCAACCAGAATTGTTCAAATATTAATCAACACAATCCTGACTAAAAAAAAAAACGGCAGCCATCCTTATTTCTCTGAAAGATTGTAATATAAACAGAATATTAGTTTGAATTTTATCCCCAAGTGTTCAAAATATGAAAAAAAGGTGTGATCACTTGCGTACTGGTACAATTTTCGATGGTTTTCCAATATAAAAACACGGGAAACATATGATCAAACAGAAACTCCCACTTCAACATTTATTTATAAAAAAAGGCAAACACTGTGAAAAATCGAATTTTGATGCATGGATTTATGAAAGTTTTAACCTGGATTTTTTCAAAATATCTTGATAATTGCGATGAATTGCATACAGGCAGACTTTGTAATGTTATTCTATATGAGAATAGTATACATCCAAGTTGACAATAATTGTTGCTGCTCATTCCAGTAAGAAATAGCCACCATAGAAAAATAAATATAGAATAGTAGATTAGTCGAACTCATGACCTAAATTTTCCAGGTTATCAATAAAATGTGTGGTGACTGGCATACTGGTATATTTTCAAATGACTATTCATATAAAAAAACTAAAGACACGTGGTTGGACCAAAACTGAGGTCACCATCCCTATTTTTATATGGCTATAATAAAAACAAATATGGCCAATAGAGTACAGTAGAGTAATTGAGGCCTCAAGTATATTCGTTCAAAATCTAAATAAAGTGTAGAAATTTGTACATCTCTTGACAGTTCATGCTTATATATATATATATATATATATATATATATATATATATATATATATACAGAGAGAGAGAGAGAGAGAGACAGACAGAGACAGAGACAGAGACAGAGAGACAAAGAGAGAGGCAGAGAGACAGAGAGAGAGAGAGACAGACAGAGACAGACAGACAGACAGACGGACAGACAGAGACAGAGAGAAATAGGGACGGACAGACGGACAGAGAAACATAGATAGAAAGACAGAGAGGGAGAAAGAGAGAGTGAAAGTGATGTATAGAAGTCAAGATATAACTGCCAGGGAAAAAGCATAACAATTCAGCATTTTGGTTGGAATCTTAAACCAGTATTTTTCATATTGTCAAAAGGAGTGTAAAACTTGCATATTGTTAGAATTTCAATGATATTCAAATGAAACAGAACATATGCGATCTGACCAAAATTGGGACAATGTTATTGCTCCCTCTGTATTGCAATAACGCAAGCAAATATAATCATTGCCATGAAGCTTGTCTCTAATGACATTGATTGTTTGAATTCAGAACTAACCCCAGTAATAACTATGGATCGGTTATATTTCCGTATCGCCAAGCAAATCCAATGCGCATGGTCAGATTTATTTGCTGGGGAATAATTTGCTGTGTTAATAGGAGGCCTTTATATTGGAATGAATGTTATGAAATCGGTTAGCAGAGGGACACTTATTGATGTCCAGTCGGAGGTCCAGTAGGAAGAACAGCATATCACTAGGTCCTAAGCTACAGCAGAAGCCATGTTTATTGTACAGATATCTGCGTGCAAAAACTTCGAGATATCTTTTCCAGTAGATATTCAATAGTTGATCTCCAAATATCAGTAGAGGTCGATGGATAAAATTCGATTACTGGCCTCCAATCTCAGAACTTGAACTTTTATAACTTCAAAATGTGCATTTTTCCGAAGAAGCAAGTGTCAAACAATTCATTTATTGCGTAAGTATGCTATTCCCTGTATGTTCACACCGGACATTACAGATATGCATATGGCTACCTATTCATACCAAAGATATAGAACGACTGATGAAGTAACAACCATTAGTCTTGAAGGAATCTGTGAAGAATAACAAAACCCTGTCCATGTGCAATCGACCATGGCCATGAACCAATCCCATGGACAAATGAACTCCAAAATCAAAGGAGATGGCGATGTAATTGGAACCACAGACAATGTATTTACATTGATTAAGGGCAATATAGTGGACCACGAGGCACCCTAAATCATCGATGATTTTTATATTTCTTTGGAGAGGATATGTTAGAAAAGTACACGGAAGCATAAATCCCTATTTGATATCCCCAAAGGTTTTTTACAGCTCCAGATAATGACAAGTTCACAGTAGAGGCACACATTTCAAAAGGCTTGATTATAGTCAACATGATTTTTCTCCATAGTCCTTTGCAACTGATGGTTCAGGGGAAGGACTTCACACCGAACACAATCAACTTTTTAGAAAGCAATAAGAAGTGTTGCAAAATAGCAATGTTGTATATCATGTGCATTTATGATTGTGATTTGATTCCTGAGGACATATAATCATGTACTGTATCCATAGATAATTTATATAATGTATATCAATGGAGATGGAGACTGAAGTTCCTGTCAGATCGTGCGTATTTTGATTTGCACATTGTATCACATTTTGAAGAAAATATCTGTTCCATCTACTGAACTAGGGAACTTTTTCTGCGGTAAGTGCTCTCTACATATCGACCAATAAAAAAAGTCCGCAACATGGACCGCACTGGGCTTACAATATGTTGATCTACATAAATGCCCGCCTTTAATGGTACCAAATTCAGCTTTACGTGATATTTCCAGGTGAACTTTTTTTGACGGCAATCATAGTAAAATTATCATGATGACCCCCCCCCCAATACATTCACTCATAGATTTGTGATATCAATCCTTTTTTTTTTCAATGAAAAGCAGTATATTTCTTATGAGTCGACTCATTGCATTTTTTACCAATGGAGTTAAGTTGAAATAGTCATGAGAGTTTTCAATAACATTGTAGCAAGTGCAAGATATCTGAATAATCATTGGTAGATCCAGAGTTGAGAATTGAGAACAAGAATTGATCCAGCAGAGCCTTATTCTTTTTTTCTAGACATCATTCGTGGTAAATTTGTAAATGTCAAGCCCTATAACTCTGTTGCTGCTGCTTGTACACGTGTCACATAAATGCATAAGCACCAAGCCAACCAGGTTAGCTAAATAACTGCAAAAGCTATTGTTGACAGTTTTTGTAGACGTTTTCAAACGCGAGACAAAATTGTATATTATATCAGTCACGTATTTTAAGTTGAAATAATCGAATAAAAATACCTTTGTTTTCTAATGCAGATCCTCTTTTACATATTTTCGCACTATAACACTTCTCTCTATTCAAACTGAGAGGACTTGTTCACTTGCATTGCCAATAAACAGAGACATCAATAACGTACTCATTATTGAATGTTGTAAGTCATAAGTTATTTTCATTGAAAAATAAAATCAAGAATATATTTGATTTTCTGCGGGATTAATTTTTTTTTTTTAAACTTTGCATGTGTGCGATATATATCACGTTCTTTACCTATCTTAGTCTCACTGTTTGTGTCCGCTTGTCTGTATGCATGTATGTCTGTCTGTCTGTCTGTCTCTCCCTTCCTATCTTTCTATACATATGTGTTTAGTATCATGTCATTCACACTACTAATATCTGGAGCAGCAACCAATTCCTCCCATATCAAATTACCAAAATTGTCTCTCCCCATTCATCTTACCCACTGTCACCTTTATCGTATAAGTAGCAACCATCAGCCGAACTTGTCGCTGTACACTTATGAAAACTGTCAGCAAAGCGACTGATCATGGATTAGTTATGAGAATTTCACGATGAATGAGCTCTAACGATTCACCAGCACAACAGACGAGGGTTGCTTACTTGAACATATATTAGTTTTACCAAGAGAATCACTATTCTGATGTTATTGATTTTCTGATGAGTGGAAAATGGCGTAATTGGAATAACATAATCAATTTCACACCTGCTTTCATCTTCTTATATGTTATAAATACATATTCCATCTCTATTATCCTCAAAACAAGCATAATAATGTATAAGTGACAGGATTTTTCCCAGAAAACCATGTGTGGTAATAAACCTTAGAATTTGATTATCCCATGAACTTCAACTTCCCTCATGGAACCAAATCACTAAATAACTTGATGTTTTAACTCAAGTATAGATAGTTACCCTCAAAATTGAACATATTCAAGATTTTTTATCCTGAAATATTAAAACTCATATTCACAGTTTTATAATGCACAAAATGTTATGTTCTGTTCATAAATATGAGTGTCAATAAGATAAGATGCACTTTTAACATTCACAAACAAAATATTAAGTCCGTATAGTTCATAAATAGGAACCAACCAAAAACATTAGAAGTGTAAAAAGAAGATCACGAATTCATATACATCTTTTAATAGACGTGAACCATCTTACAATATCCAACCAACATCGCTAATTGCGCCAAGAAGTCTACCAGCTGGAAAAAAGAGAACGAAAGAACTCCGTAATTGAAAACCTTCCAAAAAAATTGCTGTTATAGAAATGAATTCGCAAAATTAAACCAATTTGATGTTTACTTCCGTGAATTTCCCAAAACTAATATAACTTAATTCTTTTTGTCAGAACTTGATGATAAGAAAAGTGGCTGAAGTATACCCTTCTCATAAAATCACTTTAATCAAACGTGAAACAATTTAGTTTTATGCACTATTTAGCCAAAGGGAGTGTTTTATTATACAAGACGGATGTCGAATAGTTCCCAATCAAAAACCCATCATAAGATGAAACTAATGACATTCAGACATAATGGATATAAATGAACTATAAAATTTACATCAATACTACCAGTAATCTTTTACCAGGATCTATTTTAACAAATATATATTGGGGGGGGGGACAGCGTGTCTCTCATCTGATAAGTAACAAACTTGGAAAAAGTTTCAGTCCAGGATTTCTTTCGATTATTCATTTATTTAATAACTTTGCACTTTGAAGTTGGATTCTTACATTATTTTTTTTTTGGTGAATGAGTTGGGCTCTTTTTTCCAGCAGAAAGTCCTTGGAAAAGTACATAAAAAATACATACGTGTTACTATCAAGAGTTTGAGGGAAATCATGATCATCATCAAAATTTATTTTCCTTGGCGTGTAGTTTCCTCTGTTTCATTTGAAGTAGTTTCCTAATTCTAACAAATTACTATGTGTTACGTTTCGTCAGTGAAAATTTAGTGCTTGCTATAAAATCAACATCGAATCTTTTGTCGGGAAGAGGGTATTTTTTTCTCAAACACACCACACAGTGTTCTGACAAAACACACTGACACAATATTCTGCTCAGAAAATTTAGTGGCAAATGTCTATACTGAATTCAGTTCACACTCGTCGTTCAATTAGCTCAAATTTTAGGAAGCACCTCGTAGATGCAAATGTAATTCTGTTTTACTAACACCTGTTCGTTAGAAAAGAGCACATTTCTGCCGAAGTCACAAGTAAAATCAATTTGAAGATTGGATACCGTGGTTTAGTATGGTCTTATATTGTTTCTTAAACGAAGAGAGCTTCGGTCTCTAAAACTTGATATGATGGACCCAAAAATAGCAATTTATACTATCGCATCTTGTTAATTAGGACATACAAATGAGTGAATGGAAGGAAACATTGCGTAATTTATTGATTCCCTTGAAGTTGTTGAGCTCGATCACTTTAATATTTGGTGCCAATTAAGAAAAAAGATCATTTAAAAATCAATTCCATTTTCTGATTTTGATGCATCATCATCATCATCATCATCATCATCATCATCATTTGCACCAGCAACAGAAGCCTTTTAGCGTCACGTCATTGAACATGAGCGTAAACTGAAATTCACCAAACTTTTCTATCGTGGGTATCGCAGAGACAGTACTTTCTACGTTTATCTAACTCTTCATGCTATCTTACTCTTTGCCAGACATTTTTCATTTGAGTTCTTAGGATCCATGTTGTGAGTTGCAATGTCCCACGGTTGTTTGACATTTTTGCAACGTGTCTAGCCCATTGACATTCGAATTTTCAAACCGTTTCCATGATAGCTCCGACCCCTTGTACCTCTTTATGATGTAGTGTGTTGTCCTCTGATCTTTCAATGTTAGGTTGAGCATGATTTTCTGACGTGCACGTTGCATGGTCAATCTTATGGTTAGATTCCATGTTCCAGCTCCATAGATGACTATAACAGCATGGAATATAAGATTAGTCCAGGAAACCCTGCTCTCAGCTATGTTTTGTATCGCAGTCAATTTGCCAGAATCAAACATAGACATGACAAGTTATTTCCATTTTTGATGTTAAGACGAATTTCATTTACATCAAAGGATCAATGTCAGTCAAACGGACATATTCGAAAGAAGTCTTCGGGCCAACGAAATCGATGGCATTCACCGTTTGATAATATTATTTGTGATTATCATAAACACATTCGTCTGTAATCACATTTTAATTTCGTCATTTAAACAGGTTACTCCATTGGCAAAAAGTACAACATAAGTTCTGTATTGGAAAGATGACAGGAAACCATAAACAATACATTTAGTATGTTTGCATTTACTTTTTTGTAGCACCAGACAGGCTATCGATGGAGGTGGATTCTCACACTGAAACAGTTGAGAAAGAAATCAACGATGTGACAGGAATATCAAATACAAGTTATCATCATTGATGATGAAGAAACTACGTACATTTTTCTTCCTTAATACAAACCTAAGTAGTTAAAAGAAGAATGGATGTATGGATAGCTATATATATAAACGATAGAGTGGGGAGATATGACCTGGCCAGACAAACGTAGACAGACAAAAAATACATTTCTGATGAATACTACTTTAAAATGATGTTCACCTGAATGCATTTAAATGTTCCAGAGACATGATTCTCCATCGGCGAATCAATAGATTATAGGTGAACGCTTAATATGAATAAACGGAAGAATCGTTTGAATATATATATATATATATATATATATATATATATATATATATATATATATATATATATATATATATATATATTATGACTTTTTATTATATGTATATAAAGTATCCTTTTTATTTTTCATATATATATATATATGTGTGTGTGTGTGTATATATACATATATATATATGTGTATATATAAATTATGCTTTCTTTTAATCTTTCATATATATATGCGTATATATGTATGTGTGTGTGAGAGAGAGAGTGCAGTAAGGTCGATCAAATCAGACAAGGAAAAACACAATCTGACACGTATATTGGAGAGAAAGAGAGAGAGAAAGAGGGACAGAGAATGTGGGAGAGAGAGAGGGGGATAGTATATTGGTGCATATGTACCAACTTACAAGCATCGGGCCTTGAAACATGAATATGATGTTCTGATATACACTTTAGAATGCATATGATATTTCATGTTAGTATTCATAGAATTATTATTCACTCATCATGATATTTATTACTGGCTATCTATAAACATTTTTCTTTTCATTAGGAAGAATAAATAGATTCCAGTTTTGGTCCCATAAATTTTTCGAGTAGATTTTGTTAGGCACATATCAGCATTGAATTCTGCTCAGGTTAAAAAGTTGAAGGTTGTACTACATCAAGCCCGGATCGTCTTAGTTTTGAATTCTTATAAGAATCGTCTTTGTAGTATCAAAAACTTTCTTTTCAAAAATCCATTAATTTGCGTTGGATAAAAAGTTCAATGCAAGTGCTTGAACGCTTACCGGTGTTTACTTTAGTAAGTTTATGTGAGATCCTAATTCCTTGCTCCATAATCTTACTTTGTGTTTGTATATATATGTATGATCCCATAGAATGATTATTAATTGCGTTATGATAAATTGAAACGCCTGTTTGAAATGATATCCAGTTATTACACGATGAGTGTATCATTTTGCATAGACAAAAGAATCAAAATAAACAAATGATCATTCTATTCATGTTATCTCGGCCAAATGATACATATTCCTTTAAAAAGAGAATCCAGGATGTTAATCATCTTGTTTGGCTTATCTGGCAATCACCAGTACCAGTGGAAAGTTTGCCATAATCTCGAGCCTAAGGCAGATCAAGACAGATCCAGTATAAATGAATATACGTATGAATACATTAAAGCACTTGACGTGATGCTTCTAAATATTGATATAAATTTGACTTGTGATTATATGTTTGCCCTTCCTTCACCTCTGCCTTTGATTTCTGGGAAAGTCTTGTTTCAAACTGAAGCAAAACATTTTAACATCGAAAATGATTGATGCTCTCATGTCTCCTTTGGTTTTTGTTCTTCTCTCCATTTTTGTTTTTCTTCAATAATTTTCTTTTGGTCTTTAGTCTCAACTCAATTTTCTGTGTAAACGTTCCCTCTTCCTTCTTCCTTCTTTATTTTTTTTATTTCCTTTCATCTATCGATTTCACCTTGTTTCTTCCTATTGACTCTCTCAATGTCTTTCATGCTGACACAAGTGTAATTCTATGATTCAAACGTAACTTGGAATTAAGGTGATGCCAGTATTATCAGTTAATATTTATCAATGTTAAGGAACATCACATACGAGACCAGAAAGCAGCAACAGTGCTAGTTTGTTTTCATGAGAGAAAAAGCAAAGAATGACAATTCCAGTCTAAATTCATTTTATTCTTGGGTTTTGTTCTTGGTTTGGTGCAATCGTCTAAAAAGTGCTGTTCAAAATTCTTGATTGTGAAACGTTCCAAAAACTTTGTTTTGTTTATGAATGAAAAAAAAGTCAATAAATACTACAAATTAGATAAGAAGAGTAACAGGAGACAAAACGTTAGAGATAGAGAAATCAAGATATAATGAAACATATACTTCGTAATAGTGGTATGTATATCCAATGGAACAGTTTTTGGAATTTATGGAAATAATACAAAATGCAGAAAAAGACATGATACGATTCAAATTATGCAGATGATAATAAAAAAAACCCAGAGGACAGCGTTGTAGTTATCTCAAGGCTTGCTATCACTTGATTGCGAGGACTTGACTGTCAGATAAATGAATATAATGGACGTAGTTCATTGAAAGAATAATGAAATTTTATTCATAAACCGTGGTTAAAGAGAACTTTGTTGTTCCTATAATCATTGGTAATAAAACTAGTTCAAAATTAACTTTTTAAGGTATTTCTGATGATGGAATACTAGGAGAAGATTGACAACATCCACACCTCCGTTGTACTTATATTATCAAATGTAGATATTGTTGTTCCAACTGACTACAGATAAATACTGAAATTTAAAAAGCTGCAAAATATCCGAATCCCCTGGGACCGAAAATATTTGAGACAATCATGCCAAAATTTGCAACACCCATGAACAGTCACGCAAATCATGCAGACAAGTGTATAATTAAAATCAGCCAGAGTACTGTTAAGAGTACTGGGGTTTGGAAAGACTTGCTGTCACATTATCATGAGGAATGCTACCAGTTACTTGTGACGCAAAAAATCCAGTAATTACGGAATATAATTCTGTATTTTTTTTCATTTTGTACAGCCTTATTAGTATCATTATAACAAAAAAGGTTTTCGAAGTTCATTGAAACGTTTTAAAATACACTGAATTATTTGCAGACGTTTTCGTCGAGATGCGTCGATATGGCTGCATCTGAGACAGGCATCGCTTGCGGTAAACTCTCAAAGATAATTTGTTACCTGCTTATCAGTTGCGAAAAAGCATACGACTTTGGGGTAGAAGACTCATCAAAATCGAATGAAAAACACATTGCTTCTCTCACAATTTGAATACATTCGAAGATGTTTTGATACTTGATGATGCAAGTGTCTTTTTAAAATATAACGTCTTCTCAAATAACCGTATTTCAAACAAACACTAATATTTGAAATATGGAAAAATAATGCAATATTTCTTTAGATTAACTAAAGCCCCGCCTCAGATTTCGAGCAGAGGAGCAACAATAAAAAGCAATCTGCTGATAAGGGGACCAATCCACAAGACATCATCTGTTTGTTATTTTATATGCCCTATTTCCAAATACTGAAGACAAACAGGCTGCACTGACTCACACAATTTTGACAGGACAAAAACGTTTGAGACTTATGGAAACAATTAGTGTATCGACCCCAGGAGATATGGTACTTAAAATAACCCTATTATGCCAATAAAATTGGCATTAATTCCAGACCAATGAGCATCACCTTTTATTGATTCCTAATTCACAATACGGAAAGATATTGAACTAGTTGAAACCAAAGAGAACATTTGGTGGATCAATTCACAAATACCCCCTGCGATTAGTATTTGGTCCGATATGAAGCGGGTGTTTGGTAAAATATACACAGATGAAAAACAGAAACCATGCCAACATATTCAAGGTTAACATGTAGCCAGCAATAAGATGCACTTATTGTATGGAAAACGAGGCGTCTCGAGGCCCAAGACGTATTTACATAATGAATCACTAATAGTATAGTATACTATAATAAGATAAAATATAATGCAATATAATATGATGTATCACAATATACTATGGCTTTGATTTTAAGAAAGATACGTGACTATACAAATTGTACAATATACAGAAGAGGTGTACATTTCTTTATAACTACATGATATGCATATGGATCATACATTCTTACGAAGAGATGTCTTTGACTAAGCAATTTAACGATTATATTTTTATCCCATGCTTTGCTTTCTTAGTTTGTGATGGTAACGTATCACTAAATGATTATTCAAATTTTCCAGAATGTATAGCTTTTCTGTTTGTTTTTGTTTCTCTTGAAGATGCAAATCCACGATAAAATTCCATATACAGTTTAAACATGTGCATAATGAAGTTATAAAGAAAAAAAATCAAAGTGCTACATCTTCGGTAGCAGATCAATTTCACTTGCAAGGCATATATTTTTGGGAGAATTATCATTTTAATTATTCTCCTCATTTCCTGTTTCCAGTCTCTCTGCAACTTAATAAATAATCATTGCTTTCGAGCTGACATCAAACAAAAATAGACCACTGACCAGAAACAAATTTCTCTGCGAGCATTCGATCATAATACCATGTTGCTTGTTAAAAAGCAAGACACTCACGTGGAATTTTGCAACTGCGCGCGCAAAAATGCCTTACGTAGTATTTTTTTTTTTTAAATTTCGGATCTTTTACGTCACAATAACATCCGTGTCAGACATTGTTTTTAAATTGTGAAATTTGAGTCCAGCAGTCATTTTATAGTGAGCTGTAATAGCATTTTCAGCTGTTGTCCGTAAGTACTGCGTTCAAATATAAATATTTGTTGGCTGATATGGCAAAAGAAATGAAAGATAGTTTAGCATATATTCATATGAGTCTTTTGATGTTGAGATGTTGGGAATTATAAGGGAGAAGGGTGTGTAAAAACATCGGAAAAGGTTCCAAACTGCCTCTGTAGCGGCTTGCTAGAAAACAAACACTGGACACTTTTTCTGCTTTTCACGTTCCTGGTGAAGACACAAATGCGATGAGGGTGGCGAATATACGAATGTGAGAATACCAGTACCCCCATTTCTACTGGCTCAGTACATTTACTACTTGCATGACAACAAGAAAATATTGTTGCTTTCGTCTGTTGTGCATATTTCAAAATCGAAATCCTATCCAAATAGAGGTTGCAGACTTTCAAGAATCCGTCACTCTAACATCTTTGGAAATTTTTCTATTGCCTTTTATCAGAACTTTTTTTTCCGTTGGGACTTTGTTCAGTCTCTCAAATTCCATTGAATATTAAGTTTGTAACAAAGATACAGACTACAGATGGGACTATACTGTCAATTAGATTTATCCTTTGATAAATGTGAAATAAAAAAAAATTATTCGTTATATGTCAGTAGGAACGTAATGTTATTAACCGTAAGTATTCTTTTATTCAACTGAGAACACACTTTCACTGACTATTCTGTCGAGAAACCTGCCTTGCGGCCATTTTCAGCAAACTGTTCCGGGTATTGCGTTTTTGATATTCGAGCGTAGACATGTGTACTTATCATTTTTTTTCTATTAATGAAAGGTCACCACAACTATCAGACATTGAAAATAATTCTCTTACGTGAAAGAGAATATCTGGAATGATTTAAGACAATAATTTCATCTATAAATACATAGCAGATATGAGCAAAGTGTCATGTTCCCCATCACTTGTTGTTTTTTGTTTTACTGAACATCACATCTGATCTGTCAACCCCTCAAACGTCTAAATTTGTTTCCTTATGACGTCTGGCTTTTCCCTTCGAGACAACAGATGGCAATTAGATGGTATTAATAGAAAGAATGATACTACTGAGTGGTAAAGTAATTAAGAAGCTAAATGCGGGAGATGACTATAAATAGTGATTGCCTCGAACAGTGAATGAGAAAATGAAAGAAACAAAAGGAAAGAGAATCACAGTAAGATAAGGGAAGTTCTAGGAGATTCATAAGCATGGATTTAATAAAAGTTATGAACATTGGATAGGAATTCTAGATTTTATTAAACAGGGGATGAAATGACATGAACGTTTGTATCGATAGTCCAAATATTGGAATTGTACAAAGTTGTTAACGTTTGAAGGGCTCTTCTCTCATGGATAATAACTCATATGGGAAAGAATCATTGTAACAACTATGCAAACGAGGGGCTACCAAAAATAATCATGTGTTGTAGATGCTATTAAGCTCATCAGCTGAAAAGTAATTAGTTCAGAGGATTTTGCTAAATTAACCATCTAGTAGGTTCGTCTTCCTATATATACATATATATGCTTAATTTGGAGTCGATCTCAATGAAACATAGTGGACTCATGCATTGCATAAAGAGTTCTGCTCTAGTTAAATCGGCTGACACTCGTTTTTCTCTGCTGTAATCCGAGACTATCCGAATCCAGACCATGGGATAAAGTTAGAATTCCGTCCGTGTTATGAACCACAATTCAGGATACAAAGCGTTGCCTGTCTTCATCCAACGGGCAATATTTAAAAAAAATTAGATCTCAGTCACTGACAATTGGCCATTTTGTCTTTATTTTCTGATGAACACTTCCCAAAATAGATAAACCTGTGACATAAAAAGACTTATAATCAATGCCAATACAGCAAAAAATATAGACATATGCCATACTAATCTAGGACTCAGCTTATCATATACAATATTGCATCTGATATTGTTAAATACAAGTTCAAATAACTGACACCAATGAGCCTATTACTCTAGATGAATAACTGAACGCACGTTCCATAGTAAGCTTTCACCAACAATTTTTATAGTGTCATCCAGGGCACAAAGAAAAAGCACACACGTGAACGATAAATTTCAAACGCGTGCATTTCTAACATACACGTTTGAACATACACTGATACTTAGCATTTGTTACGAAGTGTCTACCATTGAAAATTAACTTTTTCTCTGAGTGATTAAACAGAATGGAACAACATGAGATCTGGTCATAATTCTGCAACATTTTGCTACCATTCGAATGAAAAGAGTCACAAGTACGTTTTATCGATAATTTAAAGGCAAATACATCAGTTATTTCGTTACAACATATTGTTCATTCCGACTGATATCGATGTATCCTTTTTTTTCTCCCATCCATTGAGAAACATTAGTCGTTTATATACAATAACACACACTGAGAATAGTAGACTTCTTTTTTCTTTTAAGATGATATGCTTCCTTACGTTGTCACCCAAGGCACTGGCCCAACTGACATACTCCTTAGCTTACAGAATACACGTTTGAGAAACTTCAATACCATTTGTCATACTGACATTTGTTCAAAACTTTTTGAATGGTGTAACACCATTGTGATGCCTATAAAGGTTAGGATCTTCTTTCATGCAATTTTCAGAGATTGCACTTTAAACAATGCAGTGTCTGGAAGGAAATCCTTTTTAGGATTAAGCTGAAATATTCAGGGTGTACCATCAGTTTTCAGCTTGAATTTGTGACGAACTCAAAGTTTCTTCATAGGGGAATATCTTTTGTGGGAGATTCAATATAATATGAACGTGTTATAGGTATACGTTTAACAGGTCAATCATTCAAATTTATACTTATTTTTTAGCAAAGGCAATTAGGTCTGCTATGAGCCACTTGTTCAATTGAACATATTTTTATTGCATTCCAATCTCAACAGAAACGTCCGGTGGCTCGAGTTTAGATAGCTGCTTTCCACTATTTGTCACTCACAATAATTCCAACTCTATTCATGAAAACGACCATACTTGGCATCACTCGACTATATTTTATACCCTGGCAGAAATGACTGGATGGGATATCCTATTTGACATGAGAGTAGACTTTATTTAACTATCAAACAGAAATATAATAATAAAGTATTTGAATGTTTCAGTGTCATTTTGTAACTTTGGGGAGTGAATAAGGATTTTGATCACACACTGCATCTGAACAAACAATAAGTAATACATTACTCGAGAAATAAGGCTACTTACTCATGGAAATATGCTAATTCACCAATATTTTATCTGCAATACATACATTTACTCCTGAACCACTTACTACAAGATTCGTACGCGGGCATTTGTTTCGAATAAATCTCACTTCCGTTTCCAGCTGTCTCATAAATTACAAGACATTCAGAAAAGATTTCCAAATCTCTGGTGGTCAACTTTGGAATCATAAACAACTGGGTTGGCAAGGAAGGGCACAAACAGCGACCGTCGATATTTCATCTGACGTGACTGGCAAGAATCACACGGATCTTCCAAGTTACCGCCGCACATTTCTCTTCCTCTTTTATTAAACTGAAATGGACGCTGATCTCTTACTGCATGCAAAGCGATGCAAAATAAGCTGCTTAGAATTGCTTAAATATCGAATTAGCCATTTCATGCCTAGACACACATCACAGGGAAATGGAAGTTCACAGCTAAACTGGAAGTAGAATACTATATCCGAGTTTAGATAAGATAACCCAAGCAAAATCAGTCTATCAATGAGATTTAGCGGGTATATGCTATCTAGATTTTACTGTATTAAAACACTGTTTATCTTTATGTTCCTGTTTTCTAATTCAAATTGAATTCCAACACCCGTCCTTTCCAGACAGGATATTAGTGCCGGATTTCCGAAGATGAGCAGTAAATCTTTGTCGGCCAGAAACAACATTTGCATTTGATCACCAAAATGCAGACGAAAGTTAACAGCATTGTTTTGGCCTAATGATAACAACTATCTGTAATTTATCTCTGTCTTCCACAGAGGTTACAATACCTTGCAAACAATTTAATATATTATAACAATGAGCAATTCATCCCCGGTTATGAATGTTTTATTTTTACTTATGTGAAGTACGTATCTGATCGATGATTACTTAATGCTTTGGGGAAAGCTGTCATGTAAAGATGCCATAGGAAGTCTTGTTGCAATGCTATAGTTTGTGAAGTTGTCTATTATTGCTATGGTAAATTCAAGAAAAATGAATGAGTCTATTGCGTATGCTGCTGATTAATACATGACTAGGAGATGCCGTCGTCATTCTATTTGAAAAAACCCTCTTTGCAGGCTCTCATACCAAGCTCTCTACTTCTACCCTGATCACCGATGTATTTCATTTACTCCTTAATTCATTACGCAATCTGAAAACTATTCTCAAAAGCAACAGGTCCCACAGAGCCAAATCTAATACCTTTGCAAGAATTCGAAATGGTGCAATTTTACTAGCACTTGGCTCTTCAATGTGGAAGGCAAGGTAGCTTAATGATTATTGACCCGGAAAACAGAATCAACAAACTTAATTCAAATTACAGTTCGGATTACTCAAGTCCGCTTAGCAATATTACCCTTGGGAAATATCACATCACCGAAATTTGTTAGGTTACATTTACTTGTTAATTACTTCTCAATCAAAAGTTAACACTCGCTATTTCCTTGATTAAAACAGTCAAGTTTTTCTGAAGTCACCTGAAATTTCCTCTCGTGCACAATATCAAGTTGTCAGTTCCCTGAATTTTCATAAATCGTGGGTGTTTTGCAAAAAAAAAAAAGAAAAAAAAACCCAGAAGTGATGAATTCATTTAGAAAAAAAAAAAGCTTGATGGAGCCCACTGCTGGGACAGTCTAACAAAACAATGGACATGAAGATAGTCGTTTGTGCAATTTGCAGATGACTTAATTTTTTCCGCGTGTATATCTGTCGAATCAGCTATCTGTTTTGCTCAGCAATCAACTAACTAATGAAACACTTTTTTGTATTTTCCGGTTATATATATAATTTTTGAGTTTTGGAAAGACTCGCAAATGAACTACAAGGTTTTGAATTGCGGGGGGAATCATACAAACGTAAGCATTCCAAAAACATAAATAAATGCTGGAGAGAAATGTTATGTTGTAACTTGCTGTTACTTGATCTCTTGTGGAGACTATCGGATAACCATGGTGTTAGGACCAAGCAAGAACGACATAGTAACGTTAGTTCAGTTACCCACGGTGTATTTTTACTCGTAGATACTTTTTAATCATACATTCCCTTTGAAAATGTAACTATATTTATATACTTTTTTTTTTGTTGCTTTTTCATTCAGATTGAACATAAAAGTAGAGAGTGATCTAGCCACTGACTCAGTACATTTCTTTTTTATGAATCTTCCCTTTATACTCGATGTATTGTGGGGAAGGGATGATTGGAGTCAAATTACTTTCGTTCAATCTCTCTCACCCTTTTTTACTGTATATGAGCAATCTACCACAACTAACTACTGACTTGTCAGGTCAATCATTAGCATATAAGTCTTTTTTTCTCGAAAGTAAGTAGAGGTTTAAAGAGGGTACGGCGATAAGGTGAGCCTGACACGCTAGCAGAATATCAGCGGTGATAGTAATTTGAATTTACCAATACATGGGGATTTGTGACATACTTGTTTGGATATTTCATAAAGACTTGAGACATAACTATATAATAACTTCATTTTTAAGTCAATACCTATAGTATGTGATGGCTTATGAAGCCACATTTTTGGTCTATCTACTGTGATAATGGAATGTATCATTTATTTCTGTTTCTCTTTTATAACAAAGATTTAGGCAACCGAAAGGAAACAATTCTGTGGATGGAAATAAATATTTCCAACCGACTGAGACAGTAGACTCTTACACTGATAGTAATTTATTATTTTTGTTTCATAATCTTCATAAGATGATATAATTGAAATTCGAAAAAAGTCGTTAATATTTTCACTGGGATGAAGTACAAAGACGATGAATGTTTGATGCAAATGTCGGAGATCATTTTTATCACCTTTGATATCGTTTGCTGTATTTATAAGGACGTTATCACTATTTCTGTATTATTTATGAACAGTAAGGATCGAACATTATTAAAAAGATCTAATATTCAAGTAAATTTTGTTCAGGTATTTCTACACAGCTCCAAAATCAATAAAAATATGAATAACGTTTGCATAAATTTCTTTTCTTTTTCCTCTCTTCTTCTGTGCAGAATAACCTACGCCCACTGAAGCTGTTGTAGCCAACCGTTGTGTTTTTTGTTGTTTTTTTTTTTTTTGCATTTGTTGCATATAAAATATTTTCGAATGCAATGAATATTCGAAAGGTCATAAGTATTCTAAATATCCATGATTTATTTCTATAAATGTTGAGAGGATTCATTGAATCTTCCACTTACGCTCAAGGCGATTGTATAATAAATAAGGTAAAGAGACATTAACCTCTAGTGCCATTTGTCTGTTTGGAGCATTTTTTCCGTCCGAAAATGAGTTATGGCAGGGCTTCACACATGGGCGATGTTCATTGTTGGTTGGAAAAGATTAAATATGACTGTAAGCAAATCCCAATATCCCCGTGTATGTTGTGCATTAATAATCGCACGTATGTTCATATATTTTGCAGGATCATCTAGGACTTGGAAAAAATATGCATGATTCGAAAATCACTCATTTCACAACAAAACAAAATAATCGACTGGAATGAAAAAACAATCAAACGGTAAATATGTTTTGAATTCTCTGATAGTATTCATGGTATGTCCAGAGAGTATCATGCTATTCGGAATATCTCAAGAATCAATCGCTGAACAATCTCCAATCAATCGTTTGAGCCAGATCAAAGCAGATGAAGACGATTTTATGGATTGATTTGTAAGCAGGACGAGCTTTGTTCATATTATTTTGCAGTAATACCTCCTTGACTAATTAGAAGGATAAGAAAATTTTTGCCCATCAATTTTGGTACTCTTCGAGTCGAAACTTTTACATTCGTCGCCTCTTGCGGTCCATATTCGAGGTTTTTCTGACTTTAAAACAGTATTTTGTTTCAATAATATGCGATGCTGTCCTAAATTTGTTGTAAAAAAAAACAGCCCTGATATCAAAATTCCCAATGAAACAAGAAGTATCGAAAAGAGACAATAACGTTCACTAATGAAAAGAATCGTCTGCAGCAATCTATACAATATTCCGGATATATGTTTAAATCTGTTTTATCAAAGATAAAGCCATCCATGTGTCTGAGTTTGTTGGTAAAATAATCCACAAGATGTTACGATACGGAAGAATATATCTGATGATAACTAGTAAGGTCGTACTTGATGGCATTGCAAAATTGAAAGGAATTGAAACTAATTTTTACCAGATATGTTTTGACAAACTTACCAGAGCCGGGTAGGTGGTAATAAAGTGTTCAGGTTAAATCCAAGGATGAAAGCCTGATTACACTGTACTTTAGAATAAAAATTGTGTTTTGTCCGAGCTGATTTTTTTTCCGATTGGCTATATATTTTTTTAATCTACAAGGAATACGATTTATTCCTTTCAAAATTTACAGCTGGGACACTGATTATTTAAACGAAACATCGGGGATATTTGCACATAAACGATCAGATGATAACTGTCACTACCAAAGGGGCAACATTTTGTTGAGCTAATTTGTATGTTAGGTACAAAAATATATAATATGGAGGCTTGGAAAATATGACCAATAAAAACATATACTAACTCAAATAGCATCACTCTGACGGACGTGATACTCAGCCCTGATATGAACAAGCCATAAAATCAATTGATACAGAGAAATATCAACATAGAGGCAAATATGTACACGCGTACACACACATGTGCAGATAAACACACACACAGACACACACACACACACACACACACACACACACACACACACACATACAAACACACACATTAGATTCACTATCATTGAAAAAAAAGAAAAAAATACACCCACAGTCATAAATAATATTTTTGAAAGAGAGGAAAATATGTGGATTGAAAGACTTGAGAATTATCTCCCCTTAAAGATTAAACACAAAACTTAATAATCCTAACCACACAGATCTCTAATAACATGATCATCCAACTAATAACGAATTCACGTCTACACTCTACCCTTCTTCTTGTATTTCTTACAATGGGGACCTTGCAGTCTCACAGATCCCCTACCTATTGAAACCTTTGTAAGGAATTCCATTTGTACAAATCAGCGCCAACAAACTTTCAATTACCTGTAGGGATAATATAAATGAAGTTCCTTGACCTTATCAACCAATCATCTATACTATCCCCGACCTACCCTTACAATCCAATACTAAGCCACTCCTCTTCAACCCTGACAACATATAGCCTCTCAAAGACCTACTCCTACTGCTACTATCATATCTCGCCAAAGATAAGCACAAACATCATCCCTCACAGAACAAAGACCTACACATCAAAATGACCCTAAAGGATTTAATTCCGATTTTTGCTTCCAAAGCAAGGCATCTGATGGGAAATTTTTTTTCTACGGATAACTTCCAACCACTTGAAAGCACACACATAGACATACACAGACACAGACAGACAGACAGACAGATACACACACACACACACACACACACACACACACACACACACACACTCACACACACATACACACACACACATACACACACACACACACTACCTTGTTAGGCACACCATTTGATTTTGATGGATTAACTACTTAATAAACAACGTTGCCATTCTTGCCTCTTTCTCCTCGATCTCACATCGTATTGTCCACATTGTGTGTGTATATATATATATATATATATATATATATATATATATATATATATATATATATATATATATATATATATATATATATATATAATCATGAATTATAAATTCAGTTATATTAGATACAAAATTATTTGAAATGATCTTTGTAATGCGGTTATCTAATAATTCAATTGTTCGAATTGAATGATATATTTCCAATAAGATGCTATATAATATAACACAATTTATTATTAATACAGTTTGACCAAATGTGTCCATTTCTAAAATAAACACGATTGCATTGAGAGAGATGGAAGAGGCCAGGGATAAACAAGATGAAAATCTGGCAGTTATTTGGCTGTTTGTCTCAATGGTAAGTGCTCGAAGCATGTATCTATCGACAGCAGGTTCGATCCCTGCAGCAGTCCCGTTTGCTGTAATCATTTATTCTATTTATGTTGTCGAAATTAAACGATTCATTAACTGAGTATCTATGGGATATTCAAAAAGTTTCTACATGATGTAATGCAATTCATAATATTGGACAGAATATGTCAATATATATATATATATATATATATATATATATATATATATATATATATATATATAGAGAGAGAGAGAGAGAGAGAGAGAGAGAGAGAGAGAGAGAGAGGAGAGACGTGGTTATACTTCTACCTTGTTTAGGCTTTTTAAGATTTTGAATTAGGACAGTTATTTGTGTGGTTCTCTGTTACCCTAAATGGTAGTAAATTTCTACTTTCATACATGCCATTTATATATGTCATTCGATATCGCTACCTATATTTCTATAATATTGTATTATCATATACTATATTGTCAGCCTAATTTCTGTAACACACACACACATGTATATATATATATATATATATATATATATATATATATATATATATATATATATATATATGTATATATATATATATATAAGAATTGATTAAATGCTTTTGATGTTTAGAGATTAGACTGTGAAGTTACATGGAATATATATATATATATATATATATATATATATATATATATATATATAAGAATTGATTAAATGCTTTTGATGTTTAGAGATTAGACTGTGAAGTTACATGGAATATATATATATATATATATATATATATATATATATATATATATATACATATGTGTATGTGTGTGTGAGAGTGAGTGAGTGAGCGAGTGTGTGCTTGTGTCTAGAGTATAGTAAATGTATATATATTTTTTTATGTACGGTTTATTCAAATAAAACGCCTTCAATTGAGGAAAAAAAGCGGAACAATGTTTTCGATGAGACAAACTGATATAACTAAATTGCAAAAAAAAAAATGTTCTTCTTGTGTGCAGAGCCAATCAATTGTTCATAAGGTTTCGAGTGCTGCACCAATTCCCCATGTCTGCGAACGTTTGATGTCCTGCTTGAGTGGACCAGGTTGATCTCTAGAATGGGATCCCCATTGAGCTGAAATTGCTATTTAAGTTGCTTTGATCTTTGTCACGTCCCCAGTTTTGCGTCAGGTCAGACCGTGAATATGTTCCTCTATTGCAAAACATTTACAACTCAATCTCATATACAATCGAATTTGCTGTGTAATCAAACGTGCTTATACCGTAAAAATCTCCAGAAAAAAATTGCCATGTGCATATTTGTTCAAGAGTGCATAAATGTCTCTACAGCATAAGTCAGAGTTATTAGGTACATTTCGATCCAATATTTTTAGTGCAAGGTTTTAGCATTATATAAATCATATTGGTCTATAGACAAAGGAAAATGATGAAGAGAGAAAAGAAGGAAGAAAAGAAGGAGAAAAAGAAGAAGAAAAAAGAAGAACAAAAGAAGAAGAACAAAAAAAGAAGTTGAAAAGAAGAAGAAGAAGAAGAAGAAGAAGAAGAAGAAGAAGAAGAAGAAAAGAAGAAGAACAATAACAACAACAACAATAACAACAAAAACGACCACAACAACAAGAAAAAACAAAAAAAAGGAAGAGGAACGAGAATATGAATTAAATGAGAATAGGAATATGAAGAAGATAAAAACAAATGAAGAAGAAGAAAAAGGAGAAGAAGAAGAAGAAGAAGAAAAAGAAGAAGAAGAAGAAAAAAGAAGAAAAAAAGTCTCATTCAAGAAGAATGACATACAATCAGAAATATATGCATTATAAAGAGGGCGTGATCTTAGCTTTTCTTGTCTTGTGATATGAATAGATTTTCAGATGTTCAGTTTTTGTGTCACCAAGTATAATATTTTGTTTATATTTTAAAGTGAAAAGCAGAAAAAAAATCGTGACTAATGGTAAATACATTGTGATGTATGGCAGGGGACCTATCAATAGCTCTTACTACCATTTACATGGAAGAGACCGTAATTTTCAAAAAAATCATTTTAAGCTGTATTAAATCATCGGAAAGCAGAATAATTTTCACAATGCATTCAAAATAAATACCCGCTACCCGTTCCCCACACACAACATAGACGGGACATATTCCTGTATGAATGGGAACAAAAATAGTCTTGAATAATGAGATATGTCTTGGGAGTGTTACCTGAAATAAACTTCTTACAAGTGCCTATAATTTCAATGTTAGCTCCATTAATAATGTTATCCATTTCTTGTACATGCTCAGGTATTAAATGAGCATTTGCATTGTAACATTTGTACAAGTTATCATTTTAGAGGGACCTTTTGACTATATTAGCGCATTAGACCCCACTGAGTCATGATCTAATCATGAAACGTGAAAACACTTGTGAGACAATATTATCATCCTGATATCAATGTTAGTCATAATTCCAATTAAATGAATATACTGAAAAATATCACACAATTGAAAAAATCACTCTAACATACTAGAAAAAAAAATATGGATAATTCTAAGTTTCATGATCAGACCCTAGGATATTTCCATGTACAACATTCCAAGTAAAGTTCATCACCAAATTCTGCAAAATTTCACTCAAAATTTCCAAGAACTAAGTTCGAAACGGTATTATTTCAACAATTTCAGTTCATCAAAAACAAAGCAAAGGTATTGCCATTTCTTAGAATTATCAGACCACTTGCAGAATCTTAACCTGAATCACCCAAACAGCGTTCGTTGGTAGGCACAAGCACAAGTGAGGGATTCTAATTAACAGATAGTCAGTAGGATGAGAAATAAAGTAATTATATATAAATGAAGATACAAATTACATTGAAACTGGATATCTTTGTACAGATTTCGTGGCAGTTGTGGAGAAAATCATCCCCGATCTGTCCCAGAAAGTAATGCTGGTTCTATCTGAGGAACGCTACTCAACAAGCAAGAAAGCACAACATTAAAACTGAAGGCTCTTCCCAATTTGTCAAACAGTTTTACCCATGAACCTAAATCAATTCTGGAACAAACTGAGGAAAGCCCACTCAACCCACTTTTTATGATATATATATATATATATATATATATATATATATATATATATATATATAATGACATACATATATATATATATATATATATATATATATATATATATATATATATATATATATATATATATATATATATATATAATAGACGCTGACTTGCTTAATCGTGGTTTGATCCACAACAGGAAATAACCCAGAAAAAAACATAGCCAAAAAATCAAGCAAAATCCCAACAATGATCAACAAAACTTGTCCGCAATAAAATATATCGGAGAAAGTAAGCTCACATTGCAATGGAGATTTTGATACCTAGCTATGTTATCCAAGTCGAACTTTCAACCGGTCTATCTTTTCCCTGAAATACAACCCTGTAAAATCGTTCAGCGAATCTCTAATGGATTGATTGTATGGTCTTATTCTTTATCCTACGACGTTCCGTTAGCATTGTCTTTCGTAGCAATTTCACCATCTCTGGTGGATCAACTTTGATGGAATAATCAAATTCAAAGGATTTGTGTCCTCCAGAGGAACGAATGCTATAATCCGAGGACGAGGAGTTTAATTCTACTTCCCATCTTGACTTAACAAGTATGTGTCGATAGGGAAACAAAAACTGCTGGATTTACCTTTTTTCTATTTTTAGATTTTTAATCACGAACTGTTTCACCACGTCCCCAAGATTTTCCTCCACGATTTCCTCTCTCCGTTTATCATATCCCTCGTAAAGTTCAATATTTTCATTTTTTTTTCACTCTCACCAGAATATCGACCTTAACATTTTCGGGTGAGCTTCAATCCTACTCTTGATTTTGGTCTTATTGAAAATGATTAAATCAGTGATTTCCACCAGATCAGTGTAGTCAAAAATAGGTAGCTGTTTATCTCGATGGTACGAGCAACGCCACGCTGAGGCGGCTATCTGCAAAGGCTCAATTTTTGTTTATTTGTTATTTGTTCACCCTATTTCTGTTTCCTAGTCAAATTGATGTATACACCTTATAATGATGGGGGATCATATAATGAAAGATTCAATACGATAAAACACATTTTATAATCATTCTGTCTGATCATATGTATCCATTTCTTGATACAGATCCGTTGCATTGAAAGAATTGAATGAAACAGATATAAATCAGAATGAAATGAAATAAGAATTTGGATTGAAAACAATTATTTTGGTCCTTTGTGGTTTAGCGCAATGGTAAATGCAACACTACGTTTAAGCTACCGCTCTAAGAATCGCATATTCGATTCTCATGGCTGTCCCATTTTCTTTTATTGTTTATTCTATTTACACAGTTTAGACCAAGTGATATATCAACCGTGTAATGACTGGAGATCATTTCAAATAAGAGTTTCAATATAAAGCTACTTAATTTATAATTCTGTTGCATCATACGTATGTGTTTTTCAATATATATATGTTATATTTTTTCAAACTCTATCAGAAATGCCCCAGACCGTTTTTCAGACAGAGGATGACACATTTGACCTTGGCAGCGTATATTGATCGGACAAATGATGAAAATAGGGCATGTCGCAGGGATCTAACATACAGCCGAGAAGGTACACTTGAACAAAACGTCACCGTCCCGGCTTCTATCCTGGTTATTCATTTACTATCTAATTGAAGAAAGCTACCCAGAACTTAGTCGTGATAGAAAGCAACAACTTAGTGAATGATGGACGGAAAAATATATTAACGATACAATTCAAATTGATTGATTTACATGTCTTTTTTTTCCTAAGCAATCATATTTTTTTTTAATAAAATGCTATCAGATTTCCAACTACAGACCGATATTTTTCATTTTGATGGATTCATGTTTGGACATCGATTTACCAGCTTGTTAGATCAGGTATAAAGTTTAGTATCTGTAAATGTTTTTTTTTTTTGTATTTCTTGATTTAGGAAAATGAAAAAAAAAGTCTATTATTTTTTAAAAAGTGCATGAACAATACGGAAGCCAATATTTTCTCGTTATTGAAAAAAGTTATTAGCTTATGGCATCATCTTTTGCATACAAAAGATTGATGGTACGATCTGTCATCAATGTTGCCAATTAAGAGGCTGTAAATTGAGGGATGTTCTCTCAAGTATCTATGGTGGCTTTTTTCGGCACCTCAACAATGGAATAGTGGATATCACCAGCACATCTTTTACAATTGTATTTTCTACTGCTGGCCTAGACAAGGCACACCACCTCAGAACAGATTAAAACCCTGGGAAGATTGCAATTCACATTTTCTTGGATAATTATCTTGTTCTGTTCTGCACTACTTAGTGATGGCTTTGACTTCAGGATATGTACTAACATCCTCCCCACCGTACTTGGTCAAAACTCTGTTATCAATAACTTAACAGAGTAGACTACAGTCAGTAAAAGGACCCAACACTATAATCCTACACCACCTAACCCATGAACGACCCTACTGGTATCTCTTGATACTTATCAGACCATGAAGTATAAATGAAACATTCTGGTATCAGAAAATTCCCAAGAATATTTCTGAGAGCTGTTCAGAGTTGAAATGACAAAATAGCATCACATTCACTTGTTTCATTTGAGCTTGGAAAATGAGCTTTATTCAAAACATCAAACTCTTTTAACTGTTGATCATGGAACCCAAAACTTCAGAAGTATATCTGCAGTTCACTCATTTGCACACTATAAATTTTTTGAGCAAATAAAGTGTCTAATTTAACAAGAAATTAGTTATTTATTTTGTGTTCTTATATTTTTGGGGAAAGACTGTATAGTCACGGACATTCCCTCAACATTCACCATCAGTCTTTCTGTCGTCCGATTTTCCGTAGAATTCTCCACATTTTTCTGTCGTTGGCGTTGCAATGCCAATATTTTCAGAACCTTCAGTTAGTCTCGCTATCTTATATTCTACCGGCGTCGTTCCGCATTTTATTTCTCAGCGACAATGTTGCGAGACGTGATGCCCATTGGTTGTTTGCCTTTCTTGCAACATGGCTATCCCATTGCTACCTGGGTTCTTCAATGGTTTCTATGATATTTCGTACTCCTGTTTCTCCCCTACATCACTGTGCTGTCTTGTGGTCTCTCCATGTGACGTTGAGCTGATGATCTCATGTGCACGTTACATTGTCCTCATTTGACAGGTCAGTCTCTTGGTTAGGGTCATTGTTTCAGCTATATATGTGACTATTGGGATGCATCGGTCGTATACTCCCCTTTCAGGACTAAGGGGGTTTCAATATTAAATTGATATCCTTGATTGGATAATAGTGTAATCAAGAAATCAGAATAAAATGAAGCGACATATTTATAAAACGTAAACCTCGTACGCAAAAGAAGAATTATATGGATGATACGTGTAAAGTAAGGATGGATGAAAAAGGATTCCAATTTCAGACAATTGGTGATTATCATTGGAAATCGATAAAAAAGAAATCTATTGAAATCTTCACCTCTTTTTTAATGTATCCATGCCCACAAGAAGGGCTGTTCTCTGAACAGTATCATCTCTTCTTAGAAACTGACGTGGTCCTAAGTTCGCCAACAATTATCAGTACACCCGTAGTATTGGAAAAAAACCCAGAGATAGCTGAAAAGGTCGCACATCTTGAAAGTTGCAAGCAGATGTATATGAAAGAGGAATAACTCCTTGGAAATGGTTTGTCGACCAGATTGCGATAAAGACTTGGAGTTACACGGGATCAATTCAGAGGAGGCATTGGTAAGTGTGTTTTGAAGTAGAAAAGCGATTGTGCCAGATTTATCGTTGATTCTCCCGCTCTTTAACACCGATATAAATTAGATGATATTCATTTTGGCAGTGATATGAATAAAATCAAAACTGTGTATTTAGTCCTGCCTGTCATGTGTGTAAATTATTCCCGATGGTATGGTAATGTTGTGAGCTAAGTGAATTTCATCAGAACGGATTGAATCTCAATAGAATTGTTTCTATATAATTTTACTGACTGGAATTGAGAGATGCCACGGTAAAAGATTATTTGCAAATCATAATCGTTATTAGCATAATTTGAATTATTTAAATGGCTGCTTTAAGAAGTGATTACAGAAATTTTATTATCATCATCATCATCATCATCATCATTATTATTGGTATTATTATTCTTGCAATTTCACCTCAGTAGCCCAGTGGTCACCGCTGGAGGTTGGGTGACAGCAAGTCTCCTCAAATTCAAGCCTTCTCATCCTAATTCTCGTTGATAACAGAAGTACTGTGGCCTACAGTTTCACACTAGTTGCCCAGTGGTCATTGCTGAAGGCTGAGAGACAGCAAGTCTCCTTAGGTGTTTAGCGCACATCTCATCTCTTCCTGGCATATAAAGCCAGTGTTGTGGTTCACATGTTTTCTCAGTTCCTAGCAGTTCTGTGGTCTGCTCAGTTTCAATTATTATTATGATTTTTATTCTGAGCTCCTCCAGTCTCGCCGTAAGTGTCTTCGGGACAGTTCCTAGTGCGCCTACTAATACTGCTGCTACCCTGACTTTCATGTTCCACATCTTCTTCAGTTGTCTTGGCAGATCTCCGTGTTTTTCCAGTTTTTCACTTTCCTTCCTTTTCAGTCTATGGTTTGCAGGCACAGCCAAGTCTATCATTTGGCGGGTTTTCTTCTTTTCACAATTACCAGGTCTGGTCTTTTTGCTAGGATAAGGTGGTCTGTTTGGATGTCAAAGTCCCAAAGTAATTCGTGGTTTCCATTCTCCAGGGCTGTCTCCAGTTTGTGCTGGTACCGTTCATCTGTAAGTTTATATACCATGTGTTCACTCAGTTCCCAGTGCATCACTGTTGCTATTCTATCGAGTCTGTGTTGATACTCATTCTTGGCTATGTTACTACATTCACTAGTTATGTGGCTTACGGTATGATCTCTTTCCTCATATAGGTGGCCCTTGCTGTTTGTCAGCATTCTGTCGATTCTTTTTTTGATATAGTTTGTTCTGATGCATATGTTTTGAGCTGCCATGATAAGCAATTCCTTTTCTCTCTTCAGATTTCCTTTTCGTAGCCATGACCATGATCTTTCATCTGCCACATCCTGTATCGGTCTTTTAGATTATCCGTATAATTTCTCTTTCCCCTTTTTTCTTCCCGTGTTCGCTGTGCCGTTCCACTATTTTCTAATTTTTAGTTGCTTGCTTTGCTGCTTCGAGCATTGTTTATGAAGTCTTCACTGATTGTTTGCTCGTACTAATCTAGATCTACTTTGGCTCTCTGGACACAGTCCTCTATGCTGATGATCCCCTGCCACACTCTTTTCTTTTCATGTATAGTCTGTCCGTGTCATCTCTGGGGTATAAGGCTTCATGCATTGTCATACCCTTCCTCGTTCGCCGGTCCATTGATTGGAATGGTCCTGTGTATCTTACTACCGATGCAGTCCATTATTATTATCATTTATAGTAGTAGTAGTAGTAGTAGTAGTAGTAGTAGTAGTAGTACATTGGGGGTCGCCGTAGGGGACTGAGTTACAGCAAGTTTCATCGAATATCTCCGGTCCACAGTGCTATGAATTACATTTTATCTCCAGTTGCCAGGTTGGCATTGCTGAAGGCCAAATGAGAGTAGGTTTTCTCAGGCTTTCTTCCCATATTGTCTTCACCTTTCACAGTATTCACAATGTTATTCCCTTGTTTTTTAGACCGTTGCAAACAGTTTGGATTCGTTTTTCCTATTTCATTTACTCAGTCATTGGGTAATCTGTGATCTGTGTAGTATCAATATTTCCTCCGATACCATGTTCTTTCAATCTCATTTTAGTGTCTTTAGTATTGTTCCAAATGTGATATTTTTGGTGAGCAGGCATGTTTCTCTTCACAGGTTTCCCTAGTGTAAGCATGTCTTTAATTTTCCGTCACAAACATCCTATATTTGTTCCGTGGATACTTCGAATTTTTTTTTCCTTCTGATCTCATCATTATTTGTTTGTTAAATGTGTTGCTCTTTCGTAAGTTACGTTTCTGTTATTTGTTGCACCGCTTCGGGCGCTTCTGATACTGTTTTCAATGTTCGCTTGCACATATTTTTTTAATTCCATTTTTGCCTTTTGGACATTTCTTCTATGCTGAAGAGTATTCTATTATCTTATCCCCTCTTTACATACAATATATCTGTGTCAACTCCAGGGTGGAAAGCCTTTTTTATTTGTCCTTCCAAGGAATGGCCCTGGGTATCTTACCACTGATACTACCCATGTGTTAATTCCTTGTACCAGATTCCTGCTATTTAGGAATATAATATCTTTTCCATCCTCGTAAGGTATGCCTTTCGTGTTCCCTTTTTCCTTTCTTCCCATTTTAATGCATCACATTATAAAACATCTGGGTATTTTTTTAGGTACTGTGGTGAATGCTCTGATTTTTTCTTGTCCAGTGATTCGAATTTTTCTGCTCCAGCGAATTTTCCTTCATGTATTACCATCAGTGCACATTTTTCTTTTCTGAACCCAATCTAATTGTCATCGCTGCATCCTTTCACTCTGTTGAACAATGATTTTAGTTCTTCCCTGTTCTTTGCAAATAGTTTTATGTCATTCATGTAAATTACGTGGTTGACTTATCCCTTTCTTCTGGAAAAAATGGTATCGTTTGCTGTTCTTTTGTTGAGTGATGACATGGTTATGGCAAATAATCGCTGGGCCAATGGTAAGTTTCTCTTGTAGCTGTCAAGTCTACATTCCTGTGTTTCATACAATTGGTTTTGGATATCAACACTGGTTGAATAGGTCAAAGCTTTCGATTATCCTGCAACCTGGGATCTTGCCGTATGTTTTATCTTTAGTCGATTTGTCCCATTATAATATAATTCCTCTTTTCTAAAAAAAAAATTCTTCTAGGGTCATCTGATCGATAAGAAACTAGTTATTCGCCTTTTTATTTCCACTCCTGCGTCATATCTGTTCTTCTTGTAATAGTCTACATATTTCTATTGATACGTACATATTTATTATGATTATGATTATCATTCGTATTTTAAAATTTGCGATCGGACTATGTTCCTTTCCAATATTTAGCCAGCAGGTGTTAACTCCGAATCTTATGCATCTGGGGCAAGAGTGAAATTGTATAGTTTTATTTTGTTTTTTTACTAATTAGATGATGAATTTTCCATGTGTTCATCCAATAACTCACTGACTAATTATGTCATTAGGAGACCTACCTTAATTGCTTTTCTATCTTAAACAACTTATTAAAAATCAATATTCACTCAAATTTCCAAGGAACAATATAATCCAGGATTAAGACTGCGTTATTTATTTATGTGTAATTCGTATCGACCTGATTACAAAAATATGTTGGTTTTTTTTCCTCATTTTTATCGTATTGATAATACATAGATAACTCGAGACTCCTGAGATAATGTTAAATTGCTTTTTAACGCAAGGGTAATTAACTTGCTGCTTCTGCAATTAGTCTATGCTTTGAGCTTTCTCGCAGTTCTCAGGAAATAATGAAGACAAAGACCTGGAATCACTATATCGAGGTTAATTGATTGATGGGCTAAGCATTTTGAAGTACGGGTTGTGTTATTATTGCAATGTTTCATCTAATATATTTGGAGAATCATGCAAACAAGATAGTGGATCAAGTGATATAAGAATGTACAATATCTCACTGGATATCAACTAAAGTACAATGAATCATACAATGAAATTATACTAATCAGTTCAAGTACTTCACTTTTCCTGCATTCAACTAGGTAAGCCAAGGTGGAACGGTCATGGAAACTATAAAAACTAAAATAATATTCATTTGATAGTTCATCAGAAGGTGGAAATTATTCTTTAGGGCAGAATCTTGATAACCCGTTTCAATTATATTAAACAAAAAATATCCAGACAAAGGAAAAATATGGTGCAAGTGTTTCTATGAACTCTGAGGGTGGCAATTTGGAATTCAAAATGAACGACTGTGGATGTACAAAGTACTCTTTCAATTATGAATATCAATTAAATTTCAGAGAAACTAAAATATCTTGAAACTAGTCAGATTTCGATAATTTTATATTCAAATGATAGAGAAATAATGAAGCCAACATTTTTTCTGAAAATGTGTCTCAATCAAAAAATCAAAATTACTCGATTAAAATATAATTACTTCTTCCCTGAAATTCCTCTTTTCAATAACATTTCATGGAAAATTCAACGAATTCTTTTGGAGTTATCATGTTGAAAAAGAATAGATAATACAGAAATATATGACAAAAAGCTATGAAAAATATGTTTCAATAAAAAAAAGTCTTTGATCCACCCCCGAATTCAGTTGTTTTTTTCTTCAGACCATGTTGATCAAAAACATTTCAAGATATCACGTTGTCAGACATGTGCGAATACAAACCCTACAGGAAAGCAAAACGGAAAAATATCTTTGAACCGGGAACTAATTCCTGGATCCACTCAAGAATTTTGATCATTTTTTTCTCCTTTTGATGTGGTTCTCCCTTCCAGAAATAATCATGGAAATACATAAAGAACTTTTGTAGATATGCTGTGGACACATAGAATCAAACAAAGGGAGGCCTAAAATAATCAAAGGAACACATATCTTTGAAACAGAAAACGGAAAATAAATCTCAAAAAATGTCAATTGAATTTCGTGGGAGTGTAAAAAAAGAAGTAACTGGATTTTAGGTTTGTTTTTTTTTTATTCATATATATTTTCCCGTTTGAATATTGTGTACATTTCTGTATTCGCACAAACGTTTATTCACAATGTCCCTGGAAGTTCTCAGTGTATTTCAATGAAATTTTGTGGAAGTGGGGGGATGATACATTGAAAAAAAAAAGATTAGATTTTGGTGGAGATCCAAGGATTTGTTATTGATTGGGAGACATTTTTAGATCAAAGAAATAATTTTTTTGTATTTGCCCCAGTCTATCCATGCGATATCCCCAAAGGTCCTCAACAAATTACAATTGTATCCTGAAAAAGTTTAAGCGCAGATCAGGGAGCCTGTTTACGTATGACAGATTTGTTTTTTCCAGTATTTTATCCATTCCTGAATTCGCCCCTGTCTGACAGTTCAATATCTCCAATAGTTGAATGAATTCTAATAAAATTTCAAAGGAGCATACATTCTGGGGTAAAGAAGACAAAAGAATTTGATGTACAAATTCAATTTTAATGGAAATAATCTACGCTTGTTCTTCCGTATGCCCCTGACAGTCGACACAATTCTCCAAAAGTCTACGATGGATTTTGATGAAATTATGTGGGAGGGCTAAACTAACTGTAAAAAAGAAGCGATTGAAATTCAGGGTAGATCCAGTTATTAGTATTTGGTTAGGAATTATTTTTTCTCATTCATTTTGTGATCTTTTCAATACATTTCTGTATTCACTAATGACTTAGTATCTCCCTAAAGTTCCGTATTAATTGCAACAAAATCTTTCAAGAAGTTGGACTGCAAAATAAGAAAGGAATGATTAGGATTTTTTTTTCTTGTGGTACCCAGGAATTCGACTTTGAAATGTTAAGTGCTGCATGAAAACTCCTATAACCGATACATCTTAAGATGATGATAAATATCTATAAAAAGCATAAAAATTAGCTTTCTGGGAGTTATTGGTAATTTCATAATCATTTTGATATAAATATATCAGAATCTGAAGAGTTAAGTGTATTGCCTTGATCAGAGGAATGAACACTGTACATCTATTTTGAATATCAAAAGAATAAATTCCAGTTTCCGATGGACTGAAAGATGCATATTTGTCAGTTTGAATAGTTTTCGTGACTTTTTATCCATGACTAACTATTCAATTGCAGTAAAAGCGGGACAAATAAGTGAATTGAGTCGTCAAATAAATAAGCATAATTTTAAAGTGTGAGTTAGCTAGTACAGCTCTCACTTGGATGACTATAACTTCATAATAACGCAAATATGACCCAAACGTAATGGTGGAAATATGACTATTTTTGGATGCATCGTCTATAAATGAAACATTTTTAAGTTTATTATATCATTATTTAGATATATTGGGAGAGTGCAATAATCTATCTCAACAGCGTATATAGTTGGCACATGTCATTTGATTGGGTATCATAGTTCTCTTGTCGGTACGGATGTCTTCAATATAACTTCATAATAGAAAGAAAAATTGAAACCCAACAGAAGAATGTATATGAGGGAAAGTTAAATTTTAAGAATATGATGACTACCTGGCACGACAAGTGGGAACAAACATAGGTGAATGGACGTCAATGTATTGTGATGAAAAGGGAAGATGAAACAATAAGAAAAGGAATGACAACACCAATGACTTGTTTGAAGTTCGTTCTTAGAAGACCCTCTGTTACCTCTGTGTCAAGTGTAAACAGAATACCATATAGCTCATCTAACAACGTACAAACCAGCCCTAAACACACAGCTTCTCTTCGCCTTCTTTTCAAAGAAAATTTCTGACAGAAGCTGCATGAAATGAAGTATATGCATTGTTTATTGTCACTTTTCATAAACGTAAACTATGCTACCATGAACTGCACATTACTGCGTTAACTAGGTCCTCGTTAAAGTCAAGATAGAAAAGATACTTATCAGGGTGAAGAAAAAACGTTTTTCATGACATTTTTTTTTTTTGTGCTCAGAACATATTTGACTCAAACTCAATAGAAAATAGCTAAAATGTTTCTGGTCAAAATTAAGATCACTATGGCGCCATCCAAAACAAGTTATCCAGCCTTTTCCTGTGTCCAACTAGCTCAAGTGTCCCCCAAAACTATCAGTAAATAATTGGTAAGGTAAGATCATTTTTGTCCATTTTCCCTTCTTGTTTGTCTTATATTTCCCATATAATCAATGGACGTCGTAATTTTCACACACAATACCCAGGCTGACAATTGTAAGACGCAAATATTTAGATACAACCTATTTTTAATCGGCCTGGGCCACCAATCATACCTAAGACATCCGAAACTTTGAACGAAGTTATCTCAGATCTTGGACTTATTACGGAGAGTTACTTGTATATAGATATACACACCAATAAGATCATCTGCTTGTACTGATACAACTGGGTATAATTTATGTTAATGACTACATTTTCACCATGTATGTTTGTACATGGGGTACTATTGAACAAAATATATTTATGAGATATACAGCATCTCAGTGCATCTGTGAGTTGGTTTGTGGGCCTATGTTAGGGTGTGTGTGAGAGTAAGAGCGAAGGAGAAAAATAGAGAGAGATGTGAAAAGAAGTACACTAGTTCCTTGATGTGCCTACTCACACAATTACTGACGTGTGTGTAGGAATCATCATCATCATCTATTATGAGTCCACTGCCAGAAGAGTGCCTCCCCCATCTCTTCACACCGACGACAGCAATTGTACAGATCTTTGTCATGTTTTACAGGGAAATATTCCCAAAACACGTCTTCATCATCGTCTGCTCTTCTTCTATTGCGACTTGAGTCCCATAAGCAGCAATTCATTAACCTTGACTTTGACTGCTTGACTTTTGTCATATATTCTTGCTGATTGTAAAGCCCACTTTGCTTTTTGTTACAGTTATCCCTAGCACTGCTCTTTTCACAGCTCAGTGTGCGATTTTAAATTTGTCTTCAGTTTGTTTCCTTAATTTCTATCTTTTGCATCAGTATGAGCTGGTATTGTGCATACATGGACAAAACATATGCTTAAAACACAATAGCAAGGTTCTCCATTCATAGCAAATGCTTGCCATGTGATCGTTACGCGGTGTTATTTCATTTTGCATTTGTAGTTTTTCTCTAACTGTAATATTTGACCTAGTAAACGTCTGTGCAAACTCTTTCTAAAAAGTCACCATTTATTCTTATGCTCTTTTTGGGGTACTTTATCGCGGATCATTACTTTTGACTTCGTTGAGTTCAGCTTTAACCCCTTCTTTTTGACTTTTCCTCTTCAAAACAATTAACGTATCTTGTATTTTTTTTTCGATGTTTCTATCGTCAGGGAAACGTCATCGGCCAATATCGAGAAGTTTAAGTGTTCCCCGGCTATGTGTATTCCCTTTCTCCATCCTATTTAGTTTTGCAAAAGACGCATTCACAGCTTGCTGTAAATAGTTTAAGTGGAATTGCGTCCCTTTGTTCAACTCATTTTTTCCTCTATCTATCTTTAAAATTGTCTTTATTTTATGCAACATCCGTATTTGCTCCGAATGATGAGTGTGTAATTCACAACTTTTTCTCGCGCTGGAGTTGGAGATTGCTGCATGTTCCGATGAGTCAAATTCTTTCTCGTTATCTCCGAAAGCAGAACAGGGTGGTCTTTTGTATTTCATTTCGATTAGTATATGGATACAGATGCGCCAGGTATCTATATTTCATGAGTATCTATGTATCTATCTGCTCAAAGTCAGTCTAAACGAACAGACATGCGTGCATTTGCACAGACACAGACACACAGACACACACACACACACACATATATATATGTATGTATATACGTATATATATATATATGTGTGTATGTGTGTGTGTGTGTGTGTGTGTGTATGTATATATGTATATATCTATGTATATATGTATATAGTCCAAGATGGGTAGCTTAGATGGAGGTAGAGTTTTAGTGAGAAAACAAAGATTTTTTGAGAATAGTAATGATTTTCTCCAGGCATACCTGACCAATTTAACGACGGACAAAAGCCAATATCCCTGAACCTATATCTATATTCTTCATCTAAACTCACATTCTGCGCAAATCTGAGCTGACAAATAAATAAATATCAACTAAGTGTTCCATAGGAATATATCTTATATTTCTTCAACTAAAATACATTTTTTTTACTCGAGTATACATAACTGTTAATTCCCACGTGTTAAAATCAAGAAGTTAGTTATTTTTCATCACAAGTAAAGCATATGTATTATTTTTGACATATATTGATTGTGGTAAATTAATAATCTTGAAATAAATACAGACATATCGTGCGTACCTCTAATTTTTTTTAACTGAAATTGGTTTTCAAACTTGGTGGAAACTCAGTTTTAGTAGAGATACTTGTAATAAATGAAACAGAAAGTCAGTAAAACAGAATTTGTCTCTATAAAAACTTGGGCAGGAGTCAGGTCAACTGAATAGAATAAATAGGAATGAGATTTCAAAAAACATGGACTGTACCAATTCTCAAAGTGTTTAACTGGAAGGGGTCAAATCTTCATGTTCGTAGGGCAGTGTGCCGAAAATATCATGTAAACTAATGTTTAGTCGGTTATACAAAACTATGGCTCTGAAGTATATTATTTTTTGTCCCCCACCTCGGTGTTGCTATTCCAATTTAGCTATCAAACGTCTAAATTTATATCGTTCAAAGGAACAGGAGTCGAAGGAGAAAATCTATTGAAACTATGAAAAATATCTCTATGCCATAACTCTTGATGTATTTCCATAATATTTTTTATCAGAATGATTGAAAAAGTATAAAATTTGGCACTGCAACTGCATTGAATAATAACAAATATATCTGGTGAATGCCATCTTCGAACGACATGTAGTTGTTGTGTTATTGCATTGCATACACACACAGAGGCACATGCAAAGAGATTATCCTTGTTTTTCGATTGTTGTTAAATATGAGGAACAAGACACTTGATTTAGAGTGAAACGCCTTTACACTAGTGAAAACAGAAAAAAAAACTTTCTTGAAAACAAAAAGCAAAGAAATGTAAAAGAAAAATCAAAACCACATCTTTTGTGAAGACAAAGGAAATCTGGAAATAGAAAGATCGAGTCTGTGTTGACATAGCAAATGTGTATATATATATATATATATATATATATATATATATATATATATATATATATATATATATATATATATATATATATGTATATATATATATGTATATATATATATATATATATATATATATATATATATACATATATGTATATATATATATATACTTCACTATAAGATACAAAAACAAAGCAAACAAAAATTAAAGCCATATCATAAAATAGGTGCTCTCTTATTGAGCTGATTATGATTGGATTATGTATGGGAATCTGAATGAAAAATAGTAAGAAAAAATTTCAACATAACGACAGAGTATATTTTTTTCAAGAGATAAAGATGAAGC
Source organism: Thysanoteuthis rhombus (assembly GCA_963457665.1). Taxonomy (NCBI): domain Eukaryota; kingdom Metazoa; phylum Mollusca; class Cephalopoda; order Oegopsida; family Thysanoteuthidae; genus Thysanoteuthis; species Thysanoteuthis major. The sequence goes on along the minus strand of OY735203.1, from coordinate 49,722,733 downwards.
TTGATTAAAAGTGTTCAAAGTGAACTTAGTATTCGTGCAGAAAGTACAATTTTTTTTTTTTTGTCAAGACCATCGGTGCCAAAGAAGGAGTTTTGACTTTGATCGGGGAAGTTTTGTCGCATTGTTTAATTGACGACTGAACTTTCTGAAGCATGAAATGAGAAAATATTTCTTTCATAATTACTTTTTCAATCTTAAGCCAATCATTCTCCAGAGACGAGATAAAAAAGTACTTTGCAAATACAAAAATGCACACGTATAAAACGCACACAGGTGCATACACACTATGACAGAGACACAATCACACGTATCTCTCTCTCTCTCACACTTTCTCTCTCTCTCTCTCACACACACACACACACACACACACATATATATATATATATATATATATATATATATATATATATATATTATATATATAAGTGTGCGAATGAGTGTACTTGAGGGGACAGTACAAAAAATATTATGGTTTTGTTAAAGAAGTCTTTTTAAATTCAACCATATTGAGAAGTTTGTTTCTTCAAGTAAATAATGTCACGTACGAGTACAAAGCTAGATATCTTTAGTACAAACTTACAGTTAAGAGAAAAATGGATCCACATATTTTAACATACGAAGATAATAGAAGATTTCCAGGGGTTTTTTTGTGTTATAAAAATGGCCGTTCATTTTTTTTAGTGTGTGCGTGTATGTGTGTGTGTGTGTGTGTGTGTGTGTGTGTGTGTGTGTGTGTGTGTGTGTGTGTTCTTTAATTCTGAAGTTAGAAGTTGTTTCATCAATTTCAAATTGACCATGGTGATGTCTGCTTATTGTTATTCCATGTTGTTCCAGAAATATTTGTTCTCCTGTGTTATATTGATGCACTTTCACTTCATCTTCAGCGTACATTACTAACCCCATTTTCTTTGATTGTTTACTCAATTTAAAGCTGTGTAAATCAAGTGATTCATTATCCATGTAATGACAAGACGCCATTTCAAATAGAGTTTCAGATTATACAACGCATCTCTCATAGTTCATTAGGAAAACACTCCTATTTCAAATTTTTAAAGTATTTTGTGTTTTATGAATAACAGATTTTCACTAATATCCCAGATAATATAGTCAAACATTCAAAGTTCTTTTTGAAAAAAGGTTGGAAACCCAAAAATATTGATTATTAATAGATGGAAAGCATCGAAACATTTTGAGAAAGTTTGTTATTGTTTAGTTTCGTGGATTTTGCTTCCAAGTCTCCAGACGTTTCTCATAGCCGGTCAACAGAATATTCACAGCCGAGATATCGAATATTGGACCATTTTAATTTACATATTTTCTTCAGAGTTCCAAGATTGGTTGGTTGACTCGTATCAATCTGAATCTATATTTCCTGCTATAAATGTTTAGTAGGATTTAGATTGGAAAATTGACTAGGCCACTAGAGGAAATAAATACTTCATTTTCAGCCAATTTTCAGTTTTTCGAGCGGTGTGCCTCGGGTTAATATAATGTTGAAAAACCCAGCCAGTTTTCATTTGTATTTCCTTACCAATGGGAAAAAGACAGTCCTCCTGAATGTCTCGGTATTTGACTCGATTCAACATCCCTATTATGACATGAAAGTTTCATGTGAATGTGCCTTGAGCGTTTGAACGAAAAGGAACCCCATATCTTCATATCACAGCCGCCGTTTAAATTGTTTAGACAGTGTTCATCGGCTTTTATGCTTCATTTGGCTTACTCCAACTGTTGCAGGCTGTAATGAGACCAAGTAACCCAACGTTTGTATCATCTGACCACAGCATATTGCTAAAATATGTCGGCTTCCGACATATGTTACCCAGCAAAGTTCAGCAGAGCCATGTATTAATTCGTTAACAGTGAAACTATGCTAGATCTGAAGTACCTAGATTCTGTTGTTTCCACATGAAAACTAGTGATACATTTTGACTCCATGATTATTCTATTGTTTATCAAATATTTTATGACTTTTCCTGTCAGATATCCACTGAAAATCTCGTTTCTGAAGAGAACTAAGCAGTTCTGAATATTTGGTAGGATGGCAACATGGTTCCTATGAGAGCAATATTTCAAAATTGATCGTAGGTGCCTAAATTATTGGGAGAATCTTCAAAACTACCAAAGAAAAAGTCCTGCAGCGCAGAAGATACTAGTATCCCATCAACCATTGAATATTTGTATTACTGCTGAATTTGTTGATATCTTTTGGCCTAAAACAAACTAACAAATTGAATAAGCCTTTTATAAGTTGAAATGCTGTTTTTTTGTTTTTTTTAAAGTCTATCCGGTAAATTTGAAAACAAATCGTTTAGAGCAGTCCAGATAAATCCAACAATTACAAATTTCATAGGATATATATATATATATATATATATATATATATATATATATATATATATATATATATATATATATATATATATATATATATATATATATATATATATATATATATATATATATAGGGGGATATCTGTATAAAATCATATGCGTGTGTGTTTATAATACCACATACTGTCTGAAAGCCTGACTAAGAACTGATAAATAATAATACAGTTACAAGCAAAAAGATACAAGTGCATTAATATATGGTGAAAATTCATGCATATGTATATATATATATATATATATATATATATATATATATATATATATATATATATATATATATACGTGTGTGTGTGTGTATGTATCCACAATCATTGCGAAAATAGAGAAAAATATACCTGCAGACAGATCGAAAATTCTAGAAAGATATGATGATAATGGAAACTCTTTTCTTTGATTGACTTGACTCCAAGCTCAACAACCCTAACCACGGAAAAATTTAATTTCATAATCCTCCCACTAATTTTAATTCGCATCCACACTCTATCCAACTTCATGTACATCTATTATAGGGAACTTCACAGTAACACACATCCCTACCTATCGAAAATTTGTATGGTATATCATTCAGACAAACCAGAGCAAGCAGACTTTCAATGACCTTTCAGGATAATTCATATGGAGTTCCTTGACCTTATAATCCGACAAAGATTGACAAAATTTCGATTGAACAAATATGGAATAATTCCATCAATTTTTTGACGATATAATTTCAGCATTCTTTTCATGAGCAGAATCAAAGTTGTGAAATCAATTTTTGAAAGGCGTTGCTTTTTATTTAACGTTTCCTTCTATTTTGTAAGTCTTCATCTAATAGTGATATAGAGTTAAAAGTAAATTATTCATTTGATGGATATATCCAGAGTGAGATTCTAATCAAAGTTTACGTTGATAATTATCATATCATAAAATTAATTTTATCTCACATAAATGATACTAATCAACCTTGAGGATTTAGGAATTGTTATTTTCGTCGTGATATTGCATCGTCTTTTCTTTCATATCTGGGATCAAAGCAATAAAATATATTTTGAATATTTTAAACTGATACATTCTTTCAGTAACTTTGGAAGTTATTTGATCGAAACTGAAAATTAGCCTCCATTCTTGACAATTGGCTGATCCAAGAAAAAACTTGTTCGGTAGTATCACTCCCAAATTTCTGGTACTTTGCTCTATATTATATGATTACTGTATTTTGATTCAAGCGAATAACTGCGTCAAACAAATCAACAGGAGAAGTATCTTTGTGCTAAAAATAGCTCCCAATTTATTCTATTTGTTGGAGACTCAGAGTCGAAGAAATTCCAAATAAAACAACTAAGTGTGCGTGTATGCTCACATATTATGATATCTCAGCTATCGGTTACAGAAATCGAATTTTATATGTTGGAATGAATATATACATGCATCCTTTTCTGTGTCGCCACATCTTCCCTTCTCACTCTCTACCCCTCACTCTCTTTCAATATATATATATATATATATATATATATATATATATATATATATATATATATATATATATATATATGTGTGTGTGTGAGTGTGCTTACATGTTCAAATATTTCAGCTTTCTCTAAGATCGTCTCTTTCATATATATGTAACAGTTTTGCATAAATTCTCCACAAACTGTGACATTTGTTCCGCACATAATTATGATTTCTGGTCATTTTTAAAAAATTGCAATTTCTACCATACTATTGATTGTGATAAAGTGTGTTAACATTTGCTTTGCCTCTCACATGACGGATATGATAAGGTTAATTTTGATAGGATAGGTGCTGTTGACATCCAAGTTTGATGGAAGTCAACAGATGCCCATGACACCAATGATCGAGAAGCCTGGCAGATCTTGAGAAAGTCATAAGCTCGATGATAGAATTTTATGATTTCTGATATATAGGTTTCAGGGGTTAACTTTTACAGGAAAATGATATGATGGAGGATGCTGACCTGTAAGACTATTGACGCCTGGAAAAGTCAATTTCGGTTCAAAATACTATTCTCAGTCAGGTGAAAGCGTTTTTTTTTTTCTGTTTTGGTAATAAATGTAGTGCAACCAAGAAAATGCTTTCGGCCAAAAATTAAAAAAAAAAAACACAATTTTTCCATACTTGTGCGAAACGAAAAGACTTACTAATGTCAGGTACCGAGAGGCATTTTTTTAACAAATTTAGTAACGTGAATGTGTGCATACTTTTTCTCTAACAGACAACACCGTCATTGCAAAATATTCACTGCATGGGACACAACTAGACAGCCAGATTCCTGCAAGTTCATCCTACCCTGCTTAATTATTGGAGTGGGACAGTCGGGACCATAAGCTCCTTAAAGCAGCTTCCAGCCGTGTACTAAGTACAAAGTTGATAATAATACTGAAAAAAGGATTTGCATTCGTATTAGATTTATTTCATTGAAACGGTTTTCATTCCAGTTTCATGAAAGGAAATATCATATTTAACATTCCTGAAACGTTTCTTTATTTCAGGTTACTCTGTTACCCGGTATCAAAATGCATGAAAAGTAAACACCTTTTAAAAAATTATTTCTGAATAATTGCAATCCTTGAATTGATTTGAACATTTGGAAAATAGAAATTATTGGTCATCAAAACAATAAACGAATATTACAGTCTTGATCCATTTAAAATGACCACATTGATAAAAGGGTGAGGCAAAACATGTTAGTGGGTTAGATAAAATTCAAGCACAACGACTTCCCCTAATTCCTCACTATATATACATGATAAAATAAATATCTCACTTATATTCAACCTTACTGTCCGTCTAGTTCCGTGGCACAGAGTGAGGATACCGGCCTCCAGGTCAATCCTATTTCGTCTTACTGGATGGGATAATGGATAGTCTATAGCCACACTGAAGAGGGGTAATACAACAAAACAGCTGTCTGTAGATGACACAAAAACTAGTGTTCGTCTATTCAGGGTTGAGCACTCTTTAAGTGAGGT
>OY735203.1:49682370-49714870 GCA_963457665.1 Thysanoteuthis rhombus | reverse complement strand
TCTTCCCAAGAATTTTGTAAATGAAATGCAAACAAAATGTTTTCAAGACCCCTACTTAGTGATTTTTGTTCATTATGATTAGAGGGGTTTTCAGTTTATAATGTACACACCAGTGTTGACGATGTACATATGATTCTTTTTAATTTTTCCACTCTGGAAATAACATTCATGTTTGAAAAACTAAAAATAGACATTTGGTTCGGGAACAGAGTATCACTAAACCTCTAGATATTGTCAATGTTTGACTAACAAATTCAAGAAAATCAAAACAAAAAAATATAATGGGAACGAATTTCTTTTGTTTGATGACATGATTGAATTCAGTGATTTCCAGATGAGCATCAGTGGGAGTATATATTCATGTGATGATGAAAAAAAAATTTGGGGTATTTGTACAAATCGAACTAATTTCATAATTCCTTGCTCAAGAAGTGGTGGTTTACAATACTTTATTTGATTGAGATAAATATGCTGATTCTTGCGTGATGACTCCCAAAACAGTTTGATTTATATATATATATATGTATAATCAATGTATATATATGTATAATCAATGTTTTCGTTATGTGAACGAGTTAAGTACGATTGAGTGGTGTTTACCTGATTTGTGAATCATTTTATTTCAATGAATATGTTGTATTTATATTGGTCGTGACACTTATACAAAGAGAATTGCTTCCCAGGAAAAACATAAACCAAGTATCCTTGACCTAGAAAAAAAGCATGGGTGTTACCACATGCTGGGAAAAGCAATTTGCGACTCGAGTAAGTCATGCTATGGTGGAGGCAACTATTCATATTTGGATTGATTTATTCGAACAATTCATCCCTTCCTATATCATCCTATTTGGCTGGTTGTTCGCCGTTGAAGCTGGGGTCAGGGTCGATACATAATTTGATTACTAATGATTGTGGATAGATACTGGGGGTATTCTTGCCATCTCAGCCTGGATACTCCGATTTTCATGAAAGTAGATGGGCTCCAAAATTGGTCAAGGGCTGCATTTAAATGGACTTCTTACAATGCAATTGAAAAACAAAGCTAATTGGTATCAAGAAATGTGATCATGATTATTGTAATGATGTAGACCAGAAAACATTCCGTACCCCTTACTCATCATCTGATGACAGCTTCGTTGGAAGGAAAATTGCTGTGTCTACGGCTTTACTTGCATAAATGAGCAATGTTTCACTATATAGCTTATAGATATACTCTGTCATTTAGTATAGGGTATATTATCATTATCATTTCATGCCTCATATATTTTTTTTTATAACAGGGTTCATTCAAGTGGGTTACCTCAAAAACGTATTTAACGATGAGGTACCAATCAGTGTAAAAATCAGACATGATTCGCTCTTCATATGATTTTTTTGAAAAATGTTCACCTATGAGATTATAATATTCCTTGGTCAGTTTCAATCTTAGACTGTATGCAAACCAACTAATATCATCTTTAGAAATACTAATTTCACAGGAAAACTCCCTTGAATTTGATATCTACTAACAGTTCAAGTCAGAGAATTTGACTTTTTTTTCTGTTGAACACAGGCAATCCCCCCCGTATACCATCAATCGATTGATTTTTTCTACTTCGATTTTTATTTTTCTCACTTTTAATTGTCAAACACACACACACACACACACACACACACACACACACACACACACACACACACACAAACACAAATTAATGGACAATATATGCATAAATAAATATATCGCTTGAATTAAACGTCACTGACTGTCCTGCGTGGGGAAGAAGTAATATGCCAGCCTCTTGATCTGAAGCAGACGTTTATACCTACCTCGTGGTGTTGGATGAGATGATGGATAATCTATAGCCGTCTGTGGATGACACAATAATCTGATTACTAATCATATATATATATATATATATATATATATATATATATATGTATATATATATATATATGTAAATATATATGTAAATATATATGTAAATATATATAAATATATATACATATATATATATATATATATATATATATATGTAAATATATATGTAAATATATATGTAAATATATGTAAATATATATACATATATATATATATATATATATATATATATATATATACAAACAAATGATCTTTGTTTGAAATATATTCTCTCTGTCTAAGAATTTCTCTTACTATCAACAGTAATGGATTACACCTGCTAATTCTTTCATACAGAATAACCCACAGAGACACATACCTCCTGAATCCAACAGCTACTTATTTCATTATATATATATATATATATATATATATATATATATATATATATATATATATATATATATATATATATATACATATATATATATATATATATATATATATATATAGTTTCATTTTTTCTACATAATGAAAGATCAATAGATAAATTTGAAAAACAAACCTAACAGAGATATCAAAAACTAAGAAAAAAACAGAAGAAACGTGAGTTTCTTCACGAAACAACACTTGTAACGACCTTATGAAATTCAAATAAGTCGAATCCTTGCCTGAAGAAGCTCAAAACTGCAAAAGCATATATATGAATCCATCATTTCACTATACACAGACACGCACACACACACACACGCATATGTGTATATATATTTCTCTGATAAAACCTTGACGTACCATGGACATAGCCAGACAGCATTATCAATCAAAATTAAATCCTTTTCCCGTAGAATTCCCTTTCAATCAGATCTTTTATTGGGTATAGAATAAGAAAACCAAAACTCTGAATCAAAAAACCAAAGGGGACGGTGTGATGGTCATGTTTTATTATCCAAGTTGAAGTTACTTTGGCCTGTATTATCAATATCAATGGCTCAAGTAGAAGTTGCATTATTCAGTAAAACATTGCTCTCTTCCACTCAGAGCGGTTTGTACAATGGTGTAAGGAACGTGAAAAAAGACTTGCACTTGATGCACTGTCCATCAAACTCCCCTTGTCTCGATTTCAGCGAGCATTCATGGGATGTGATTGACCGACGAATTCATTTTGCACTTTGCACATTCAAATTACCTGCAGACAGCACCCTAGCAACAGGTCCTAGGGGAAAACCTTGCATTCTTAGTTGAGTCGAACCATGATCAGGTAGGAGCTGTTTTATGATATCGACAAAGACCAAATATTTCAGGCAAATAATCATAATGGTTTGGCTCATTGGTGCACAAAAGATGGGTTTTATGTGTTATCTGGATGTTTCATCGTAAATGTCTGATCATCATGAGCCAAATGTGTGGAGCAAGCTTAAATTTGATTATTTGCATCGTATGATTATAGTGTGCTTGTGTATGTATGTAGGTTTCCCCACCCAGAGAGATCGTGCACAGGCATAGTATTTACAATATGACAGTTTTATTGCCACACCAATCTATTCGAATTTGAAGAAAGAATTAAAGTGAGGGCTTCAATATATTTTATTGACACGGCAGCCGTTTGAATTTTTTCTTAGTTTTGATGTAATCTTAAAAAATTGCTTTCTTCTCGGAATTTCTTTTGAATATTCAACTAGTGAAGTTCCAAACAGAGCTGTGATAAGATTGACGGGATCTGCATATATTCAGCTGCGGTTCCCACTTTGAAATTTTCTACGTCTAGTCCGACTTAATCACTTCAGAAGTAATCAAGCAGAATTACCAGGTGTCTTCCAACACGGGGAGTGCTCTACGTAACGCAAGGCGCATCTAATACCATGATCAATGCTTATCATGTCTCACTGGCGATAAAATAGCTCTTGGCAAATGTATTTATTCTATTTCCTTACGTGCACGACGCACGTGTGAGTATGCGTGGGTGTGTGCATTTTTGCAACAAATTCCTTATCTATAGCAGCATTGTACCCACATCATTTTCTTGGAATATCGAAAACAGCAGTTGAATAATCGTTTGAAAAGCATATGTTGACATAAATGCTCTTTTACATATACATACATATATATATATATATATATATATATATATGTGTGTGTGTGTGTGTGTGTGTGTGTGTGTGTGTGTGTGTCTGGGTTTGAGTGCTCATGCATGGTCGTGAACATGCGTTTGCAATGTGTGTGTGTGTGTACCTCCGTTTATTTGTGGCATGTTATCTTCCATGATATTGTCTCTGATGAATGAATATCAACTTCATTTCAGCTTTTTTTTTTCCTGTGAGACCCAATTCGATTGTAGTAATATAAAATTAGTTTAATACCAATCATATTGACAGTGTCATTACATTGTAAATGCTCTCATAGACAGTAGATATATTACCTGGATATGAGATGAAACGCTATTCCTATATAAGAAATTTTCTATGGCATGTAAACGAATATGTCAAAAAATAGCTCGGTAATTCTCTTAATGGTGAGGATTGGAAGATGCTTTTTTGTTGATTGTTCTCCCAACTGTCGGGCTTTAGGCTTTGAATCATGGGGCACATTTTGTTGTCATGTTTTTGAACATCACCTTTTTCAGCCTATTGAAATAAAGAAAATTTCAAAAATCTATTGCAGCTGGAGAAATTGCTATCAAATGCAGTGAGTCCTTCATATCATTTATCCATTTTCAATCATTATTAATTTACCATCAAATAATCCCTATAGGAACATGACAACAGCTTTCAGAGTAAATGTTGAGAATCCCCTCTTGAATTACAAGAATCATGGTTTATTCATTTTTATATATTTTTGCTTATAAATGATCATATCCGACGCAATTGGCTGAAAGAAACCCATTTAATCAGACCAATATTACTCAGAAAAGAAAGTGTATTTCGGAGTATTTACCAGTCTGACATAATGTTTAAGCAATTTTTCAACAAATTACATCATACAAATGATCTATTTTCCAGGGAGCAACGTGGCATTTTTCTGGACAAACTGTTGTTTTCTTTTCTTTTCTTTTTATTTTCTTTTTTTTTTAACCTAAAAGTGAATTTATAAATGGCTCACTGGCGACAATCTTAAAAAATCATTCTGATATTTCATATGAAGTCTGTGCTGGAAATATCATGGAATTTTGATTATCTGGAAGATTAGCCGGCTTCACTTTGATCTAAGTTGACAAGCAAATACCTGAAATATTACTGCACGTGCAGTAACGGACACTCATCTGTTAGGTCAGTCAGCCAGCAGTGCAACCCCATAGAGTGAGTGTGTACCGTGTACTGTGTGGCCATCATATTAACAATGATATAACATGCACATCCTCCAATTTCCATCCAATTCTTTGCGTAGGGAAAAACGCCTCATGTATTTGAGATACTTCAGTGCACTATTATGTGTTAGCAGGAATAGTATTTTCCCCCCATGAAATGTGTTTTCTGATTACATAATGTCGTTGCTCGCTTGTTGACATTTTGTGTAAACATGAATCTGAGTTAGCTCAACATACCGTGTGTAAGGTGATAGGAAGTACATAGAAAAATTTTTAGTCGACACCACATTGTAAAATGTGTTATTAATGACACGAAATGACATTTATGGGTCCCAAAATTCATAGCTGGTTTGATATATGGTAAATGTCTGAATATTTTGGGTAAAATCAATGAGTAAATACATTCCTTTCGTACTGTCAGTATTAAATTCAAGTTGTTTTCCTTTTCGAAGTCAGATAATTCCAATGGTGACCTTTTCATAATATAATGACTTTTTGTTGATTCATTGGAGATATTAATCTTATAAACCTAGGGTATGTTCCCTGAATGTTCAATAATTTTGTCGGTCTTGTAACACCCACTCTTTTTAGCCCCTAGGGAGCAGGTCATAATGGTAACAACATCTATATATTTTTCTGATAGATATTTTAGATCAAACAAATGAAGGAAGAGTAGACAGTATGGTAAGAAATCTCTGACACTTAATCAAACAACTGTTTGGAGATGATTGTCTTAAAGTGAATGTTTGATTGGTCAAATCAATATTGCCCTTAAAAAGTTGACTGATAAGTTCCAAAGTCTTTCAGAATCTGCTTCAAGCAAAAATAAAGGGAATGTGCACTAGAGACATTTTGGTTTCGTTGCTAGCTTTCTTATCTTAGTGAGATAATTACAAAATGTATTCCTATCATTACCTGACGTAACATTAACAGCAACAGTTTCAGTAATAGTCGTAAGTAGTGGCAGTAAAAAAGCTTCTTGTTACTACTGTGTCACTCTGTCTCTCCTCGGTGCCAATTTTCGTAGACTTTGACATTGTCTCGCTGGTAAAATCTGCAAAATTATTCATCTGGGCATTGGAGATCCGTTCTTGTTAGCGTATCCTCAAAGTCCACGAATAATATATCGTTGCCAGCTGTTGATAATAATAGAAATGAATTGAACCAACATTAGATAAGATATTTGTGCATTTCATAATTCATCACGTGAAGACTCAGAAAGATTGGATCTACCCTCACTAATGCTAAAATGGATGCAGTCATTGCACAGATCATTTTATTCAAAATCATAATAGCGATATTAATAACTGAACCAACGGTGATTGTGTTGACATGCAAGATCTTTCATTATCTCATACCTTTGTTTTACTCCCAACCTATAACTCGAGCTCCTCTTTCTATATACTATCCGTCCCCGTCTTCATTTTCAGTGCATTTTCTGATTTAAATTTCATACAAGCATGAATTAGTTCATGAGCGGAAATTTTCCTTTGCAACCCCAGTGATCTACTTGTCTTAGTGTCCCCCCTCTTCTTTTTTACAACTCCATGGAGCTATCTTCCTTTTCTGACCCCTCTCTCACCCGCCAATCAAACAACTTGTTCTGTTCTCCTGTCATACCGAACCTGTCTCCTCAGTAAAGTACCATTTTTTTCCACCGCCTGTATTTCCATTCATTTCAAGCCCTTTTCTGCCATCGCTTTTACAATCGTCTCGGCCAACATCTCTTCCTTCCTAATTGCGAAGCAATGTACTGGTTCGCAAGTAAGACATTCAACTTGAATTTTCTATGAATTGGATTTTTTCTTTATCATTCAATATGAAGACATAAAAGAATGAATGTTTCACAAGAGTGTCTCCACCTCCGTTGTTGTTTCATTCGAATTACCGCCTTCGAAAATTCTCATTGAAAATTGGTCCACTTCCAGACCAATTGGCAAATCAGAGCGTAACGGACGTATTTGTGACATACTGTTGATTGTACGGATACCCGACTGATTCGTGTTTTTAGTCCTTCCTTTTGTCACGTTTTTTTCCTATCATTCATCCTCTACAATCATTAAGTAAAGGGTCACATATGTTATCTTAAGGGAGTAGGATTCAATGCATCAGAATGAAGAGGATATTTAAGCTTTAAGGAATGATATCTTACAACAACAATGAAGACTCTTTTACAGCTGATAACATTGAGCTTAGCAGTCTCTAACAGATTTCCCTTAATACGGCTTTTGAATCTAAGTACGGTATTTGCTGAGTAATTTTTATGACGTTCGGGCATTTATCAACTACTTAAGAATTCTTGCTCATACGATGAATGTGAACAAGAATATTCCAGTATTACTTACATATGTTTTAACGCTCAGTACATATTCAAAAAATCGTCTATACTTTATGTTATGCTTCAACTCTGAAACACCTGGAGCGCACGTACCTCAGCGATCCACACTGTCCTGAAAAGCTGAAGGAACATCAATTTCCCGAATACATACATACATACATATATATATATATATGTATATATATATATATATATATATATATATATATATATATATATATATATATATATATATATATATGTATATATATATATATATATATATATATATATATATATATATATATATATATATATATATATGATTCAGGGGAGGTAATCGTGAAAATGATGCCTACATCAACCCTAATATCTTATCAGGTCTTTCTTGGCCCACACTCAGCAGAAATTTCATTATAAGTAATAACTTTTGGAAATAGTGTATGGGCAAATATGAGAGAACACGTTAATGATTGGAACAAAAAAGAAAAGTAATCTTCAAAACGGCATTGGAACCCTGGATCAATCCCGAAATTCAAAAAAAATCCGTGTATTCAATTACACCCATTTCCCCACACGGATGTATTTTAGGGGTTTCGAGCTATGTGGATGAATAGCTACAATCAAAGGGAATGAAAAATCTCAGTAGCCACCGAAAATTTATCTAAATTTTCCTGTAACCTATTATTTACAGTCTAAGGAAAATATTTGGGATTCACTGAGAAATTTCGGATATACTGTGGAACTAATTGAAATCTATTTGATACTTTGTGTTGATAAATGAACAAGTTGAAAGAGATGGTTGGAAAAGTTCTTAAAAATCTTGTGATACATTATCTTGCTTTGACCAAGATTTGAATCATTAGAGCTGATGCTCCGAAATAAAACCTTTAGGCCACTGGTAACAGTCGGTGCAACAATATTTTTTTCAAATACGATTCTACAATTTGAGAAGAGTGAATGATCATTGATCAGCTCTAAAGTTTAATACTCCTTTACGTAGTCTATGTTTCAACGTCCAAAAACATCTTGAATATGATGGGGTAATTCTACAGATATTTATTTGACAAATGGAAGGTAACAGGTGAATACATACACTTCTTTCAACCCGTTGCCATGAGAAAACATATACCCCTTCCAACCTCGCTGATATATATATATATATATATATATATATATATATATATATATATATATATATATATATATATATACTGATGATGGGAAGAACCCCGAAACATGTATGGACAATTCACTTATAACGATTGATAAACCTTACTCTCCAAACACCTTACTCCCGAGTCTGTCTCACTCTCTACAGTACACATTTTATATATATATATATATATATATATATATATATATATATATATATATATATATATATATATATATATACCAAAAAAGGAAAATGAAATATTAAACAGTTGCTGTTACTAAGATTTGGGGTATCGTTATCTCATCTCCACTTGGGGTCATACCCATTGATTGGTCTCAGTTAATACTCACTGGAAAAGACATGTACATTATTCCAGTTTTTAAAGACAAGAGAATTGAAGATGGAAAGCTATCTTTTTCAGAATTTGTGTTGTATGGATATGTAGATGAGGACGTGAAGAATTGCTCAATGCTCTCAAAAATGTATCACCAAATATGGCATGCTTCAGAAAAACTTCCTCAATTGCCCAGAACAGAAAACCACTTAAGTTGCCTCATTTGGTCATCATCATCATCATCATCAGTCTTTTAGCGTCCGTCGTTGGACATAGACCTTCCCCAGGATTTGCCACACTTCTCTATCATGGGCGTCACGGAGCCAGTACTTCCTGAACCTGTCTAGTTCATCTCTCCATCTAATATTTTGCCGGCCTCGGTTGCGCATATGGTCTCGGGGAATCCATGTTGTGAGTCGTGATGTCCATCGATTGTCAGCCATTCTTGCAACATGGCCAGCCCACCGCCATTTGAGATTTTTTATGGATTCTATGATGTCTCTAACTCTTGTCTTTTCCCGGATGTTTTGTGCTGTTTTGTGGTCTCTCCATGTGAGGCCCAGCATTATTCTTTCATGTGCACGTTGCATGGTTCTCAGCTTACGGGTCTGTTTCTTGGTTAAGTTCCATGTTTCAGCTCCATAAGTGACTATTGGGAGGATGCATTGGTTATACACCCTTCTCTTTAGGATTAATGGGATCTTATTATTTTTGAAGGTTGAGCTAGCTCTGCCAAAGGCTTGCCATCCTAGTGTGATTCTTCGCTTGATTTCTTCTTCTTTTGAGGGTCTCATGGAGATTCGTTGCCCTAGGTAGATGTAGTGGTCTACTTTCTCGAGTTCTGTGTCCTCGATTTCGATCTTAGTGTTCTTATCTCCAATGTGGTTGTTGCACATGATCTTCGTCTTGCTGAAGTTCATGTGCAGGCCGACTTTCTTGCTCTCCTCATTTAGTTCATCTATCATTAGTTGGAGGTCGTGTAGGTTCTCTGCAAAAAGGGCTATGTCGTCTGCGAATCTGAGGTTGCTCAGATACTCGCCGTCTATTTTAATTCCTTTACTCTCCCAGTCTAGCCTTCTGAAGATCATCTCGAGGCAGGCTGTGAAGAGTTTAGGTGAGCTGGTATCACCTTGTCTTACTCCTTTCTGGAGCTGGAAGGGGTCCGAGTCTTTATGTAGCCTGATAAATGAGCTGCCGTGATTGTATATATGTTTCAACACTTCAACATATACTGGATCTACACCTTGCCGACTGATGGCCTCCATGACCTTAGGGATTTCTACTGAGTCGAACGCCTTTTTGAAGTCGATAAATGCTACGGCAAGTGGTAGTCTATATTCTGCTGCTTTTTCTTTCAGTTGATTTATCGAGTGCAGGTGGTCCATGGTCGAGTAGCTTCTTCTAAAGCCAGCCTGTTCACGTGGCTGGTTTTCATCGAGTGTTTTTGTGATTCGGTTGGTGATGATCTTTGTGAAAAGTTTATATACACAGTTGAGTAGGCTTATAGGCCTATAGTTGTTGAGGTCTTTCGGGTTTCCTTTTTTATATAATAGCATTATTATAGCAGTATTCCAATCGTCTGGGACTTTACTGTGTTTTAGACACAGGTTGAAGAGGACGGCCAGTTTCCTATTGATAGTTTTACCTGCTTTTCGGAGTAGGTCGATGGTGATGTTGTCTGGTCCAGGGGCAGTTCCTTTCTTTGTCTGTTTAATGGCTTCCTTCACCTCCCACGGGGTTACTTTTGGGAAGTCCTCTAGTTGTTTGCCCGTGTCTTGCGTATCTTGCTCATTGTTTTGCAGTCCTTGTTTGGACGAATAAAGTTTTTGGTAGAATTCTTTGGCGCGTTCGACAATCCTGTCTCTGTCTGTTGTTAGGTTTCCATTTTCCTCCAGTATGCTAGTTATTTGCCTTCGTCCCGAGTTGAGGAGTTTGTTTATAGCTTTGAAGCCCCGACCTTTTTCAAGAGTTGATTCAATGACTGCCGTTGTGTATCTCCTTCTGTCTTCTCTTCGTTTCTTCTTGATTAATTTGTTTAGTTCAGCCTCTTCAATTTTCTCCCTCGTTGTTGTCGGTGGCTTGAGGTTTCTGCGTTTTTCCATGAGATTTTTAGTCTCATCCGAGATTTTGCTAATGGGTTGTTTGCCCATTGGCTTGAATGTAGAGGCTACTTCAATTATTGACGTTGTCATTTTGCTGCTTAGTTCGTTGATGTTGGTGCTGTCTTGTTCAGTAAGAATTCTGAATCTGTTCTTCAATTCGAGCTTGAAAGATTGAACGTGCTCTTTTGGTATGTTTAGAGGCTGCGGTTTTGTATGGAACATTTTCCTGCGTTCTTTATTGGTGTTTATTTGTACTTTACATCGTACCATTCTGTGGTCGCTGCCTACATTGACTTGATTTAGGACTTGGATGTCCTTGACGATATCGTTTTTGTCCGTTAGGATGTAATCTATTTCGTTTCTTGTTTCGTGATTGGGGCTCCTCCAAGTCCATTTCCTACTGGGTCCCTTCTTGAAGAAGGTGTTCATGATTTTGAATCCATTGGGTCAACTGGTGAAAAATACTAGTTATTAGGCTTCAATAGGCGTAATCATCATTCCACACCGGGTCTGGCTAGGCCAGGTCTAAATAATCTTGAAAATCTAAATGAATCTTTATGTTGTTGAATAGTGAAAATTGCATGCATTTAACTTCGATATTTTCCGAGATATTTGGTTGATATGTGACCAATAGATCTGATACGTTGCCCCCGGCTTGGTCAAAATAGCACTTTCAATGGTTTCACCCGTCGACTACGGATATCAATTACTGATTTGATCGGTACGTATTTCTTTCCATTTCTTCTTTCGTGGTTATGAAGCTTCTGATATTTCTGGCAAATTTCATTCTTTTTTAAAGATAATTTCGGGAGAGATTTTTATAGCTCTAGTAATCCACATTACAACTAGAGATATTTTCTTGCCGTCATTGACATAGTCAGGATATATATTATGGGTAGATGACTCATCTAATAATCATCGAAAAATGCATTCACTTGAATAGTTGTGACAGATATAAAGGAACTTTCGAACACTGCTGTGATGTCGGTGGAAATAATTTGCATTGTTAACTTTATATTTCAGATCGTGCAATTAGTCATTTTAGAATATTACAATGGGCTGAAGTAAAGTTCTCTACTGAATTACCTTTCATTTCCATGATATATCAATTTATAACTATCCCAGTTTAACCACTCTGGCTTTAAGCAGTTAATTTCATATCGAGTGGAAATTTGTTTTCCTACATTGGAGTGCTCTTTCATTTGTCGTCCGGCAAATCAAATTTGTGAGACGGATTGATAAACATGGATACAATTGAGTTGTTCTATTGTGTTGGGAGGAGAAGAGTACATGACCTACAGAATGCCCTACGCTGATTCTTTTAATGTTATTCATAAACCTATTATTCAGAGAGGAAATGCCACATATATGGAATGAAGGACGATAATCTGGTAATAACCTGGCAAGATTGTTGGATGACAGTGTTGGAATCAACATAAACTAAGTCACACTCTGACCTCTCCAAAAATGGATTTGCCCTCGGATGGAAGTCTTGCAACTCGTAGTTAGATGAAAGACGATCGAGTGGTCAAAAGACAAATTCAAATTTACAAAATCGTCTGTTCAGGAATTCAACCGATATAGTTATCGTAACTTTTTCATCAGAATCTAAGATTTGTGTTCAATTATATCAAAGTTAAGTTTTGAATCTATTGGTTCAGGCTGTAATAAAATTGGAAGAACCTCATATAACGCTGTCAAGCAGTGATTATTAGAACATCAGTAAAAAAAATCCAATCTGCGAAAGAAATTGTTGTAACAAAATATACATGCTGCAACTGTAAAGCAATATTAACCCTCCATCAGACATTGATGCAAATAGATAGCTAGATACGTAGAGTGATAATAGGATAAACCAAAATTGATATACATGGAGGGATAAGCTAGTATATATATATATATATATATATATATATATATATATATATATATATATATATATATTAAACATAAACCTTCATATAAATGACAAACTGCATCTATGACATAAACAATATAGTAAAAAAGGGCGGTGGTGTTTGATCAACAACGTTGAGATGTCTTGTTAATACATCTGTTTTGTTTTCAAAATCCCAGAAAAGGTCGCATGATAACAGCTGATGATATCAAGAAGAGACTCTTTATACATTGTACTGTCAGAACACTGTGTATGTGAAACAGGAACAAAAGCATCGAATGGAATTACATGAATTGCAATGACGTATATTCGGAATAGGTGACTGCAATGACACAAGGAAAATTGAAGGAGTGTTTTAATGTTTAGTGTTCAAAGCATTACAGCTTTCTTGACTATATATATATAAATATAAATATATATATATATGTATATATATATATATATATATTTGATGACTTGTAAGGTTGAAACCTATGTAGTTCTAAACCTGATCATCCCTTCCTTTACACCATCCCTAACATACCCACAAAATCGAACTCCACATCACATCCCTCCTACCCTGACACCTTTCGTCCTCTCCGAACCCATTCGCTACTGCTAAACCGTACACTTCAACACTGGCTGGACTTTCTCCTACTCAACAGATTGCCCCCAGCAGTCTGGACACCTTTTTTTGCTCACGGAGCAAAGCTCCTGATGGTGGACTCAGGTTTCACTCCTAACCTTTAACCTCAAGAAGCACACGCACACTCGCAGCGCACACTATTGAAGATGGGAATACCCCCAGAAAAATGTCTAGGCCATTGATGAAATCATTCACAAATAAATAAACCTAAATTTAAAAAAAAATTAATCCCGAATTAGTCTCACTCTGTAAAGTTCATATATATATATATATATATATATATATATATATATATATATATATATATATATATATATATATATATATATATATATATATCAGGATATCAGGTGCATATATGTGTGCGCATATGTGTGTGTGTGTGTTCAGATTTTTTCGAATCGTCTATCAAACATCATTGTTAAAGTGTCATCCTGGCTAAGGGTTAGAAATGAATTAAAAAATATCCTCTCGACTTTGAATATAAATGCGCCATCATAAATTTGATTTGGCGCGTGATAAGAAATAAATGTTAACAAACTACCGAGCGGATATTCCAGTTTTAGAAGCCTTGCATTCATTGCCAAAATAAACACTCGCTGCATGACATCGTAGCACTTAGAGTATTTGTTATCTTTGGCTCCGAAATTCGAGTTTTACTCGTTCTGGATAATGGCAGAAAAAACAGATTTTCAATCTCCACTGTTCAGCCTTATAGTATATGTGAAGTGTATTTAAAAATAAATAACCTTAATAGATAAGCTCAATAATTTGAGGCAGCCTGTTATCGACGATGTCGTAAACATAAATTATTCATGATCTTAAAAACGGTAATATAACACGCAGGAGAAAACCATTGATATGCAAAATGGCCTTATTCTCGCAGATCTAAAATTAAAAAGAAAACTGAACATGCGTTATTTTGCTGACTGATATTTGATCTCTGATCATTCAAATTCTCTAATTTTACTCGGAAACATTATAGAAACTAATAATACATACACCAAAGCATGGAGTATTTCAGACGCGTTAGTAAATACCAAATATCTATATTGTCCATCTTCCGGATCGTCTTTTCTTTAAAGAAGATTAGTTTGCATTTAATTGTTCAATGAATTAACATACCAACTGCTATTTCTGAACTCAGTCTTTCATCAAATAGCTTTTGTTGGATTTCGAATCTTTCTTGTAAGAATATAGTAAACAGATGAATTCCAAAACAACACGTATCGATAAGGATAACATATATAACGTACATAAGAAAAAAGTGATTTGAATAATTTTAATCAAACTGCAATACAATTCTGTTTTATCATCATGCTACTTTTTTCCTTTTTTGTCTCATATCAATATGATGTGTGTATTCAATTCGTTTTTGCAATAATTTTATTTTCTTACATATGGTATGCATGATAAATGTGTATACTTCTCGTGATTAGTATATATATATATATATATATATATATATATATATATATATATATATATATACCAAACAGAAGCAGCAACGCATTCGTATGAATTTACAACACACACTCGCACTCACACACATACACATAAAAACACACACACACAATCACACATCATCATACACAAATATAGGGAGAGTGAAAAGGGGGAGAGAGACAGAGACAGAGAGTGAGAGTGATACTAAACGTCAGAGAGAGTTCTAGATTGTAAAATTGTAGTTTTGGAATGATTTGTAATCACGTCAAGGCATTATCAATACATTCTATATGTATCTGCAAAACATGTATGTAAATTTTTTATCAATTTATCAATTTATTTAGTTTCAGGTAGTTCTTCAAAGTTTCTGTCAACATTTTTCTACGCAGTACGTATCGCCCCCAAAGTCATCTAATGAAGGTATTTCCTAGCAACAAAAACCTTCAAAAGACAACTCGACAAGGGTCTTCAAAAGTATCTGCTGACTTTTGGACCCTTTTCACCTTACAAACATGAATGCGACAGTGTTTTATATAACATAAGATATTGATCGATGCTCAACTATTGATCTTTCACCATTAAACCTAATTTCTAAAGATTGGTATACCTAGATAAATCTATTCACAAATGATCAATGTAATGGATAGCCAAGATGTTTTTCGCCACTTTGCTAGAGATCTTGTCGCAAGAGAGGATTTATGTGAAAAGTAAATATAAAACTTCTAAAAAGAGTTTATATTTGTACGGTAAAACTGCAGATTTATTTGCTAACCAGTCAGACATAATGAAGACACATACATTTAAATGAGGATAGCATTCATAATTCATATTTAGAAATGTAAATATTCTATAGCCAATCAGATTCACCTTTCGGTGGAGACTTCATAAGTAAACGTATTTCTCCCAGGTACATTTACTGTCTTTCTGTATCGTCGTGGCCCGCCCAACATTGAAAATCAATGGAACCAGGTGAATCAGCGAAGGCTGAAGAAACAGTTGGAAACGGAGGTCACGCCAGTAGCAGTAGCAGTTCTGGAATCAGCACTAGTAGAAGAAGCAGCGGTAAGTCCGTGTTTATGAAGATGAGAGACGAACAAGAAAGTTTAAAACGAAGGAAACACATCAGGGAGACGTTCTGAAGGAGAAATGCATGCAGGGAAAATACAATAAAAAAAACTGATGATTCGAATTATACAGATTATATAATATGGCAACCTGTACAATGAAAAAGATAATCAGTATTCTTCTTTTAATGGTCGACATGTACCACTTCATTTTGACAGTGCAAAAAATGTAGGGTCAGAACGGCAGAAAAACTATCTTTGACGCCCATCCAAAAATGAAGTCCCTTCGTTAATAAGCAAAAAATACGCAACAAACCTATTGTTTCTTCTCAATTTTCCCATTCAGTAAGCATTTAAACATCATCATGATTCTTGGCTACTTGCAATAATATACTCACGATAGAACAATTCCATTCTTGAATATATCGCTCGTTTGTGAATGTTACAAAATGCATCCTTTAAATTTATCAACGACATCCTTTCTTCTTCAATTACACATTAAACAAGAGAAAATTTCAATGCTCTTCTAGCCATACACATTTAAATACCAAAACCAAGTTAATGCATATACATCTTTGCTCGAAATGTAAGTGAATATATATATATATATATATATATATATATATATATATATATATATATATATATATATGTCTCCACTATTGTTCAAATTCCTTGGTAGATAATCAGATAGTCTTTAATTGGTAGTTGCTCATTGTTTGATTCTTTATATATATATTTGTTCTTATGAGACAGAGAAAGGTAAAATAAAGGACCAAAAACTCCTTTCATGCACTTTCACTTACTATTGCAGAACCACGACACTGGTGATTGAGTCACAATCATGAAATATATTCTTGCTGCATTACTAATGATTGACTTGAAAATTTTAAATGGTTGTTTTGATTTTCACTTATTGTTTCAGTCATATTTTTTATTGATTACAGCGTAGGTCAAGTCCAGTACACAAGAATAGATGAAATAATCCATACTTAAGATCTGTACTTGACTATTTGTTGATTGATTCGTGTATTTTCGACCAGTGCCACTGGTTGCGCTGCATGTTTTGGGAAAACATTAGGATAGTAGAGGAGCACATTTCCTTCTTCTTGGGATCTTTCTGACTAATCTGTGTCCTTTCATTTTTTGGAACAGTCAGCAATGTATCCTTTCCAGATTGGCATGATCTATCTGATGGTGCACTTTTGATCATCTTTCGGTGTATAAAATATCATTTGGACTAACCAGCATAGGTATTGCTTGATAGCTAAGAATACATAGATCACAATGAACACGAGTTTGTTCAATGGCATCTTGATTCCAACGGAATGACTCTGGGGAAAGTTTCGGTCCATGCATGTCCAGTTAACTCAGTATCGATATATTAAACCTGCACAAACGGTTATAAAGATATTCAAAATAGTAGGAGACTTTCATGACAAACCTTATGTGACTTAAAAAGTAATAATATACGGACTACGTTCTTTCAACAATCCCTGAAAACTGACTTGATAGTTTATCTACTGAAAGTAAATAGCTGATAACAAATCCTCAAATTATTCTTAGTCTTCTTATATTCATTTGAGATGGCTTTCAAAACTAACCGACTGTATAATATGAACGTTAAAAAGTGGACAACATGCGTTTGCGAGTATCGACAGTCAGCCAGATCGATAGAGGTATTTGGTGCATCTCTGTGTGAAAATGCTGGATTTATGAGATTCATATTCATCAATGAATAGAATGCATAATCAGGGATTGGCATTACTTTTAATTTGGAGAAAAAAATCCTATTTACTCATTAGATTGCCCCTTTATCAATGTACGTTTTGAAAAAAAATTGACTGAACATATTTTCTCAGCATGGAGATTAGTCTCATACGCTTGTATGAATTTCGTCAGACAAGGTATAGTGACCATTACTTGTGATATAATTGGACTATACTCCTTACCCCCTATGCTCATTTTTCCACTAAGTTCCGGCCCTGTAACGTCCAAACCCAATCAAGTGTTTTTGGTTGTTTGGAATCACCCCTCAGAATATATACCCGTTTAGATGGGACGGATTGTATCCGTTTCCCCTTTAAATATCCGAGTTGTAGTATGGGGGTACTTCCAATTTCATCCCGTGCATTGAGTAATTCGATCTTGGTTCTTTGCGAACAATAAAGAATCTTGAAGTCTCCCATTTTGAGAGACATGTCAACTAAGGGTGAACTAAATGTAGCCTTCAGTAAACTCTTAACTAAGTTTGTACAAATAATGTCACTGATCCCAAAACAAAGCAAGGTTATTAATAAATCATCAAAGACTTGGGATCGATTCAGATAAATGTACACGTTGCTTCACGGACAGTCACTGGTTTTCTGTTATTAGCAATTGTTAATAGCTCCATTTAACGACCTACAGATATCCATCAACTTGTAACAATATATTGTCTGAGAAAAATATCCCGAATTTTTTCTTCTTTATTTCAAGGACTATATGAAGAACGCTGGAATATTGAGCTGATTGACATTTGAAGAAAAAGTGTTTCCCATTGCTTTGTTTAAGGAGCCATGAGCGATTCGTATGAATAACGCTTTGATGCTGCAAAACAACGATCATAGAAAGCAACTCCAAAATGGTACCTCATCAAAATAAGCAATTTTCAACGTGCTCACCCTCTCTAAAAATCAAAATGATGACAAGATGTAATCAATAGGGCTGTGAATCATTCGATTCATGTGCATTCAAGGTACAAACTGATTTGTTTGTCTCTCAGATCCAACGTCTATTATCTTAGTGAATGATGTTGTCTTGGATATAATAATCATTGACTTAGATTTTTTCTTTTTGGGGGAAATTTCGAGAAAATGTATGTGTAAATATCGATACATGTTTGGATATTATCATATCAAAATGGCTCCGTCTCTTACTCTGACCGATGCAAACTTACCTCTGACGTTATCGGTGCAGGAACGAATAAAAAAAATAAATAACATTTTCTTTGGGTTAATAGTCAAACAATATATTCAACCTAGAACTTTCATTGAAAAAAATTCAAAAAAATGACTAAACTCTGCTTGATTCCAGTCATAGACCATCCCAGAGTCTTGCAGATATACGTGATTTTCCTCCAACAATGTAAGCTATTTATATATGTCTATACAAATAAAAAACGGTATTCTGATAGAAGACAATATATTACTACTGTTGAAAGGACTCTTCCATCAATGTAACCCGAGACATTTTTTTAACTTGGCATTCTTTGATCAAACTCAATATATATTTATATATATATATATATATATATATATATATATATATATATATGTGTGTGTGTGTGTGTGTGTGTGTGTGTGCACGTGTGTGTGTGTGTGTGTGTGCGCGTGTGTGTGTGTGTGTGTGTGTGTGTGTGTGTGTGTGTGTGTGCTCCTTGATCAAACTATACATATATATATATATATATATATATATATATAAAGAGAGAGAGAGAGAGAGAGGGGGAGGAGATAGAGAGTTTAATCATTGAATAATAAGTTTTTAATATATATGCGTGTGTGTGTGGTTTTTTAAGTGTGTGTGTGTGCGTATCAATTCAAATTATTATTTGGTCCAAAGAAGTACATTCATATTGCGTGAGTTAACTCGCCATATTTTTCAGTCAATATCATTCCGGCAGATATCAGTGTATACAAACCGCTTGATTGTACTGGCCTCCGTCAAATTATTCATGAGGAATACATGTTTAGTGTTCAGCATTGATTGTAAAAAAAATGTTCCAGATTGTTAGAGCCCTAATCATAACTTGTAAATAAAAGCGAAAAAAAACAAACACAAAACTAGATGATATCTGTTTCCTTATAGGCTCTATGATTTATACCTGTTTTTAACACGTGATGGGATTTCTCTCGCACGTTGTCTTTCATATATTATATTCATAACACATACGCACATATTTGCAAGTGCACACACAGGCACGGATTTATATCTTACGTATCTAAATATCTATATTTCCATTTAAAAGTATGCATTTGTACAAGTATATTCACATATCTATTTATGAACATCCCCAAATATTTTTCTCCCCTTCATCGGCTTATTGCTGAGGCACATTGATATATGTTATATAACAGCATACAATTATAGCCGTACACTCTGGCACTAACTTATCCTTCGTGTGTATAATAATATGCAATTCTTTTTCTGTGTTCAACCCGTTGCCTCGAATCGCTTTTGCTGATAACATCCTTCATGAAGTCTAATGACTATATTCATAGTCTGACCCAGTGCACCCGCTACTCTTTGTCTGGCGCGCCGTTTACTCTAATTGGGCCACAGCCTGCCAATTCTCTGCTACCAAGAATTGGCAACTGGCATGTATCGTCCCGGAGATGGTTGTGATGCCGCAAAATACTCTAGATATTTTCCTTGTCTCTGTATTCTTCTCACGTTCTTTGCTTCATCGATGCAAATAAATGTTTTGTTTTCTTACGTCTTTAATCGGAAGCAGCAACAGCAGTTCCGACATTTCCTCGGACGTGACACTCCGGTTGGGTTTTTAGACTGATTAATGCATTGTCTTAAGGACAATTTGAATCCACATACGCCCCATACGAACCAGTTTCCAGAAAATATCCTTATTGCAAACGTTTAATGTAATTTCTGAGGTAAGTTTATTCATTGGTTTACGAATCTTGGCACGTTTATCTTTTAAAAAAATAATTAGATATTGTTGACTATATACTTCCATAAGACGAAATACAGACATATAACAATAAATGCCGTAATCACGTTTGATTCGAAAATTAAGGAAAAGCTTAGGAGTGTGTTATTCAATGAAGTTGTAACCATTCACATTTGTAATCAAACTTCACTTAATGATTAATAATAACTTTGGCTTCGATCTGAGCTATCATGTTTTTGTTGTACTCAGTTCTACTCTCATTTCTTCTATGTTTCATTTCTTACTCACGCACGTTCCTGTTACTAATGACTGGTATTCCTTGTATTCATGAATATGCTCTTCTTAGTTCTGTTTTTTTCTTCTAGAACACTTCTTGTTTTTACTTTCCTTTTTAATTCATCATTTCATCTTTTTGAAAATAACGTTTGACAACGTTTTGCTAATGTTTCTTTTCAATCATTTCTCTCAGAATGAATTATATCATCAGTTTGTACATCCTGTTGAGCTGTTCTCAAAGTGTGTTGTCCTCAAGACTCTGCTGAAAGACGATCATTTTGTAATGTATTTAGTTTCTGAAAATGTCTAATGAAATTTTCGCTATATTCTGATATCCGACAAAGTAGAAAAAAAGCAACGAACTCTTCAATGGTCTGCTTGTATTCATAAAAGATGTTATCGGTAAAAGCAACATGAGGCAACGACTGGAAATAGAGAAAAGGAATCGGATATTATGATACACGTTGAAAAGGTTAGTACCAGAGCGTACAACGATAATCGTATTTTATAATATAATAACGCTTGGTATGATTGAGCTCAAATACAGTGTTTAGAAACGAACTGAAAACTTGCTGATACAAAGCCGACTATTTGTAAATGAGCTGATAAGTTTTCCTCTTTTCAGCAAAATCACATTGAGCTGATGTTATGCTGTACATGCCCTGTATGTCGAATGCATCTCAGATTTCAATTTTTTTTTCATTTGAAGCCTTCTTAGTCGATAAGTACGGTGTGGATAATTTATGATAAAAAAAGATATGTGCATATTTTGTGACCAACGTGAATATGACGCAAATTGCATCTTTTATGATTGGGGGATTGAGGGAGTGAGAGAAAGAAAGAGAGAGAGGGGGTGAGAGGGGGAAAGAGAGAGGGAGAACGATAGAGATTTTACACAAATGAAGAAGTCGAAAAGAATTAAAACTCTCAAAATAAGTCTCAGCAAACAGTGTTCATTTTTCCCATTCAGGATAAATGTTTTCACTAGAGGAATTATGTACACAATTTTTGCTTTATTTTAAAAATTATTTCAAGCCCAATTTTGAGATGAGTTTCTTCAAATCAGAGAGATAAAGATCCATTTATCAAAATTTACATAATCGTTTTGCCAAGAGAATGGGTTTTCTAATTTGATAAAAATAGAGATATCCTCAAAGAGAGATTCAATCATAAAAGAAAAATCAAAACAAAACTTTTGGAGCATTGCACTCTTCCTCTCAGTCGTAATTTACTGGAGTGAATATTATTTTTAACACTAAAAAGTTTAATTGCAGTTCCTTTGATTCCTTGATGCTTCTGCACCGATCACTCCAAAAGACATATTCCAAAAGCTAAACCCCCGAACGAGAGGCAGGTGGTGCACTATTAGATATAACTGAGCTCACTACTTTTTTTACATGAAAGAAAACCACTATTTTCACTCAACCTCTGACTTTCCAGATTTTCCGATTGTAAGAGTGCTGTCCCAGCGATATATCATAGTTTCATTTAGGTTAATATTTTATGCATTGCTATATCTTAGACTTCCATTTACTTCTGTTGTTGTCAATCATTTGGCAGGGTCGATGGTAATATCCTGCTTTTGTTTTTAACAATTGCTTTACAGTTACCTGGCCAAAACTGAATGACTACATTTTTATTTATAATGTTTTCATAAATCATGCAACGGTGTACCTGTCTCAAATCTGCATCAGCACGGTAGTGTCGTTTCTGTCGTCATGAAAAAATAATATTTGTGCATGAGGTTGAGTTTTCCGTCTCTTATCAGGACCAAAAGCTTTATCGAGGCCTCCTGCATAGCTGAAACTCACAACTAGGCTGTAATATTTTGAAACATCTCTGCTTTATCCTCCCCTGATGTGCTAATAACGGACACCGTTCGTCCAAACACTAAGTGAGATTGAACATCTCGCGAGTCAGTTTGATGCAGTGCATCCTTGCAATATAGAATAGTTAATAATGACCAAATTTCAAACCATCTTTTTTTTCTGAGTGAGGGTCAATTATATAGGCTCACATGTTGCTATTGTTCTTACTTCAAGGTGCATTCCCCTGTAAGTCCTAGTTGTTCAGATCGGAGGTCTATCCCGATTGAAAACTGTGGGAATGAATTCTTGCAAGATTTTCCTATTTAAATCAATATTCCTCGCTCAGATTACTACTTTCTTTCATACAACTTATATACAATAAATGTATTCCTTTGGATAAGAACGGCATATAAGTTTTAATGTTAGAGTGAGATCTAACCTGACTTTTTAATCTACATTGGAACAATATAAAAATTGATTCGAATGAGAACCAAAATACTGACTATTTCTTGAACAACAGCGTAAGCTTCTGGTGTAGTTTTCAAACGTAATATGAGGAAAAACCTGTGTAATTATAACCCATACAAATAAAAATGCTAGCAAAAGACAGTGTACCTATATTGCATTATTCAAACCCGCTATAAGGATGAATATGAGAATTACCGTCTTATGCACCATTCAGATGTTCTTTTCGAGTAAATGTGTATTAGTATTACCTATACAAATATTTAGATAATAGCATACTTATTTTTACGACAGTTGTAGACAGAAATGTAAGGAGATCAGTTGTTGGCACCGAAGTATTTTCTTTGTCACTTTCTATTTTATTCAGTCTTTTCACTTAGATGCTATGATCAGTGAATTTGTGTAAATTGTATTGCAGCTGGCAATCAGTGTTCGGCAGATCAGCGTACTAATTTTTTTCCTACCGATATCAAAAAGAGTATACTCTTTTTCAAATCGGATTCACATTTCCAATCTATCCTCTACACCATTCTCTTCATTCATTATTCGTCTTCAATCTTAACACAAGACTTATCTGGTCGTTATCACTGGGGAGTAAGTGTATTCATACATCCATCGACTACTTGAGTATCATCGTCAGCTTCAACATTACCATGGAGGGACACGCTATGACTCCTTCACTGTTATCCAGTTCTCCCAGTGACTCTACCAGTCCTTACGATCTTTCCAAATGTTTGATATGACTGATGCTATTGCTCACCACTAAAACACCTGCTTGTTATCGGTAGGAATCAATCTTCAGCAAGTCTCCTCGAACGTCTACAACTCTCTCTTGTAATTGTCGACAAAATATGTCCTGAAGAGTTTCAAATCTGTACTAGAGTTCAAATTCTTCCAATGCACATGCATTGCTGATTGAAATCACCCCCATGCGACTAGTGTGAATGGACCCAAAAATGATTTTGAAAGTCAATGATATTCACCTCGTTCAGGCACGTTGTTGAATGTTAGAAAGAACATGATATCCAACGTTTGCATCAATAGTCTATCTTCGGTTAAGACGCTGATAGTTTTTTTTCCAAATTAGATTCATGTATAGTCTACACTTTGAATGATTATATTTTCTTACTGATCAAAATAAAGCTAACGGCAACGGTGAGAATTATTTTACCAATTCAGTTCTGGTTTTTGGTTTCTAAAATTGTCAATTATCCATAAAAAAAATAAATTTGAAGGTCATATGAAAATCACTAAAACAAAATGAAAAAGTGCATAATCACTGTTTTTATTGGTATAAAAAGCCATTCGTAAACAAAAAGTGTATATGCTTTGGGGAGGTCAAGTACTCACGGTTACATTTGAATTAGTGTTAAAGAATGAAAAAAATAGAAAATAGTTCGTGAGTAATTAGGCTGTGATTAAAAAAGAAAAAATAAAGTGTTGTGGTCATTGGCTTCATATTTACCCAGGATTAACAAGGTTTTAGCATCGGATTGTTCTTTGAAGTTCACCATTTTACCAATATTTGGAGGGATGAGGTGTATACCTACCTCCCCCAATTTTGGAGGTCTGACTGATATTCAAACTCCCATTACTAAGGGAACATGCCTTGCAGAACCTTTCAAGTTGAGAATTTTTCAAAGTTAAACCTATGATTGGATCGCATAAATAACCACTGACAATTTGGTTGTGAAAACGGTCTCAAACATTTGCTTAATTATAGCATGATTTCCATACTATACTGCTTATTATTCTCTTTTTTTTTTTTTTTTTTTTTTTGCAAGGAGATATCAAGGATTTTTTTCCCAAAGAGATCCAGTAATTTATCTTTAATTTCATTTTCTTTAGAGACTGAAAAATTCAGATTTCTGTAAAATGTGTTTCGCACGTATTTTTGAAGAAAAAAAAAACGTTAGTATTATTCGAAACGGAATGCGTATTCCTGGTAGTTGGTTCTTTTCTTTCAATTCATGATAAAAGCTTGAAATTTGGCACAAATGTAGTAATCATTTTCTCACATAAAGGCATTCTCAAATCTTCCGGCTATAGTAACATTGCTATGAATTTTTTTTCCGTAGCAACTCCTTAGAATTCATTACTTTTATTTCTTGACAACGGAAAGTTTTCAGCGAATTCCTGTCGTATCTCAATTTCAACTAAAAGTCTGACCATTAAGAATTTCACAATGGCGTGTAAAGACCTTATTATATAGATACCTCAAAAGTTATATACGTTTTCATCCAACAAAAAAACTCTATGTAGACCAACATTATAACATGTCGTCGATTTACCTTCCAACAAAACCTCATTGCTTTTCATGGAGCACTTTCGAGGATATCACTTGGACAGTCATGGGTGAATACAGAAATATATTAAGAAAAAATGTATTACAAAAAAAATGAAACCATATCTTTCAATCAAAAACAAATTTATCACATTTTCGAGAACTGTTAAGGATATTGTATGGGCAGACAACAACGGATACAGCAATGTATAAAACCTTAAGTGTCACTTTATCAAAAATTTCTGAATCCCCTCAATTTTTCCATACCTTGCAGCAAAGAGATATCATTGACAATCATAAAGAACTTTGGGAGATATCCACATAAAAACAATTTCAGGATTGTTGGAAAAAAACATGGTAAATTATATCTCCATCAAAAACATACTTTTTGATCTTGATCGCATCTTTTCGATGCATTTCCTATCATTCCACAATGTTGCACAGCAATTAACAGAGAACTTGAGGCGATATCGTGTTGACTGACAGGAGAAAATACTAACATTTATTTTTTTAAAAACATATTTCTCAATCACTCATAGATTCTTAGTTATTGCCGAATCTTGGAGCAGTTATCTAATGCATGAGCTTTAAACTTCCACAAAATTTATATGGAATGCATAGATAACTGTTTTGTGGTACTGGATAGACAGACGTGAATATAGAAATGTAAAGATATTAAAACACAAAAATACCCGTCAATCAAAAATGAATTTCAGTATATACGCTGAAATTTGTCTCATCATTCCAGAGAACTTGATTGAAAAGGATGGTTATACAAATGTAGAGAGAAAAACAAAAAACAAAAAAAAACCCTTCTTTTGGGTTTTTAATGCATTTATGTACTCCTTCATAACTCCCTGCACTGTGTATCCAAAATTTTTCAATGAATTTTACTGAAAATTTGTGGAGAGGTTAGACTCTTTATTAAGGAAACGAATGATCAAGTTTCGGTGGATCCATAAATTTGTCTTTAATTGGTTGATATGTATAGATGTTTTAGGTAAGAAATATAGCCTAGAACCTAATTCTAAGGAAAGTCCGTATCAGAATATCTCCTTATCTGGCATCGTCCTGTACACCTTAAAGTATCTTTTTGCCAAGTTTCATCCAAATGCTGCACTGATCACCTTGGCAAGGGGGGGATACAGTGTACGGAAAAATTGTCATATCCACATGCACAAAATCACCATCAAATATCATTAAATTTCTTTAAGAACAAATGTATTCACAAGCAGAATTTACGTAGCAGAAGTACTGAATGATGATTAAGAAATGCAAGATGAGATGCACAAGCATTTCAAACAGATTGTACATCACTAGTTGTAGTTGTAGACACCACGGAGGGGAGGAGGGAAATTTTGTTACCTTGAGCGTTCTTGACTTGTCTAGCAATTTCACTTTCTGCTCAACAGACTATAGAATATCAGGCAAACTTTTCGGCGTTAATTGCAACATAACATAACCGGGCCGTGTCCATGAAACTGGTAACTTGTTGAGTTCCCAGTGTAAACAAGCAAGCAAATGCACTGTCACGATTGTTTGCATGAGATCTCATCCTTTATTAAATCTCCCGAGAGAAACATGTCCGCTAGTGGTTATGGATACACGAAAATGTAAGCAATTTTCTTCGTTCGTTGTGTGACCACATACTCTGCTTTGGTTTGGTTTTGTATCTAAATAATTAGGAAGCAGCATCAAATAAGCAAATATTATTAGTAAAACTCGTAAAAAAAACCTCATAATACTATAGATATTTGAAAAAAAAAATCACACGATCGAAATCAATTGACAATACCTAGCCATTTCGAATGAAAAAAAGTATTTAAAACGACGTAACCGTCTCTGCAGACCGTACAGGGCAAGTGGAAGAAAAAAGAAAATAACTGAATATTCGTACCTCGTCTCCGAGCTACGGATATTGCAAAATAAAGTAAATGGCCTACCAATGATCACTGGTGCTCCAGGAAATGTCAAGGATCCCTGAGATAAGATGGGATATAGTTATTCTGAGGAGATTCATTGAGATCAGCACGAGTAGCCAGTGCTGGAGATTTTAAGAGATTGGTTTTACATTGATATTAAGTTTATCGCCTTTAAGTTTTCTAAAATATGCAAAGAAAAAAAATCGACGCTCTGCAAACTGAATTGGATTAAGGCCAAACATTGTCTTGAAAACTTTTTTTTCTCGTAACGCTCTAATGTTTCTGCATTGATTAGCTGTAATAACAAGTGTCGTGATTTTCTCGGTTCACTGGCCGTAACACTGGGTGGTGGGTATGCTTTTGCTGGTGGAAAAAAAATTCTGAGCACCGTTCGAAAATGTGTAATCAGCGAGATAAACAAATCAGTATATTTTCTAGAAAATGAGAAAAAAGAATTTCTGCTCCGATGCATAACTTCAATCTAAATAAATGATATGAAAAAAACAAACAAAAAAAACAGGACGTGCATTTTGCTGATGACTCATTGGGTCTCTCACCATTGACACTCCGATACAAAAATTCGAGGGTAATAAATATGAAAAATAATTTATATGATAAGGATGCACATCGTACACTAATGGCCAGCAAGTTGATCTAGCTGCTTGTTGATAGTGAGATAACCACTCGTAGGATCTCCAATTAATGAATCCCTTATAGAAAGCTCAAATGTTAATGCATGATATGGGATAAAACAGATTCGGACCTGCGGTGTATAGCAACAATAATCAGGATAATCTTGCAAGCTGTTGTCAGTGTGCCAAATCTTCATTTGATCTGTCACTATTGATGGTCTGGTATCGAAACCTGCTAACAAAACAAACAGATAAGGACGCAGGTGATATAGCAATGATCATTAAGCTAAACATGGTGGCTGTTGTTAGTGTGTCCTACCGGCATTTGATTTACTTCTTTTGATGTTCTGATGGAAAGCTTCTACGTTAATAAATAATATGAACAATTATTGACCTGGACGCACTTTGTATTGTGATTATCAGCAATGTTATCTTGCCTGCTTTTCTCAGTGGATTTGATTCTCATTGGACCACTCATTATTGAAGTTCTAAAATGAAACTTCTATGTTCATAAATAATACGGGTAAGAAGGACCCAGAACAACACAGTTCAGGTAAATAAACATACTTGTCGTTATCAGCAGGTTCAATTCTCATTTGACATCCCATCATTGATGTTTGGTTACAACAGATCGATGCAAATAAATAATACAGAAAAATTAATCTGGGCCCACGCTGAACAGCAATTATTGGTCAGCTAATCTTGTTGGCCTTTGTTAGTGGATCTAATCCATATTGGATCTTCCAACTCTTGCTGATAACAAACTTTTTTTAAAAGCTTTCATATCATTCCTTTTCCTTTTTTGTCCTTAACATTGGAGTTTTCCATTCAGAAGTTAATATTTTGCTGATACAGAGAATATCCTACCAACAATTTGGAACTGAGAACTCTTCAAATTTTAATGTGCACTGACTATAAGACACAGCCTGAAATCCTACTCTTTTCATTTGGTATTATCCATTTGAATCCCAAAGGGGCATGATTCTCATTTTCGATCTGAATAATACAACGTTGAGTGTATTCGATTAGCTAATGAGTGACTGGGAATGAAGTGTTTCGATCATATGGATGGCACCCAAATCCTTCTGTCTTTGACGCAGACGTGCATTAAACCATTTGAGCAAACCCAAGGGACTCTTCAACTGAATTTGATTCACAATATTTTAGATAAATTCAAATATATAAAAGAGTTTTTCCACGATTGTTAACTTATTTAGACAATGAAATATACCAAAAAATTAACAGACGTTCTGATATTGTGACCAGTCGTATTTGACTAGTTATCAATCATACTTTAGTATTCAATTGCGACTCAAACATGGTATTGGTCTCAGGGATTCAATTGATCTAAAATGAGATTAAAAACTTTTCACCAAAATTATACATTTTTTGTATTTCAAAGTTTCAAGGATCATTATATCGGTAGTCCAAGTTTACCTCAACCAGCATTTGTCTTTCGTGATGTACATTATCAT
This sequence comes from Thysanoteuthis rhombus, assembly GCA_963457665.1. NCBI lineage: Eukaryota > Metazoa > Mollusca > Cephalopoda > Oegopsida > Thysanoteuthidae > Thysanoteuthis > Thysanoteuthis major. Next base: position 49,685,254 of record OY735203.1, on the reverse strand, counting down.
ATTTAAACGCTTCTTCAGCAATCATTCTGATAAAAGTGAAATATCTATCCAAGTAAACTTGTTATACTGTCATTTCTCTATATAATGGAATCTATATGAGACAGTTATTGGGTCGTTCATCGAATTTAAGAAGACTGTTTTCCCTTGAACTAAATGTTTCGTTTCAACAACTTACTGGATCAGTTTTTCCAAACTAACATTTCATATAAGAACATATTTATTTTTGATTATTCAATAGAACGGAGGGGCAATGGAAAGATTTATTTTCCTTTATTTAATTTTTCATCAATGCATATTAACAATATAATTCTTTAAAAACGCAGAGCATGCATCCATAATCTGCCTGGTTGAACACTGATACTAGAATTATGTTGTGTAAAATTATGGATATGTGCAAAATATCATTATTATTTCATAATCCTTCCGACCAAGTCACTTTTTTTACTCCTGGAGGGTAATCAACCTGAACCAAAAATTGCTATAAAAGGCAACTAATAAAACTAAGATGAAGGTAGAATGTATCGAAAAAAAATGATTTTGAATATTTGATCCAACAAAAATTAAAAAGAACAAGATGTTTGAACAATGTATTTTTTTTATTTATGTAGCTAAAATGTTAACTAATATGTGCAAGACAAACATATCCTGTTTATATTAGCCATAAATCCATTCAGCACAGAAATAGAGGATATTGTAACGATGATTGTTTTCATTTCAATTTCTTTGTCTCTCTCGATGTAATTTCCTCAATAGTGCACATATTTACTAAACTTTTTGTGCTCATGCGTACAATTAAAATTTAATGTAACAATGTGGAAATATCCAGCGATTCAACGTAATATGATAACACACATCTTTCACTAATGGGCCGTTTCTGCAGGGTTTGAGTGAAACAATCTATAAACATCTATCAAATCGATACATTAGATTGGTGCCCGAAATTTGCTTTATTCATTTAGGCTGAGCGTTTGCTTTTCCCCATTCATTCTGTTTTATTTGAAGCAGTCAATTCGAAGCCGGTAAAATTGCGATTTTGATGTTTGTGTTTAAAATGGGACGTAAATCAGGGAAAACGGCTTGCAATATCAACGTGATATATCAATGAATGTACAGCAACATATTGATTTCAAAACATCCTAATTCTTGCATATGTGGACGATCTTATGTGATTGACACATCTAATTGGGGCCATTATTAAAGCAACACAACAAGACCATTCAACTGTTAATTGACATATGCACTTGCACCAAACTGGAAAAGCAAAGATATCGCAAGTTGTACGAATGACCCTTTAGAAATTGAAAGAAACAGGCTACAAAACTCGACTTCTCTCAGCTTACTCATTAGACATCTCTTCGACCAGCTACCTCTTTTTCCGGTATTCCAACTGCTTCCTGCAGGGGAAGATCTTCAACAACCAAAGGATTTGCATTTTCTGAAGGGTTTTATTTTGATTAATAACATTTATTTTCAGCTGAAATATACTGCTTGAAAGTGATGGTAGAATATACTGCAATTATTCTTACATCTGCCGGATGGTATATCTTCAATCCATGAATATATTGCATGTGTCGGAATGAGGACTGAACGAAGATGCAATAGTGCATCAATATGGATATCATTTTATCTATCATACTTTGAATAATTTTTGGATGGGATTAAAGTTCATGCTGAGAGTGAGGATGCATTGCATTAAATTTACGATGAAAACCTATTTTTCTCGAAAGATACTGTGATCGTAAAGACTATTTGAATATCCAATACTTCATTATGCATATTGATAAAGACCATCCACACACTCATACTGAAATCAACAACGATCAACCCTTTTCAATAAGAATTTGATAAATTACGATTCTTCAAGTATGTATTATATTAATGATTTTATTACATCAGAAAGACCTGTATCCAGACAGCCAATCCTCGATTCATTTTATCAAACTTTTATGAGGCAAATGTTTGAAACAAAACAAGGAATATTTTGCTGGTTGATAAATAATTAGACAAATTAGCCATCATTCCTTTCTACAACCACACACACACACACACACACACAAGCATACACACACACACAAACATACACACACACACGCACATATATACATATATACATATATATATATATATATATATATATATATATATATATATATATATATATATATATTCATTCAACCTTTCAAAGGGAAATATAATAATGGGAGCATATCTAACCAAACCTCAACCCCGATTGTAATAGTACAAACCATGCTTTGAATGAAATAGGGAACCAATCGGAACCATGTTATTTTGGAGTGAAACAGATTATGATGTCCGTCTTATGTACCAGATGTAACATCAAATGATTACAATGGATTAATTGTTGTCAGAGTTTCATTGTATCATCTGCAGTTAAAATCAATGTCAGCACAATCACTAACAATGCAGTTCGAGACCGATTGTCAATGAAAGTCATACACAATCACCATTTGTTTTTGAATGTGTGGTTACTTCTGCTTCACGTCTGGTTATGACGATCTGAAGTCACTGATCACAGTTTAGACCAAACGATTCGTCACAGTCAGTGGATTCCGGAAATTGCAAGATCAATCGGTCTGCGACCGTTGAAAAAAACAACACCTTGTACATCAAGTTACATGGAATACATTTTCAGTCATGTCTAAGGAAGGAAGAAATATCTGATAAAATGACTCTTCTTTAAAGTCATAGTTGGAAAAAAAGCCGTTTGTTTTATTCTTTTCTTTTTGATCAAATACGTTTCTGATAAGAAATTCTCTTTAGGATAGTTTTAGAAGTCAGGAAAGAAAAAATAAATAAATAACACAGCACGTTTAGTTGCTTTCCTGAAAAATATAACAGTCAAGAAGAAAAATGCAAATGTTTT
>OY735203.1:49644870-49679870 GCA_963457665.1 Thysanoteuthis rhombus | reverse complement strand
ACATGGACATTTCAGTTCAACCCTTGCAACTTTGGGAGACGGTCCCTGTAAAATCTAATCGTTTACAATAACTTATAAAAAAATCTGATTAAGTAAAAGAATATAATTGAAATGTGGCTCTTTTTTTATTTACAATTAAATGAAAAAAACATTCAAAAAATAATCTAAAAAAACAACAAGTGATGTCTAGATGCAAAATGAGTGAAAAAAAAATGATTTGAAAAATGGGTAAATCATGGTAAGATAGGAATAGAATTACCTGCATTCATTTTTATCGCTCCGTACCGAAATTGTAATCACAGCACATTGCTTCTTCTTATACGTGAAAATGCATTAGAAGAACGTATCTGGTGAAGTAAATCCTAATACAGGATCATAGAAAATAATGAGGTGTGAAAAAATATACTTTTTGGTGTCAGTATTCGCAATATACGGGATTGATTAGGATGTTATAAAGAAAAATCTTCAAATAGGTTGCAATTATGATAAGGAAAGATTGGGTTCTGTTGCATTCATAGCAATAATGCTATAGTGTGTTATGCTGCTACTTTTGAAATTAAATTTGACTTTTTAACCATCGTCGACTACAAATAAACATTTCTAGAAGGGAAAAAATCTACAAAAATCTGAATACAGGAAAATAGATGATTTATCGTTATTACAAGACAAAGAACCAAACGAATTTTCATGCTTATCATACGCTTTAACATCGTAGCACATGAAGTACAAATGATTGTAGTCAAGATATATGACAAAGGAGCTAAGAGCAGTTGGTGGATTCATACCTTTCCCGAGAGCATCAGTGCAAAGTAAACATAAATATCTTCAGCCAAGACTTGAACCCTTTTTTCTGTGCCTCAAATCTATTACTAAAGGAATATAGCTTTTAAACAACTGAGGTCATTGAAGATGGAGAATGGTCCCATCTTTTTTATATGTGCATACGTGTATGTATTTGTTTGTGGGGGGGAGTATTTTTCTGATTGTTTGTTTTTATGTATGTGCAGGTTCCAGCGCTTTTGGCCACACTGTTCTGTCTACAGACTCGAAAGTTACCACTGGTACTCTAATCGATCCATTTGCGATTTATTTTCCTTTTTATTTCAGAAAAAAGTTTTTTTTTTATCAACCCATTTAATTTTCATTCCAACAGGTTCATAGATATCATTTAGATCCTGGAAAATGTGAATGTTTTCAGGTGTTTTCTTTTCATTCATTACATTGGAAAGCGCCAATGATGCCATAAGTATGATTCATTTTGACCATACGTACCCTTCCCTACTTCGAATTTTGACGCTGCGGTTGTCCTCTCATTGACTGTGATGGCAACTTATATGTAGTTTTAAACGACAATAACCGACAATAGAGGATATCCATTTAAAATGAATGACTCGATGAATAGGATATGCGGAAAATCGTATTTGATTTTGAGAGAATAAATCAGCTTCAGGTGATATTGTAATCTGATATGTATAAAATTTCATTTCCCCACATAGTAGTTATCCTTTGGAGTTTTAAACTGCCTCTCTTCCCTGGTATCTCCCTTGATTTTTTCTCACAGTTCAGCGCTCCGTCATTTCCATTGTCAAATTTTTCGAAATTGGCCCCCTCTCTATCATTAAAATTGGATACCTTTTCTAATTGAATATTTCCTCAAATATTACATTTAATTATCTCTTTTTGAACATTCTAAAATTCTAACAGAGTATCCTTTGTAGCTTCTTATTGTGTTGTGAGATATGTGTGAAAGTTGAAAAACATGCCTTTTCTCTTTTCTTGAGCACAGTCAATGAGATGGAAATTTACAGTGAGAACGTTTTAATTATTCAAAATAAAAGATCTAGAGCAATGATTCTCAACATGGGCAGTAGAAGCCAACTGTGTCCGTGGTGAAATCTTCAAGAGGCTGCAGATGTTAAGGGTGCAGTGAGGGTCTTATAATTTCAATAGGACAGTATGATAATTTATCTTTTTCATCAAATGTGCAACAAATCTATAAACTTTGATTCGGCCCAGTTGCAGCATTATAAACACACATATACATTTTTTGATAATTTTTTATTCTATATCAGAAAAGTTATTAAATAGAAATTGGTTACCGTTGGACTTGAACATTTGTTGAGCAGCTAGACTCACTGTCCACTACAACATCTGTACAATATCATGGTAATCTGAAATTACATGCTTCATGATAGTTGCAAAATCCTTCAGTAGTGATGTCAGTCTTGTGCTACTGTGGTGTAACCATGTGGAAAACATGTTCTATTGTGCCCCCAAAATCAAGGAGAAGCTATTCGCATCGTGGCACACGTGCAGGTCACTAGTGCGACTATCGAAAACAAAAAAATTATAACGGCAAGCGGCACAAAAACCTGACAAACATTTTAGAGGGGGAAAAATTAAAGATTAAAATCTGATAGAGATACAGAAAAGATGAATCAAAAATTTCCATGACAAAATCCCCCCATGTATATTGTTGGACCAGTAACCTATAAGCCACTTTCCCTGGGTTAGGAACGTATATATTTTACTACTACCTTACCGTCTCACCGGATGGCAGTGACCGAGCAATGTGTTAGCTTCTCATGTTTTTCTCCCAACCGCTGACCCTCAAGGTGTCTTTGTCTGAAGAATCAACCGCTGGGTAGATAGAGAGCCACTTTTAAGCTCAACGCTGGTGGGTTGGGCGAGTCAGTACTCATTGCAAGGGAAACTGCTATTTGCCACTCAATCCCACAATCACTTCCCGTTAAAAGTAATGGCCTTTTCTTCTTTGGTTCGATGGGTGTTTTTTCATAGCCACAGTAAACTCATGAAGATATTCAAAAGTGAGAAATAAACTGTCTTAAACTGGCCAGAAACAAAAGTTGATCCCAATCCGATCGTTTTATCGGAGAGGGCTTACTGATTTGTGCAGAAACCACGTAGATGAATATAAAAAATGTTTGGAGGCTGCTATCATTGCTAAATGATTCACAAAATATTAACGAAAGGTTTTTTCATTACCGTCTAAGTAATATACTCCATTACTTCTTTGCAATAACTTCACGTAATAAGAAAAATATTGTGCATTCACTAAATTACATCGGACTTCCCATTAAAATATTCTGATGATACAGCATCGAGACATTCCCTTTATACCGGGATATTGGATAGATTATACAAATAACTTAAGGGTGCTTATAATGATGAGCTGTAAGATTGTTCTTTGTTCGGCATTCACAAGTATGCACAATGGAAAAAAAACTGAGTTGTGAAACTTTTCGCATCCTAAGAGAGATTTGCCGGATTGTACGTCATTTTAAAATCTTTCTTCAATGGGGGGGGGACTTTTTACTAATTGGAGCTAAAATTTCACTGCAAAGAAAATCAAACATTTGTACATTGAGTTTCAGGGAAGGTTTCACAAGTAACAGAGAAATTTGCTCATTTCCAGCGCAGATGTTTTTTCACTGTGCATACGTATAAATGCTAAAATAGAGATAATTCACTGTCCACGTTTCTGGCATACATTATTAGCACCCTCGTTTCTTTTCGTATACATTCTAGGATATTTTTGGAATGGAATAAATGCACAAATTTTTGATCATCAGAATACTTACATTGAAATCTAGAGTAATTTATTTTCAATATTTTTTTAATCACAAGGAAAATATACAATATATTACAAGGACAGTAATAAGAGCACTTTTGGAATTTTGTTGCAAACCTTGTGGCAACGATGACTGACTCTAAACCTATCTCGTAGCAATATGTATGGCTTTTGCCCATATTAGCTAGCAATTTTGGCTATCTCCAAAAATTGTTAAACATGATGCATTGCTGGTTGGTTTAAAATCATCTATGTCCCTCCCCTTTCACCCATTTTCGAATGTTGTAGTTGTGCACTTGGGGTTTCGCCTTATTGAGATACCTGTTATCTTCGGGCAGAGCATATGTCACTTTAAAATCCCAAAGTGATCCTTTGATTTCATAATGTCTACAATGCTGTCAAAGCTTCCAATTCCAGAGACACCAATGATACCCCATAGCATATTTTCCCTTCGATCAAAATGTCCAGGGAAGTTTTGGACAACTGCAGGTCAAAATTCATTATGATGTTGCAACCTATTTAAACTGAAATATCAAGGTCTCTGGATGCAATCGTCTACTCTTCGAAGGTCTTACGTTTCGTTTTGATAGAAGTTCTGATGTTCACAAACAGCTCCCTTGTTTTTCACCTTATGAAGAAGGTAATGTTATATCACATGGCTCTTTAATAAGTGAAATCATCATTCAGGACTCAATGATGCCATGTAGTTGCTAACTAGATTAGGACAATTTGTGTAAAAGTAGAAGGGAAAAACTTATAGATATATGACTGTTAATTTTGTCCACAGACAATCTGATCATTATACCAGATGTTTTGTCAGATATCTCTTTCGATGTTTACCTCCACTAGTTTAAAAATTAAATCGAGCCATCATTCTAATGCGTTAATTACCTGATTGTAATATAAAAAGAATAAAACTAGAACTAGAAACTTGTGGCTTCTTTGCATACTTTATCGAACATATACAGCAATTTACTAGTACGGTTGTAATAAGGGGCGTGTCAACCAAGCAGAAGATCTGAAATTGGGAGCTTGACGAAAAGGAAAGTAAAGAACCACCGCTGTGAAATATTAGGAAACTTGACTCATTGTAATAAAAAGAATGCTCATAGTGACAATAAATAGGCCCAGTCGTAGATGTGAAATTTGCTGTCTAGTCTACATTTTTTTAAACTTCGGAAAGAAAGAATACGAGGGATTTTTTTTTCTAAATATCTGAAATAAAGTGGTCTTATAAATACAGTGATTAAATCATTCTCGCCTATTGGAAACATTTAATTTATGCCAATAAGAAAAGGGCGTTTCTGTTGACTTACAGAGAAGTCCCTTTCTCTCCAACACCAAGAGTCAATGTTTGAGCTTAGCTGAAAGCTTGATTATTGGATACTGCTTTCTTAACGAAACAAGCGTTCCCAATTTCGCGAACAGTTATAAAAAAAATCCGATTCCATAAATGGTGATAAATGTGTTATTTTCATACAATACATACACATACATGCACAACACGCACAAATTCATATGTATATATGTATTCTATGTACACAGAGTTCCCTCTTTTAGAGTTGGGCACTCATAAGTAGGGTACCCGTCTGCTGTAGGATATTATAGCAATGCTCTTCCAACTCTGGAATAGAGCACTCTGGTAGAATTTGGAATATCGGTTAATTCGTTCCAGGTAGAATGTCTGGGTATGAAGCAAAGATTTCGACCCTATCTAGGAGTATTGGAAGAAATACTGTATAGTCTATAATCACGTTGTGGAGTTGTAATATAAAGAAACAGCAATCTGTGGATGACAAAATTATGAATGATTTATATATGTATGTATATTCATATATATATATATAAATATATATATATATATATATATATATATATATATATATATATATATATATATATATATCATGCAATGTTGTAAATACACACACATATGAATAGAGAGAGATATAGATATGTATATATATAGATGTGTGTGCGTATGTGTGTGTGTGTTTGAGTGTGTGTGTGTGTATTTGTGAGTGTGTGTGCGCGTGTAATCTCTTCAGCGGGTCATTTTTTATTTAATTGCTCATTCTATTTCCATAGCCAGGGCTAAGTGACACCTTCCGTGGGTACTGATGGGAGATAATCTCAAAAAGAGTATCAGAGTAATACAACATACACATATATATATATGTATATGTGTGTGTGTGTGTGTGTGTGTGTGTGTGTGTGCGTGTGTGTGTGTAACCTTCAAGAGTATACAACATTTTACAAAATAGATATCTATCTAATTGATCGAGACTAAGCGTCCTTTCTTTGATGATATTTTTTTCTTCGTTTATTAATCATTGCGATTTACATCACAACGTGTCCTCCGGACTCTGCTGCTTTTCATTTTATTTTATTACTTCAACATAAGCTGCACTCATTAGATTTCATTGAATTTTAATTAGATTCCTATAATTGGGGCTATCTTGCCTTCAGACATATCCAGCATACTTGCAATGTGTTCAAACTTTCAACTCATAGTTTCTTCTGATCTGGTCTTCTTATAAATCTATACCGTCCATTCACTAAGCACCAATCATGTTGTACTGCTATATGCAAGGAACACACCAATGACCCACGCACATATGACGAACTTGCTGTTGACCTAAATGGATAGGGTTGAGTCCTGAACAGAAATAGGAAGGCTGATTTGTTGAAGAAAATACATCAATTTGTCACAAGTGATATACCGCATTAGACATTTTTATAGAATATCTCATAATATATTTCTTCCGCCATTCAAACGCAGCATATCCATCGCAAATGGGTGAATGCATTGCATTGAGCAGTAGTTCATTATAGGCAGCTTTATACCCATCTAAACTAATACTAAATATGTGTTGAGAGAGATGTTTAAAATACGAAAACATCGCCTTTGTAAACGTTTTTTGAGTGCAATGCATTTCAGACTATACTGTACCACACACACACACACACACGTACACACGTATATAGTTTTTAGAATTATTTTCTTTTATTTTCCATATTGCAAACTGCAGTTGCCCCTCAACCAGGAGACTTCCATTCTCTATCTATTACTCCACCAACAATGCGATCATTATAGAAAATATCAAAAATAAAGTCAAGTTTCCAAATCTTCTGCATGAAATTTCGTTTATAATAGAATTCGTTCTTCACCTGCAGCAAAGACAAGATTTCACCTCAACTAGAATCATTCAGAAAATGAATCCCCGCCATTGGCGATCAACTGCGACATTAAATCGTAATCGAAGCGGTCATGACACGGAAAACACGAAATTCACGTTTACTCTGGCACTTTACAGGACAAACTTTGGATTATGATATAAATTAAACACATGAATCTCAGCAAGACGAATATCATGCGCAACAACCACATCGGAGATAAAAACACTGAGATCAAAATCGAGGAAAGAGAACTTGAGAAAGTAGATTTACATTTACCTAGGATAACGTATTCCATGAAGCCCTCAAAAGAAGAAGAAATCAAGAGGAAAATCACATTAGGATGGGAAGCCTTTGGCGGAGCAAGCTCAATCTTCAAAAACAAGTCGATCCGAATAATCCTAAAATGAAGTCAGTACAACTGATGCATCCTCTCAATAGTCACTCATGGTGCTGAAACATGGAACTTTACCAAAAGACAGATCTGCAAGTTGAGAACCATGCTACGGGCACATGGAAAAATTATGCTGATCCTCACATGGAGACACCACAAGACAGAACAGTACATCCAGGAAGAAAACAAGAGTCAGGGACATCATAGATTCCATTAAAAAGCTCAAACGGCAGTGGGTCGGCCATGTTGCACGAATGGCGGACAACCGATGGACATCGAAACTGACGGAATTGATCACATACGCAGCAGAGGCCGGCAGAATATCAAATGGAGAGACGATCTAGGCAAATTACTTGCTGCACAACTCCCATGATAGAGAAGAGTGGCAAATCCTGGTGAAAGTCTAAGTCCAACGACGGACGTTGGAAGGCTGATGACGATGATGAAACAAAAAGACGATATGTATTAACTTTTGTTATATATAGGTTTGATACAAGACTCTCACGTGTCACCTCTTGCATAATATTCGGGAAGTTTTTTGAAGATTACTCAAAGTTTGCTCTGCGTGATACCCGTGATTTGCCAAATCTTGTGAGTCATCTAGATCCATTAGAAAAAAATTGAAAGCTTTAGAATAGTTCCGACATGAATTTAGGAGAACCAACATTGGTAAGGGGATTGATCATTTTCCTGACAAGGAAAATAATGTTTCTTGGAGAATCTCATGCCTGGGAATCATAGTTTATATCTCAAGTTTTCCATCATATATGGTAATTAGTGGAGGTAGGAATACTTCGGTGCAATTAATAAGATTCGAAACGGAATTTTACATTAGTAATTTCTGAAAAATAGACGAAAATCACAGGACGACGTTAAAATGACTGATTGCGTCATTTGAATGACGTATTGGTTGGGGAAAACTATCTCTGGACAGTAAGGTCGAACAATTATCTTTCTGTGAGACAACGCCTATCTTTACATTGCAAATGCAGTGCAAGAAGTAAGCATATATCAAAGGTATACCATTGTCCACAAATGCAGCGTATATTTTTATGATTTGTCTAGTTCCATGGAACAATTTACAGTCAGAGCTTCTTAGTTTAATTTTCCCGAAAAGTTTTACGATTATTCCAAATCGGAACAACAATTGTCCTTCTACGACGTGATAGACAGATTATTTGAAATTTAACGTAAGGCTATAGACATCAAAGAAATCCAATTATTGACTTAGTCATTAAATTGTGGATTTAAATGAATTAGATATTTTGTCAAGATTATGGGAGATTTTGCATAAGACAAATACATCTTGATGAAAGCATATACTTGGGAAATGATCTTGCTACCAGATAAATACAATCTTAAATATCTGAGTAAAAAGTCCATGTTTAACATCTTTTAAAACGTAAAAGATTGGAGAAAACATTGTGTTATCTCCGTAATCACATATTTATCATCCATTGCAGTTTTTCCCTTTACCTGTTGTAATTTTTGGATACTTTTCATTATCTGATCATCTCACTCTTTACACTCCTTTTTATACTCATCATTAAAATAAAACATTTCTCCAATGTTTTTGCACTTGATCATCTTAATATTGAATAGTGATCTTTCTTGTGGGATTGTCCAAATAATACTGCCCGGTAACAGATTTACGCCCAACAAGCAAAAATAGGCTTTCGTTCGACATAAAATTGTTTTTTGTTTTATTTTCAAGTGGCTTGCCATTACAAAACTCGACACAAAGCGTCATCACCATCATCATCATTGCTCTTTCACACTATTTGTTTCTCTCTCTGTACCCTCTCTCTTTCTCTCTTTCCCTGAAGAGATACAACAATTCAGCCCACTCAAAAGATATGGAATAGTTCGTCTCTTTTATTGTTATTGATGATTGATGGTAATGCAAAAGTCATTTGGAAATTCATCTGCAGAAATTCGTAGCTTGCGAAATCACTCATCTTAGATGGCAGCACAACTGAAATTGTCTGCGGTTTCTTTTTTCTCTTTTGATGCGTGACAGATAGCAACCGGGAAACATGAACAAATCTCCATTGCTGAATACAAATTCGAAAATTAAGACGAAGAAATTGCCTCTTAGAAATCGATTAAATGCACAGACATTCCGTTGCAAATTAATTTCTCTGTCCACAGAGCTATTAAGATAGTGACTTTATTGTTCTAGCACAGCAATGTTTTTAAACTGCACATTTTTTGTTGTTGTTTTTTCCTTCCAATACTTTAAGCCAAACTGGTATGCATTTAAAATCATTTTTTTTTGGACATCAGACTGATACGTAGTTGTAAGCTTGATTTAAATTTGTGATCTCCATTATATAATACTCGATCTATGTTATTGATATTCAAAACCAAATTGAATAGATTGACAAAGATGTGTGTGGGGGTTACGTGTGTGTGTGTGTGTGTGTGTGTGTGTGTGTGTGTGTGTGTGTGTGTATGAAGACCTGTGTCTGTGTCTACGTCTGCAGCATTACAATAGCCCGCAGAATTCAAAAACCAAAATGGCTTCCTCGTAAGTAACTTGATTGAAACTATTTCTTTGTCGAGTGATTTCAAGATAATTAATCATTTGAAAAGTATTCTACATGCTTGTTTACATATACGTACTTTCTCTACCTCTCTGTCTCCCTGACACACACATACACACACGAATCCAGTGACCCGAGACCAACCAAAGCAAAGATTTTGAGTGATCTCCTTTCGGAACATTTCCCCATTTCTATTGATTTTGTGGATTGTTTGATAATTAGTCAAGGTCAATGGTCATGTATATTTGAATCACGTACCTATACAACTACGTGCATGTGCACACACACACACACACACACACACACACAAACACACACACGCACACACACACACACATATATATATATATCATTAGATTGGACGGATTATATTTTACTTCACAACCTCTTCATTGACTCGATATATTGTAGTTGGAGCATTTTAAGAAAGTATGTATTTCCCAAGATCTGATACTTCTGGATTTGATCATAATGCTTTCAAAATTATTCAATAAATCCGTATAGAGAACTTCAAATCAATTTGTTCCACGTGGATCAGTATCACCATTCGATAAAAAAAGAAAACCCGTCAGGTTACGATGTATCAAAATAGTCCAGTGGAAATTTTCCTGACTACAATGGACATTAAAGCGACGATAAAAACATATACGAATGAAATCACCATAGTCTTCTTTTTGTTTATAATTCAATGCAATTTTACAATCAATTTTCATATACGTTCTAAACTTTCTATTAATGGTGAAATTAATCCAATGCTACGAATTTGAGGTGCAGAAACTGCAAAATTTGGTCCACTGAAATTCAGTAACTATAAAGCATGATGGATTCCTTGATTTCCACATGTCCATGAATTATAAACAAACACACAATTACATGAGTATGAAAAAAGATATGTTAGTGATCATTTAAAAGATTTCCATTTCCCTAAATGGAACATCTGATTACGTTAATAAGAAGACAACATTAATTCCAATTCTAAACAGCTTTGAGTTAGTGAACTATCAAGTCTTTGAAAAAACAAGATAATGTCAGGAAACTGCTTGATTAAATTCACGGGTAGATATCCTTAGCAAATGCATTATGTTATCTGGTCCGTCCAAAGGAAACAACAGGCAGCCGGCTTCTGAAGAGTGCAAAAGGCACAATATATATATATATATATATATATATATATATATATATATAGAGAGAGAGAGAGAGAGAGAGAAAGAGAAAGAGAGAGGGGGAGAGAGAGATATTCTACTTTTTCTGTTATATCTTCTCTTCAATAGTCACTATCCTCTTGAGGATTTCTGGCTAATATTTTTACCACCAGGCGATTCAACAATGAAACTTCATTTGAAGAAAAATACAAGTTTCACTTATCGTTATAAAATGATAAGTATCTACTTACTTTACTATCAATGAAAGGGAAAGATCTGATTTTCAATGTAATAAGCGAGTATATGTACTTCAACATGGAGCAAATATGGAACAAGAAAACAGGATGAAGTAGAAGACGGATAATTGAGTAGACTTGAAGTTCTGAAACCGTTTTAGATAAAGCATATATTTTATTAATCATTCGATGACGTTTATGTTAAAAGCATAAATATTAATGTGTCTGAAGAACACGTACATTCTTCTTCCAAATATGATGGTGAATGAAGAGCAGGGTGGGAAATAGCATGTTCTGCGCAGATAGACTGGAAAGAATTAATACATTTTAAATTAATCAGCACACTCACACATACATACACACACACTTACACATTCACAAACTCACATGTATATATTAGTGTGTGTGTGTGTGTGTGTGTGTGCACGTGTGTGTGTCCATGTGAATAGGATTTATCCAACATCATTATGATAATAGAGAAAAGTAACAATGATAAAACCAAGATTTAAAAAACATTTTTGTGGCATGTTCTGCTTTGGGAAGCCACAACGAAATAAACAGAATTTGAAATACAAAAAAAGTGCAAAAGGGGTAAGGGATTTGTCTCTGAAATTAGTGGGTGCAATTCTATCTGAGAGTGGTAAAGATAGATTTTCACGTGTTGCAATGTATACAGGTGTCTTTCAGATGTCAACAGTGTGTGCACGAGTCCATAATGTACTCATTGGTAAAAATCATCGATGAAAATACAGATGTGTGTATGTAAATGGTTTTGTGTGTATACTGATGTGTATGAAAGTAGTTATGTATATGAATTTTCATGTCAGATGTATGTGTCTCTGTGTAACCAGGCATATTTGTATGACAATTTATAAATATTTCAGTATACCGTGTTCGTCTGTATCAACGTATTGCGCAGATCACTGAGGAGTATATTGTTGTGATGCTCACTACATGTACTAACCTGCTATGTTTTAGTTTTGATTGGCAGTACTGGTTGTTATAACTTGTGATGACTTGTTGTTGTGCCATTAGCTTAGCTAGGTATATGGCTATGTTGCTGAAGCCTGGTCCTCACTGAACACTGTTATTTATGGCAATGCAGACACGGTGTACTTGTCATAAATCTAGCAAAGCTAACGGCAAATACAAGATGGGGACAGCATTCCCTCTTCATAGATAGGATCACATCCATTGATCGAAGGAACCCTACCCAATATCCCATGTGGCCCTTTTTGCGTTTCATTTCTCTTTTGTTCGTTAAGAGTCCCTAAAGCAAAACGTGTCATGAAAATGGAGGGATATTTATTCAGTAATTTCGATCAATATCTTTTTTTTTCTATGATCACACACACACATGATAACAAAAACACACACACATCTATATATATAGAAGTTTTTCGTTGTTTTGTTTTTTCCAGAAAGCACACATACACTTTTTTTCTGAATGGTTGAGGGCGTATTATGTAATAGCTTCTAGTTAAATCAAGGTCAATGAGATTTTTTTAATGATCCAGTGTAAATCTATTCATGTATTAGAATCTAGTTACTTAGCAAATAATAAGTCGATAGATTTTTCAATCTATTTCTGATTTCTCTTATTATTTTGAGTGGCACTAACTTAACTAGTAGCAATGTTCTAACTTTATTTTGTATACCTTTATTTCTCCATAACATTCAAGAACGTGTGTTCAATGTAGAGGTTCGTTATTTTGGATTTGCGTGACATGTGACTAATATCTGCACAAATAACTTTGAAACAACGTGTAATGATTGGTTGGAACACATTATATATATATATATATATATATATATATATATATATATATATATATATATATATTTATATATATATATATATATATAAACATACTACTGATTTTCAAGTGACAAAAAGTGGGGGTTGCTGAATATTGAGGTTACATTGTACTGCAGTAAATATGGCGACAGATATTGAATACTAAACTAATGAAATTAAATATCAAATTAATTATGATTTTTTGTAACCATTGTATATTTTTTTCAATATACATGACATTAGCTTGTCAATGTGATTTACATCTTTTCGTTTGTTTTTGTAATTAGTTGGTGTGTCTGGCTTCAAGCAACACAATCTGTTTTTCTGACAATAGTTTAGGCAAGAGATCTTTATAAATTTAATCTCTGTCGCAGTAGTTATGCTCTTGTCATCATTCTGCTAATGCAATCGAGGAATAGTCGCAAAAGTGTTATTCAATCTTATATATCAGTTTGGAATAGCGTGACACTTGAACATACATCTATACCATTTTAGTGACATATACATGTGTGTGTGTGTGTATGTGTTTGTACATAATCATTATTAATGATTGAATCACTACAGTCAGATGTTTTGTAGTATTACAACTCATCCGTGTAGCTAATGACTATCCATCATCCTTTCCAGTACTGCTAGGAAGGGTCGAAACCTTTGCTTCAAACCCAGAAGCAGATACTCTACCTCTACTGTTTGCTGAACGGTACGGTCAGTAGGATCAAATTAAGCGATATATTTACTAATCTATAATTCCCTATCTACAGGAGTGCTCTATTCCAGAGTATGAAGACTATATATATATATATATATATATATATATATATATATATATATATCTCAGAAGAATGTTGTGAGTAACTACTCAAGCTAGGCAGTTGGTAGACCTTGATTAAGAGAACCATTAGTTGGAGGTCATGTAGGTTTTCTGCGTAAGGGACAATGTCGTGTGCAAATCTGAGGTTGCTCAGACACTCGCAGTCTATTTTAATTCCTTTACTCTCCCAGCCATGTCTTCTGAAGATCATCTCGAGGTAGTCTGTGAAGAGTTTAGGTGAGCTGGTATCACCTTGTCTTACTCCTTTCTGGAGCTGAAATGGGTCTGAGTCTCCATGTAACCTGATAGAGGAGCTGCTGTGATTATATATGTGCTTCAGCACTTGAACATATACTGGATCTACACCTTGTCAAGTGATGGCTTCCATGACTTTAGGGATTTCTACTGAGTCGAACGCGTTTTTGAAGTCGATAACTGCTACAGCGATTGGTAGTTTATATTCTGCTGCCTTCTCTTTCAGCTGGTTTATCGAATGCAGGTGGTCCATGGTCAAGTAGCTTCTTCTAAAGCCAGCTTGCTCACGTAGCCAGTTTTCATCAAGTGTTTTCGTGATTCGGTTGGTGAAGATCTTTGTGAAAAGTTTGTACACACGGTTGACTAGGCTTATAGGCCTGTAATTGCTGAGGTCTTTCGGGTTCCCTTTTTTATGTAAAAGCATTATGATAGCAGTGTTCCAATCGTCTGGGACTTTACTGTGTTTTTCAGGCACGAAGAGGACGGCCAGTTTCCTAGTGATGATTTTACCTGCTTTTCGGAGGTAGGTTGATGGTGATGTTGTCTGGTCTTGGGGCCGTTCCTTTAGACACGTTCAAAAAGTTCTGGCCCTGCGACGCCCATGAGAGAGAAGTGTGGCGAATCCTGGGGAATGTCTATATCCAACAATCGACATTAAAAGACTGATGATGATGATGATGATGATGATTATGATGATGATTGTCCATAAAACGTATACAAGATGTTGTTTAGTAATATATCACATTATATAAAGCTATGTAATTTTGAAACAAAGCATCACTTAAATGTTCATCAAATTCTCAAGGTTTACAATTTATGGCGTTGATTAACACCCGTCGTACCAATTTTAGGAAAAATGGTTCGAATACACCAAGGATCTATCATTTCACGATGTTAACATTTTGGGCTCAGCTTGATATATACTGATACGTTAAAAAATCAGATAAAGTCAGTAGGTGTCATGTAAAGATAATTATTTGACCTTTTTCATAAAATTTTCACAATTTCAGATTTTCAAATGCTCTCCTCCATAAAAATTAGCATTGCACCAACAACTTGGTATTAACTGACGTTCTACTTTCCTGGACATGTTCTTAAAGCATTTATATGTCCAAGGATATCAGGACTGATGAAATTTACAGATATTCTTATACACCAATGTTAAATGCTGAGCAGATCAGGATCTATCAGTTTCTCTTTTAGTGTTCATCGAACTGTGACTCATATGGAATACCTAGGAAAATCTGCCAGTGAGTAGCGTGGATAGATAAACATCTATACGGTGTACCAACTAGAGATTTTGCAAGTACGAAGATGTATTTATAATCAAATGAAAGACTTTTTCATCAATGTTTCAAACAGGGATAGCCATTTCCTACTTCCATATAATCATTATTCTAAAGCTTGGCTGTCATCTGGAGTGAAGCACGAATAAAATATTTAAGGCAGAAAAGCAGCTATTTCCTCTACCAAGCAATACCATGCCATCCGTATGTTGAGTTATCTGACTCACCTAAATCATATTCCTGCCTGTTGAAGCATATATATATATATATATATATATATATATATATATATATATATATATATATATATTGGATGGAAAGAATCGTGAATGTTTCTTTGTAAAAACGTGAATAGATTTTTTCTGTATTTTTCTCAAATACATTTAGATTCATTATCAATGTCACATTTATGAGTAGACAAATTATGTATCAATTTGGTGGGCTTTTTTCCCTTATCATTGAGATATGAAATGGAACAAAGCACTGCAGATACCCGTGAGGATAGACTGAACAAATTATTTTGTAATTTTACCGAGTTACATAAATCATGCGGTCGAAATTAGGAGCAACTGAAGAAGAAACGCTCGGTCAATGTCACTATTGAACGAACATCCATGTTGATACATTATTTCCCTGTAAATATCTATTGCTCAGTTCCTCGCATATTCTATTTCCTTTTCAGTATTTAAGCATGTGCTCGTCTCAATCATTCGATATCTCTACGCGTGTCATTTATTGTTAGACCGTTTTCTTCGAGTAACTGACATCGAGATATCCACAACCACAATCATTGCGCCCTTCACTTTTAATTAACACCAGATTGGTGACAAATTTTAAGACTTACTGATTCACTGCATATATCCGTCGTGAAGTCTTTTGTGGAATATCTCAGAAATACAGGGTCACAAAAAGAAACAGTGCGCTTAAAAATCTTAAGGACTGCACTCAAATCTCCGTAGTATTTTATATGAATTGTGAAAATTAAGTTTTATGTATACTGGAAAAAATATGGCCCTGGTTCAGAAGATATATTGACCACTGCGTTCAAATAACTACTGGAAATGTGAGCCCTTGATATGTGACCATTGCATACTGTGTGTTGCGAAAAGTAATTATGATCTTTTCAATTTGTCTCATGAATGAGAATCTGAAGCGATATATTAGAATGATCAAGCTGGTCATAAACAACGGGGAATAAGTCAATCCACAATCTCCTAGCTAATTTCAGGCAAGCTTGCATATAAGGTATGTGCCGTTGCAACATCTCGTGGAGACCAGCAATTTTGTAATCAGTTAGTTGATTAGAAAGCGCTCTCATGTAGGAGATATTATAATTTAGAAAAAAATATTGGACAAATTATACAACAGAATAGACCAAGCACCGACGCTTTGATCGTGGGGTAGTTTTTCAAAAAGAGCATGATGGTTTTCAGTGCACCGCACACTGGAATTCTAACTATTCATGAAGCCTCGCAGATGTTTTATCGATGAAGAATGAATTTCCGGTCACGTTGTTTACTCCTCATCGTTATTTGTTGTGATAAAAAAAAATCAACATGAGCTTAAAAGAAGTACTTAAAATGAATAGAATGGGATAATAATAATAATAATAATAATAATAATAATAATAATAATAATAATAATAATAATAATAATGATGATGATGATGATGATGATGATGATTGCAAATCGCTGCACTGACATGATAGGCGAAAGAGAGAGGAGGCGTTGGTTGAAGACCTGAGGAGACTTATTGTCACTGAGCCTTCATCCATGACCACTGGGCAACCGGTGTGAAACTGTAAATCGCAGAATTACTGCAACCTATGAGTACTAGGAGAGGAGGGCTGGAGACTTGAGGAGACTTGCTATCACTCAAACTCCAGCGGTTACCACCAGGCAACTGGTGTGAGATTGCAAATAATAATAATAATAATAATAATAATAATAATAATAATAATAATAATAATAATAATAATAATAATAATAATAATAATAATAATAGTAGTAGTAGTAGTAGTAGTAGTAAATTCTCGATTTTTTGCAGCCAGTAGACTTACGATATCAGCAATTGCAATGTCAGATGACTTTTTGAAATGGTTTTTATTTCCAGCTTATGGCATGCATTTCTTGAAAAACAATTTATTTTAGTGCAAGTTTTGGTCTCATCGAATGAACTGTTTTTTTTAAAGAATATAAAATGTATATTCAGCAACTTGACCTCACGTTCATGGATGTCGTGAGAGGTTTCTCGCATTGAGTGACATGCCACGGTTGAACGAAGATATTACGAGCAACAAAACATGTCTTTGGATAAACATGTCGTGAATCACGTGACTAAGTAAGTATACGTCCCAAATAATGTAGTTAACTAGTATATCGTACTTCTTGACTTCTAAATACCATTTTCAAATAAAGGGTGGGGGATATCGACTACAGAACAATGAACTGACTTTTATACTTTGCAACCCTCGATGAATAGATGATCACTGGTCGTTACTGATATCCAAGTATCATTACGTGTGCTTGAACACGCCCAATTAAAGATTGTCATGTAGCAAAAGTAACTGATGCCCCAACGATGCAGAATAAGATCAGCCTTTCCGCTGACAAACCCAGAATAAGGAATGAAGATTAGTTTTATGCATTACCGCTGTAATGGACATTCTTGGCACTTCTTAAATGGGCTTTTCAAATAAATAAACTTGATCATGTACGAGACTAAAATACAATCCCTGAACCATTTTCTATCAGATAATGAGGAGAGACAGACAGAGAAAACTGATTAGGGAATCCTCAAAGGAAAACCATCTTTAGCAATGTCCTGCTTGTTAGCTGCTTGTAATCCGCGAAAATATATTATAATCTTCTCGTGAGGATTCTGTGATACGTATTTTGGGAATCATTATCCCGTCTTTCACTAACTTAATCTCAGTGTAGACTCATCCTTATACGATAGCATCCACAATGTATTAACATAGATTTCAACTAATGAAACCGTCAATTCCATGTCTTTTGTCAAACGCTGGTTCCTATAGCCGTGTTCGTACGATGCAGGTAGGTGTGACGATACAGGTTGCCTGACGGTTATCTTTACAGAAAATGGTATCAGAGAGTTGTGTTCGAATTTGGAATCAAGATATTTACTTTTACTTTGCACCAATGACTTTAGGAAAGCTCCGAATCCCCTCACCCTCACTTTGTCACCGATTGATATCCAAATAATTTGGTAGTATGTCTCACCACTTTCACGTCGTGATGCTGGATGAGATGATAGGTGAGTTATCAAATTGAGCCAGCTTGTATCAAGAACACACCTTTTTGCTGCGGGATTATAAGCTGTTGGACCTATTCTAAACCTGGAAAAATTAAAATCTGACATAATGTTGTTTTGTATATAAAATAATATTTTCAGAATAATGGGATAAATAATGGTATGATCAATGAGAAATCAAACATCTTTCATCAAGATACACCCATTCCGAATAATGATATTCTTCCTTCCACAATCGTATGATATACTCCATAAATCATATCAATGGTATTCAAGATGCGTGTTACGAATTCACTAAAAGCAAAAATCCTAACTTCTATATCATTGAGACTTCTATTACAAATATTGAGTTTAAAATTCTTGAAACGATGATAATCCGTCGGGTTATTGTCAGAAAAATATTGAAGATACTTTATGAGTTTTAGCCATTTTTTTTATGATACAACCAAGTCACCAGAGAGGTTTGGGGTCTGGAATTGTCATTGCGCATTTCATTTAGTGCATACTGGACCTCTTTTCCAAAACTTTGAAGTTCCATACTGCTTTGCAGTGTTGCTGTATTTCATGGATGTATTCTCAAAGCCTTAAAACAGTTCTCGAACTTTTTTCAAGTTGTTTGACCATTTTTGTCGACAATCTTTCATTAATAAGGACAGTTGGGGCCCACGTTAAGGTTCAAAATAGATATCCACATTTCCAGATTTAAACCAATTGAAATAACGCTGAACAGTTCACATCATTTTAATGTCAAATCAGAATGCTTTGTCCATTTTATTTGCAGCTTTACAAATGTCAAGACCGAAATTTAAATTCGTACATGATGAATAGTCAAACATCATAATTGCTGTGAAAGGCTCCGAAACCTCCAATAATAACGTACCTATCTGCAACGACATTGGATCTATGAAGATGCAGTTGCATGAGTAAATCTTTACTGTTAGCATTGCTTTACTATGATGTAAAAACTATTCCATGTGCAACAAACAAATATGATTTATAAAGACCATTGTTCCTTATATATAAGACTAAATTTCTTCAATAATATTGTTTCTGTATACCGATTCAACAACTTAGAATTAAGAATTACTATGGATCTCGTTTTCTGTTTTGGGGGATCAAGTTGAAATCAAGTTTTATCGGATAGATGACCCGTTTAAACAAGATTTCCATAAATCTGAAAATAGGTTTAAGACTTTGCATAATACTCAAGCAGCTTAAATTGTTTGAAGTCAGTCTTCTTTCGTATGATAGAATCAGGAAGGTTTGAAAGGATTTCATAGGATTATGCTTTTGGCCTGTTTGCGCTCTATCAGTTAGTTTCATCTTTTTTTCAAGTAGTTCGGATAATATCCTTTCTCTGAATTATTGATACAAGTGCTATACGGATAGCTTCACTTAACTGTAATACCCCATCGGAAGATCATTTTCTTTTCGTCTCGAGCCACATATTTTCCCGCTTCTACAACACTGCCTGATCAATGTTGCGATGAATTAATTTTGTTGTTGTAAAAGTGAGGGGGTTATGTCTGTTTCCTCATATGGATATGATATATTGGGAAATATCCAGTTTAATTAAAGGACTGCAATTTGTCAAAGTTTATCATGAAAGTACCTGCTGTGTTGATGCGAGCTGCTAGACAGGTAAATTAGTGGTTTAAACAATTGCCCAGGCACTAACTCAGACCTTAGTCATGGATTCATGCCTTTCCTAAAGATATAAATCCAAGATTAGTAGGAAAAACATCAGCCAAAATTCGGATCAATGTGCCAACGTTTAGATCATTTTTGTTTGCCAAAAAGCATTATCATTCTCATCATCAGTCTTTTAACGCCTGTCGTTGGACATAGACATTCTCAGGATTTGCCCCGATTCTCCATCGTAGGTGTCATTGAGCAATTTTTTTTTATTTGTCTAGTTCATCTCTCCATCTAGTATTTTGTCGGCATCGGTTTTGCATGTGATCTCTGGGGATCCATGTTGTGAGTCGTGATGTCCATCGGTTGTCTGTCATTCTTGCAACATTGCTTGCGCATAGCCATTTTAACATATCCACATGTAAATAATTTAAATCACGTGAAAATTTGATTTTCCTAAATAAATATTCACTCAGTTGCATATTCAGCACGAAAATGCTGTCTCATAATTTATGGCCAGTTCACGGGGGAAATTGAATTGTACGCTAATCTCTGAAATAAAGCAGCGTCTGATCTGATCGGTACTCGGATTGGTGACTGCCTAGTACGGTAAGCAAATAGTTTGTTTGTTTGTTTTTTTTCCTTTTTCATAAATAAGGCTTATCAGATGAATGAAGAATTGTCAGCCTGGTTATCGAACTTGAATATTCAAATAGAGTTTAGAGTATTAGACACCCAAATCGAAATCCAGTCATTTGTGTCGAGAAAAAATGTTTTTCTTTCCGTTTCTTAGATAAAGTTTCCCTTAAGAATATTTTTTTTTACAGGTGTCTGTTCAATTTGCAATGTAATTGAAAACTGATCCCTGGGAGTGTGACAAGTCCCGTTGTTTTCGAAAAATCTACCTGTTCTAGTGATTAGCACCCAGCTAATGTTCGATGAACTAAACGGAGGAAGCAGAAAAGCACGCCTACACATGAACTTTAGTAAAAACAAAAACCATCTGCAACAATCATATTGAGAATACAAACATAACAGTCAAGATAGAAGATGCAACACTTTGCAAGGTAGACCACTACATCTATCTAGGATAACGAGACTCCATGAGATCCTCAAAAGAGGGGAAAATCAAGCTAAGAATCACTCAAGGATGCCAAGCCTTTGGCAGAGCAAGCTCAATAAGAAAAAAAAAACAACAAAACAGATGACGCCATTAATCCTAAAAAGAAGAGTATACGACCCATGCATTCTCCCAAAAATCACTTATGGAACTGAAACATGGAACCAAATCAAGAGACAAACCCACCAACTGAGAAACATGCAACGTGCACACAAGAAAATCATCCTCAACCTTAAATGGAGAGGTCACACGACAGCACTGCATATCAGGGAGAAAAGTTGGAGTCAGAGACATCCTAAAAACATTTTTAAAAAACTCAAATGGCGATGGGCAGGTCATGTTGCAAGAATGGCGGAAAACCAGTGGATATCATGACTCACAACGGGGATCCCCAGTCATCACATGAGAAACTGAGACCGACAGAGTACAAGATGGGGAGAAGAAGTAGACAAATTCAGGGAATACTGGCTCAGCGTCACCCATGTTGCAGAATTGTGGCAAATCCTGGATAAGGTCAATGTCCAATAACGGACGTTAATAGACTTTTGATGATTAATGATGATGACCCCACCAAATACGAAGGATGTATCTTATTCGTCGGTCATCTTTCTTCAACCTTTTAACTGATCACCCTAAAGACATTGGTCACGTTATTCATCCTTTCAGCGACTAACCAGATATGCTTTCATTATCATTGGATGAAATATTGTCAACCATTGATATTTTGGCTTTGTACTTATTCTGTCTCGATTCTGGTTATTTCTCATCATAAGTCACGAGATTTTGATCAGGCTGATTATTAATGGTGCTAAAATGGCGAGGAGATCCAATAGAAAGCAACTGAAAATGAGATAAAACGTTTTCTAGTCACGACCTAGTAATGATCAATGATATCGAAGTCATAATAATGGACATCTTAAATGATATCATTATTACTTATAGTACAACCAGTGCATGTAAAATCACTGAATATAACTGCATTATATATTGGAGGATAAGCCAAATAACTCTCTATGGTTAAATCTGATCTTCAGCACAGTCAACTCTCATTGCTAAAGCGTTACAGTAGCTTCAGCACATGTACAGCACAAAAGATGCTAGTTCGAGTTTAGCCTACAGATCATTCTACGTTTTCTGCATACCTTGCTAACTAATGTTCACAGTATTGGGGTTAAAGTGGCTTCGATGTAAAACACTGGACATTATCATGGAAGAAATCTGTGTCGAAGAAAAGTTTTTATTCGAGCCATCTGCTCTCCAGGTCATCACACAAAAGAGACTTGATTCATCATCCCTTGTACCAAACTACAAGCAAATTTTATCATAGTTGTTTGTATCCTAAAGCAAAACACCACTTTCTATTGTAACATTCAAATTTAGTTCACTGCCAACAGTGAATTACACAGTAGAAAAAATATAGACTAAGACTGCCAGCTGGGAATGATGTTAGTTCAGTTTTTAACACGAAGCACCATGGTTTGTCTGGATTTGAGCTACACAGAGAGCTTCTAAAATGCTATGTTTCGGAAGGTCTTCCTCTCGATAAACACGAAGCAGCATCTTTAAAACATATTACTTTCAGATCCTCACAAACATGTTTCTCGACGTCTTCAAAACAATGAAACATGACTAACCTCTTCTTTCTTTGTGTGAATGACTTTAGTAATGCCTGCATTTCATGTGTATTCAAACCGAGTAAATACCGAGAAGTAGAATGTTATCAAGCATCGCAGCCTAAATAACGTTGAAAAATAAATATCAAAGTTAGAGTTACACATGCACACAGTGTGCTATTCCTCGTTCTACCCTAGGTAAATACAAGTTATTGTCGATCTACAAGCTACTTAGTCTGGTACAAATCTTCAATAACGCAGCAACTGTGAAGGACAAAGTCGCTGCACAAGCTAATGGCCTGCCTTTCTAGTGTGCTGAATATCATTCAATGGTAGCGTCTGGAAGTCATGATTATTCACTGAGCGTAACTTAGTCTGGCACAAAACATCAATTACAGGTCACCTGTGAAGATCGACTTTACTAGACGAGCTTAAAATCTGCCAAGCAAGCATTCATTGGTTTGATATTTTCTGGACTGTCCTTGCAATCATACACTAGTGCATTCATATATGTACATATATATGGAGACGAAGGTACTTATGGTTATACCATATATTGAAAATGTTTTCTGATGAAAACCGTATTGAATTCTTTATCTAGCATATTTAGCAAATGTTGGTTTATAGTTATTTGTTTTCTTGATGCTAAATTTTTGGACAATTAGAACAATAGCCACGGGGTTCGAAGCGAAATTACAGCTAATGATCATTACTACTTGCTCTCATAAGAAGTGATGATTAATAAGCATTCGAATTACGAGACTAGAACATTCTAAAACATTTCAGAGGTAGTTACTCATAATAACGAACACATACAGAGCAACATGTGCATATGTATATATACCTAAAGAAAGAAGCATGGTGAGTGCATGAGATATAATCATTTTCATAAAATCAATAATGTTTAGTAGTCAGAAAGTCTGAAAGTTGGGAAAGTATTCCA
The DNA here is from genome assembly GCA_963457665.1 of Thysanoteuthis rhombus. Taxonomy (NCBI): domain Eukaryota; kingdom Metazoa; phylum Mollusca; class Cephalopoda; order Oegopsida; family Thysanoteuthidae; genus Thysanoteuthis; species Thysanoteuthis major. The sequence goes on along the minus strand of OY735203.1, from coordinate 49,656,048 downwards.
TAATCCTGCCTCCCTTTAAGCATTTAAATATAGTAAATGACAAAAATCCAGATCAGCTGAAGAAAAATGGACAGGCAAAAATGTCTGTCTTCTGATCTATCTAATTCTTGTCTCGCTAGAAATTGCCTCGTCTTAAAGTGGCTACGAAGGCATTTGACCGATATGACGTCATACCTGACTATAATGTCACACCGATTATGATGTAATTTAATTTTCTAACGTTCATGACATTTTTCGTGGTATAAATGCGTGCGTAGTGTTCATAAATGTGATGTAGAAAGTGCTTACTGTACACATTGTTGGCATTTAAAAAAGGGCGGTCCCAATGAATGAACTTAGTTCGGGTATATTTGTGGAAATGTAGTATTCATCATTTGTCTATTATACGGCGATAATTACGTTTGTATGTTTACATAAACATAAAATTTCTTGCCCCCTTAGGATTCTCTACAAATGAAGCTCACCAAACACATAAAATAGTATCAAAAGCCACTCAGCTGTTTGATTGTGATAATTTTACTTTGAACATGCATGAGGGAGAATCTATCCAAACATTTGGGTAATGTTACTACGACATCCAATTTAATTTACTTTCTTCAAAGAGGTCTGACCAACAAATTGCATTATTCCCAAATGATAACAAGCATGCTCCTACTACATTCAATTCTTGTTCAAATTCACTGAAGTTTTGAGCAGCATCTTGAACACGCACACACAAATGCAAACACACATAGTGATATACGCACACACACACACACACACACACACACACACACACACACATATATATATATATATATATATATATATATGAGGATGGATGTACGTGTTTATGTAGATACAAAAATGCAATCTTAGATTTTGGTTGTGCTGAAACGATTGATTTAAAGATTTTTCATACACTTGTTATTCCCATATCTGCATGTCGCTTCAGTAGCATCCTCAGATCAGATTTTAATACTATATATATATATATATATATATATATATATATATATATATATATATATATATATATATATATATATCCAGTATTTGTATTGGGTCCACTTGTTGATTTCACGTTTCAGCAGCGTAATTCTGTCCTCTCTTGGACACTCCAAATTCTTTGGCTTCTAATAATCAGAACTCTGGTTCATGTTCTTTCTCTTGGTTGTCTTCAGTAATACTTTATATGTTTCGATATCAATCTGGCCAATATTGAAGATCTTTGCAATTTTTCTTGGGGATTATTGTGTTGTATCATATTCTGACATTTTCAGATCAGTCATCCATTTTTACTTGGTTCTTCATTTTTAATTTTGCGTCTTTGAAATTTAAAATTGTGTTTGTCCTTGTTTACATGGACCACGAGTGTGCATTGCTACTTAGGATTAAATAACACTCTGTTGGGAAATTTTTACTATTTATAACGGAGCATAAATATATTCTGTTTTATAAAAAAGGGAATCTGAAAGATCTAAACAGCAATGGACCAATAAGCCTACACAACTGCATTTACGAACTTTATATTATGATCATCAACCAAATCATTTTGAAAAAGCCAGATGAAAACCAAGAACGGAAACAAGCTACTTCAGCCGGTCAATCAACCAAAATTGAAAGCAGCAAAATAAAAATTGCAACTCCCTCGCGTTTAATGACCCCAAGAAAGCCTTCGATTCAGTAGGAATCTTTGATTTCATTGATGTAATCTTACAAGGCGTACACCATGTATATGTCGAATTATTTGCAAAACATTTACCGACACAATAGTTCTTTTATCAGGCTACATAAAGACTCAGACTTATTCCAGCGCGGGAAAAAGTGTATATCATGAAGATACCTGCTCACAAGAAATCTTCACAGCTTCTCCCGATGATCCTAGAAGGACTTATTGATTAAAACATGAACTTGAATAAAACTAAACAAGCAGATGTCACACACAACAAGAATTGATGACAAACATCCCATAATCAGAATTGAAAACTCACAAACTAAGAATACAAACTTGACCAATTCATCTACAGAGAACAACGAATCTCCATGGAGGCTTAAAAAGGAGAGGAAATCAAGCAAATAATCACTCTAAGTTGGCAACGTTTTGGTAGAGTAAGCTAAACTTTAAAAAACAATAACATCCCATTGACCTTTAAAAAAAAAAGAATATTCCCTTGGATTCATATCTATTTTTCTCTTTCTACCTTACTCACATATACATAAACGGACACTGTCTGTCTGTATTAAAAGTGGGAAAAAGAGTGAAACAGAGAGAGAGATAGAGACAGCGAGAAGGGGGGGTGAAAAAAACTCGCACCCAGTCCTAAATTGTTGGCATGTGTACTCTCAGGCTCAGACAAAATGATAATGACGATGATCATCATCAGTCTTTTAAGATCCGTCGTTGGACATAGACCTCCCCAAAGACTCGCCATATTTTTCTATCAAGTTTTAATCAAGGGTGTTGCAAAGCCAGTATTTTCCGAATTTGTCTAGATCATCTCTCCATTTCTTTTTTTGTCGGCCTTGGTTCTCTGGGGATCCACGTTCTGAGTTGTGATGTCCATCGGTTGTCTTTCATTCTCGCAACATGACCAGCCCATTGAGTTTTTTTAATGGATTTTACGATGTCCCCGTTTTTTTTCTGATTTATTGCACTGTCTTGTGATCTCAAGGATTATTCTTTCATGCAGACGTTGTATACTTCTCAGTTCGCAAGTTTGTCTCTTGGTTAGGTTCCATGTTTCAGCACTATAAGTGACCATCGGGAAAAGGCATAAATACACTTAATTACACCTAATCTTTAGTAATATTCTGACTTGATCTAATTTTCTTTGCAGATTTTTCTCACAATTTCTATTACCGGTCTATTCTTTGGTTATAAGATTAATTTGCGGAACTCCAGAGCAAAATTCATAATTCGTTCCAATTTCCATTCGATACGTTTTTTTGTTGGTTCAAATTTCGCCAAACAAAATTTATTGTCCACAAGCTGCTATGTATAGAGTAAAAAATATTTGACAAAATACGATATGAAATACTGTTTTGAAAACACTGCAATGTGAGGAAGAATTGATTACTGAAGTTTATCACCAAGAGGGAAAATAAGTTTCAAACAATTTGAGGGAAACTACAATTGATAAATCTTGTCCGAAACGCAGCGTAATATGAACAGGTAATAACGTCTCAAATACATTTGGCTATCAGGATGAAGGACAAGGAATCACAGAATGTAAAATTTATTTTTCCATACAAATTGCGCAAAAAACTGTCTCTTATAGATTGCAGAATTATTGTTAAAATTACCCTTATAATAATAATTATTTTTATTATTGTTAGTAGTAGTAGTAGTAGTAGTAGTAGTAGTAGTAGTAGTAGTAGTAGTAGTATTACTACCACCAGTACAACTACTGCTACTTCTAAACTGATTTTCTTAAAAAATTGAATATTTAGAAATATTGACAATGAGTTCGATTCTCACCCCCTTTATTTGGATCTGCGCAGCTAATCTTCGAAATGAGTGTTAATGGGAGAAAAATGTAATAATAATAATAAATGATAATGATATAATTTGAATTGACTAACTTCTTTTTTTTTAGTGTAATTTTTCGGAAGACGAATTCCTGTTCATCCTTCGCTAATTCCATTTTTCTTTTTCTAAAAAGCACCAACTGATTTCTATCAATATATCTTTCGATTTTATACATTCTCTTTTCGGGCATCAATTCACTTCACCCCTAAGGCGAGTGTTTAGTTTACTCCAATAGAATAGATAAACATAGAATCAAATTAGATTATTATTGTTTTGAATAAATCAAATTTTTAATTTTCATTTTTTGCATGCAACTTTTGATATTGACTGGGCAATGGTGTGAAACCTTACAATCTGAAGGATCGGTTATTTCTAAAACTATAAACAAAATGTAGATAAATCAAACTTTTTGGAGATGAAAGTTTATCAACTATTTACGTATATTATAAAATTGGTTTTAGTTTTCGATTTTTATTTTTTGATCGTAATATCATCATACTCGTAAGTCGTTCCGTTGTAATGTATTCATTCAATTTTTCTTCCAAAAAATTTTCTTTCAAGAAATATTCTTATTAACACTCCCAAATTCTAATAATGTGTTCGCTTTCAATGGAAACGCATACCTTCGCTATTAACAACAACAACAACAAAAAAAGAACGCAGTTCTAACATTTTTTGAAGAGAGCGAGAATCTTTAGAGAGAGGGACAGTAGAACAACGAATCTTAAGGTTTAGAGAGACAGAGAGAGAAAGAGTAAAAGAGGAAGATATAGTTGCTCTGAGCCAAGATGTTTGCTTTCTTACTCTCTAGCCCTTTGGAGAAAGGATCAAGCCAACCACTCACTCTTTGATTTCAGGTGAAAAACCATAGGAAAGGTGTCCGTTTTAACCAGACAATCCCAATAATCCTAAAAAGAAGCGTGTACAACTAATGCATTCTCCCGATATTAACTTATGCTGCTGATACATGGAACCTAACCAAAAGACTGAGCCGCAAACTGAGAAGCATACAACGCATGCATGAGAGAATCATGCTCAACCTCAGTTGGAGAGATCACAAGACAACACAATATATCAGGAAGAAAACAAATAATATCATAGAATCTATTGAAAAAACTTAAATAGCAATTGGCAGGCCACGTTGCAAACAAACGACGGGCATGACAACTTACAACATTGATACCCTGAGATGATTGAACAAATCGAGAAAATACTAGCTCAGCAACACCCATGATAAAAAATTGTGGAGAATCCTGGCGAAGGTCTATGTCCAACAACAGACGATAAAAGATTGATGATGATGATGATGATGATGGTGGTGGTGGTGGTGGTGATGATGATGATGATGTTGATGATGATGATCTGATCAATGCTCCCTAAAGATATTAGGGGGTGATCGTCAAAATCCAACCTGCTGAAAACTTGCTTAGGGATAGCAAATTTACTCACATGTAGTTTCATGTTGAAAAAAAAAATTCCCACAAATCTAGTTGCATATTTCGTGTGTGTTCCTATAGTAACGTAGCAACATATATGACTAATATTGAATGCTTACCTTAAACGGAATAAAAAGTCCCCCTTTATATTCATTGTTAATTAATTTTTCTATATCTAATAACAATGCTACATTTCCATTAGGTCTGCTAGTGTTCAAGTTCACTCAGCATTGTTTTAAAACTGGAGATTGAACTCATAATCACAAATTGATTTCCCTAGGAATTTCTGTAGGCACCAAATCGTTAGGTTTCGCAGCTGCAGATGTTCATATTTGATTTAACTCTTAGAATCGAACCTTGAGTTTTTGCCATAACTTGAAGTTTTGCAAAATACTACTTGAGGGTTTGCTCTTCACTTGCTGCTTGATAAGGGGTTGCATAAGAGAAGAGGGCCAATGGGAAACGATTTACATCAGTGGACATCAATGATCACCCTATACAACTACCACCATGTAAATCAGTACAACTCATCATTCATGACTCAGACAAGAGATGGGTATGAATGTCGTGGAAGAACATGTTACTCTAATTATGTACTGGCCCATGGGATAATTTGATTTGATACATTCAATATGATTTAATGGACATACTTTTGAAAGAAAAAAGACATTCAATGAAACAATATATTAGCTGAGCATTTGAACTTATTGATATAATGCTATATTACATAGTACAGTTACAGATTGTCCTATGAAAAGAGAGTCTCTCAAAATAGAGCTCATTTGCGTTTGTGCTTTTGTAATAATAGCTAACTTTTCAGAAGTTTGAAAGACTATCACTCTCTCTTTGTTGTCTCTTTCATTCTCATCTCTCTCTTTCTCTCTCTCTCTCTCTCTCTATACACACACACACACACACATTCGCACACACACACACACACACACATATATATATATATATATATATATATATATATATATATATATATATATATATATATATATATATATACGATAATGTTCCAATAGCCCAACATATTTATTGACATGACCGCAGGAAAACATTTTGTTTTTTAATCTGTTCTCGTATTGTTGCATAGAGTCAACTTAAATGTTTTCCCGGCTCAACTACTTAATGCCATTTGAAAGGAACTTCTCCAACTAACCACAGTTCTACGGCCGATTTCAGACTTTTTTCACTTGAGAAATATCTGCCCCATAAATGTTGCATCACATTTTGAAACAGTTGAGTGTCACAGGGAGGAAGCTCGGTTGAATAGGCTGGATAAAGTAGCTCTTGAAAGTCACATTATTTCAATTTAAATCTCATTTACTTCGGAATTACCGTAAGGATCCACTGAATTACCGATCTCTCTTTGAGAATTCAATATTTAAAAAATTCTTAATTTAGGTAGTAACCTTGTGTAGTTGCTTCACGGTATTGCTAAGCAAATAGGCTGATGACTTCTTTCTATGGCTTGGAAATTTCACCCTATTCACTTTCAAGGATTCAGTAAGCCCCAGGGCTATTGGTGGATCAGGCTTGCATTGACGTCTTTATGGCATTAGTGGTTGGGACTAGACCAACTTTTGGAACTGTCTAAATACGGAACCTCATGTTTAACTGACATAGTCTCACATACTGCTCTTGTGGGCAAACATGGTGAGTAAATTCTTGCTTTGAAATTGGGAATCGTAAAACAACTCTTCTGGTATGAGGAAGTTTGGAAGAATTCGGTGAACTATACAAAATAATCGTTAATTTAAAAAAAAATTCGATTGTAGTTCTGTTGAAACGTGTGCTGATGATCACGTTCTAATTAAATGTTCCAATGTCTCCTTATTACATTTTCATTTCCTTCTTTTTTTTTCTAAATCGACTAAAAAGGTTTAAATTCATTGTTTTCATTTTTCTTTTTAGGTGAAGTTTTTGCATAGATATTGTCTATCATCCAACCTTTGTCTGAATAGAGAAGAATTATTCCAGATAAATGCATTGAGCCATGCTTATGTCTGTCGAGTATTTATCACCCGAAGGTGCCTGATTCGTAAATACTAACAAAAAAGTGTTATTGCGTCATGGGAACATATTTGTGAGGGTGAGGGAAATGTGGTAAGTTTTTAAAGGGAATTTTGCTTCTCATTTTATTGGGTATAGGGATTTAAATTTGTTTGTTAAATCTGCTACAACATTGTAGTTGTTAGAATAGGTAGCCTTGTAATTGTTAATAATACTACATCACTGCCAAATACGGAATTTAGCAAACCATTTTTTCTGTGCAAGGAGATATTTCAAGATTCTGTTATCTATAACGAATAATTTCCTGTTCGTTAAATTTTTTATTTAAAATTCCTCACAGGACATTCCACTAAACGTGACCGCACAGATTCTCGATTCTTCCCAGAAATCACAATACAATCAACATATCTGGGTTCTAATTTTATCTCTGATGATAAACCATCATTTTTAGCTTTTCATTTTCTTTATTCAACTACATTTTGGTTTGGTACATTCTTCAGTCCGTAAATAACATTGAATTTCCTATTGCTCGAATTTGTGGCCAGGATGTTATCTTTGGACGATATTTAATCTTGCGATCCATACACCAAGAACAAGTTGTTATCATGAAGTAACGTGATTTAAGAGCAACCAACGTTGCCGAATAACATATTGAATTCCTAGATTATAGGTTTTGGATTTAGTTCGAAGTTTACTTTCTTCTTAATTCAAGCTATCTAAGTTAAATTTATCTGTTGCACTCCACACTAGTTTTACTGAAGTTCATGTGAAGACCAAATCTTCAGCTTTCCTGATTGAATTCATCAGTTAATAATCCTTCTCAGCACAGGAGGTAGCGTTGTCCACAAATCTGATCTTATAATTCTGATTCCCTTATATGTCAAGTCTGGGTTTCGGAATATCATTTCGAGGCAAGATGTGAATTGTGTAGGCAAGCTGGTGTAGTCCTGCTGTTCTCTCTTACTACCCTACTGACCAGTCTTCTTATAGTGATGGGAGTTCTGTTCCGAATGAAACTTCAAAAAAGTAGAGATAAGAAGAATCACCTCAAATTAGGAAACTTCTAGCAGGGGCAGGATAACTTTCAAGAACATGGAAATCCCATTAGTATCAAATCTAAGAACCATACATATCGAATAATACTTGATGTAACATGGCTATATCAAAAGACAGCACATTATGTTGGAGGAAGCTAGGAGTTACAAATATCAAACATCGGTTACAAAACTTATATTGCATTGCCGTGTAGCAAAAATGCCAAACGACCGCTTGATATCGCTACTCAAATGATGTTCGTAGAGATTCTTCGGGGAAATATGGCAGATAAAAAAAATGAGTAAATAAATAAAGGATGGTGTGAAAATTTAGATAAGTTCAGAAAATGTTGGTTCTGCGATATCCACGACGAAGACAACCGACAAATATTGGGGGACGTTTATGTCCAACAAGTAACGTTGACAGAATGATGCGGATTATGATCGAATTCAATTTAAATTGTTTATTGAACGAATAATAGTTCAATAAAGCGGCAATAATTGATACTTCTTTTGTTGAAACTTGAAACAGTTCACATGTGTTATCTACACTACTTAAAATTGTCTAAAACATATGCATTGCTTTTTGTACATTTTTTTCGGGATACTTAGTCACAGTGCCAAACGCATTCGATGGTGGTTTGACGACGAACACAATTCTCCTGTCTCTGTAATTACATGTGCATGTATTTCAATTGGGTAAAGTCAGAAGAAATCCGAAACAGTTTATTCTGTTATTTATCATTTCCCACGCATACGTATGGTTGTTATGAATGTGTTCTTTATCCAGCTGCATATGGTGAGAGACACATCACTGGTTATATGCATGTTGGCAACGGCTACACCACTGAGGCAAATCAAATCTCTCACTGAAATATATTCATTGTCATGGACTCAACGATAAGATACATACATCTTACCGGATGATGGAGAAATAATCATAGAAAGTGATGAATCTTCTTATTTCCATATAATGTAGTGGAGATTTTACACTTCTGATCGTGTTATGCTTTAATTTACTGCTCAATCCTAGTTTTCATCCTTAACATCCTCTCACGACTTCAAGATTGATGGAATCCGTACAAAAAAGATCGTTTTTTTTTTTTTACTTAACTTTGTTGCGTTCAATATTATTTCAGTATTGTTTCTACTTTTAAACGTTTTGTACCGAATTCTGTCTATTCCAAAATTGTATGGGGATGTCATTTTTTCCCTCAATGTATTTGATATTTTTGCCTTCACTGCATATGCTGAATTGTTTATATGAACGGAGATTTATAAAAAAGAAATCCTTAGCCTGACTGGTAGCTGAGTTTTATACGGATAAATCTTACTGCTTTACATCCACAAACACACACACACACACACACATATATATATATATATATGTATATATATATATGTATATATATATATATATATATATATATATATTCACGGTAAATATGTCAGTTAACCAAGAGAGCGTAAGTAAAAATAATCAAAGAAATCGGTCGCTGCAGGAATCGAAACTGCATACGATAGAAAGCCGTCTTCAAGTGATACTGGTTATATCTTCAATTGTTGGTTCTATTTACGCTTTCACAGCCATCTGATACATTTACTGTGAATAACGGAGTATCAGTTCAAATACAGTTTTGAATAACCATAACAGATTTGTAATTATAATGTTAAATTATGTATCTACATGAAGCAGTTATCTGGGGATCTGACTTGCTAGCTATTTGTTTAGTCAAATGGTGAGAGCTGTGTAAAGACGGCTTCCCCTGGATGCCACCCATATCATCAATTGTTTACTTAGATTACAATGTCTAGGCCAACTGTCATCCAACGTGTGAGTATGGGATGTCAGTTCAAATGGAGTTTCAAATAAAAACAACGCATATGCAATTATTCGCTGGGATTATATACTCCTTATTACACAGACACAGACACACAGACACAGACACACACATATATATATACAATATATATATATATATATATATATATATATATATATATATATATATATATATATAATGCTCTTCCAAAATGGAATGGAGCCCTCTGGTGGATGAGGAATATATATGATAAATAAATATACTGCTTAAATTCAACCTCACTGACCGTCCAGTTCCGTGGAGTAGAGGGAGGATACCAGTTTCCGGAGTCTGAAGCTATGGTTTCGATCCTGCCTCGAGATACTGGATGGAATAATTGATAATCTATCGCTACATTGGGGAGTTGTAATACTACAAAACAGCTGTTTGTTGATGACAATATATATATATATATATATATATATATATATATATATATATATATATATATATATATATATATATATATATATATATATATATACTAGAGGGTGAGCAGATCACATGACGTCTTTCTGCTTGACGCCCGAGTTTTCAGGTTCAATAGAAATGTAAAATCTCGATCAGCAAACTAGGCGTAATCGACATAAGCAGACGTAGTGACTTATAAAATGTAAACAAAGTGATTTAGCAGCCAGACGAATAATGGCTCCGTATATATGTCCATTTTCTGCTGCATATAATATTTGATTGAAATACTGAACAAGCATGTTACCGACCCGCTTTATCTTTCATAGAAATTGTTATTCACCTTTCTCGAAAAATCAAAAAGTCTACCATGGTTTCGTCGTGTATGCCCTAGCACCAATGGTAATTGAAACACTTTGGAAATCTCCAGTACCTATGTAATGCATCATTCAGCCCGGATTAGTATGAAACAGATTTGAATATTAAAATACAAAAGTTAATCCACATCTATTGGCGTCACTGCTTCCTTATCACTTGCAATAACATCCCTGAGCTCTGCTACTACTGTTCTTGCTTTCTCCGCTCAGCTTGAGTTGACGTGATGTTCACATCTTTTGACAAGAAATTTTCCATTTTTTTTTCTAGCAATCCATGTTTTTTTTTACTTCTCAGCTTGCCAAAGTCCCATTTGTTTCTGATCAGCCAATTGTTTTTGATTCTGTATGTGATATATTGTTATTTTGTTTGTTTTTTTTTGTTTTTTTTTTTTTTTGTCAACAACCTTTATCGATGTTGAGAATCTGTAAAAGCTTTCTAGCGACCTACACTGCCTACGTCTATCATGATTCACCTTGTCTCTTAATATCAACACTTACCATAGGGAGCATTTTTCAGCAACCACGGACTGG
>OY735203.1:49637370-49639870 GCA_963457665.1 Thysanoteuthis rhombus | reverse complement strand
TGAATATTTTCATAATCAGACTCCACTTCCTAAATATGGAAATGGTTACCTCTCTCTCCCTTGGTGCAATTCTTTCCTTTCCGAAGATTCATCTTCATGTTCCCCAATGACCGGATCTAAAGTCACCAGGTTTTCTTGGAAATTAAATCAACAGTGTTGGTGCATGTATAGATTGTACACATCAAGAAATCATGCTGCTGACGTTTGAGGATATCGCGGCCACCCACTGTAAAAGAAAGACCTGATCAAGAAGTCTCTCCACCATTGTCCCTCCGCTTATTTAACATAGGTGAAATACCACACACCGATATCTTACTCAATCAACATAAAAAGATCCCCGAAATTTTGATTCACGAAAAAAAAAAAAACTTTTTAAGATACTCCGAATCAACTATTGATTGGATATATCTATTTTTTCTGTACTTATCTCACAAAGAATCAAATCTATTTTGAATATGTTTCTACTCCAAACTTGGAAAGAGAAATATCTTTTCCGTGTAATTTTAAACCCTTGTAAAAATTTGATGATGAAGTAAATTTCAGGCCAGATATCTCACATAATTCTCAAAATTGAGAAAGCTAAGTCCATGGGTTCATAAATTATGTCTACTTTTTTTCAAAAGAGACGCTCAATTTTTTTATGTTAAAACGTAATCTACGAATTAAAAAAATGAAAAATGAACTAAAATTATTGCTCTTATTGTCACCATTTTCCTTTTATTTCATTAATTTCAAATTTATGGTTAGTACCAGTGAAGAAGATTTTTTTCAGTTGCAACATCACATAATGTATATTGGACAAGGAAAAAAAACTTTACCTGAATAATTTTTTAATATATTGTTTTTGTTGTTCGGAGAATTTTCTACGAAGGACCATTATCGTATAAAAGTGCCATATTTGTGCAACTCTACTAGGATGGCAAGCCTTTGGCAAAGCAATCACAACCTTCAAAAACAAATCGAGCCAGATGATCCTAAAGAGAAGGTATGCAACCAACCCATTCTCCCAATAGTCACTTATGAACCTGCAATATGGAATCTAACCAAATGATAAACCATAGACGTGCGTATAGATTAATAATGTGAAACCCCTATCTTCTTTCTGGCCTTGTCTTCGGGATCAAAGTGTAGTATCTGTTCCACGGCATAGACCTAGGAGTCAGTAATGACACTTACCCGTCGAATGGGTCGGAGAATGTCTGTGGGTTGGCATCAAAGACCGGGTGCGCTGGTGCCAATGAGGTTTAACTGAGGCTGCATTTGCTAAGCGCATCAGGAGCCCTTTGAACTAGTCCATTGGCTCTCCCATTATTACTCGGTGCAGCTGCGGGGTCTTTGTTTCCCCGGGGCAGCTCTGCTCTATTGCACTTAAAGAAGCAGGTCCCCTGGTGGATGTTTCCGTGGTGGACGTTGACTAGCCATTACAATGAGCCTTTCAACCATATCCACGTCGGCTTGAGCCACTTTTGGAAGGCTTGCTCCTATTTCTGTGGCATAGCATACTTAACCTCACATGGAGAGATCACAAGATAGCACAATACACCAAGGGGAAGACAGGAGTCAGGGATACCATAAAATCTCAAACGGCATTTGGCTGGCTAGGTTGCAAGAATGGTGGACAACCGATGGACATCGCGACCGACGACAGGGATCTCCAGAAATCACATGCGAAACTGAGGCCGACAAAATAAAAGATTGAGAGATGGACGAGAGGAATTTAAAATATTCTGGTTCCACGACGCCCATGATACAGAAGTTTGGCAAATCCTGATGAAAGTCTACGTCCAACAACAGCCGTTAAAACATTGATGATGATGATGATGATGATGATGATGATGATGATGATGATGATGATGATGACGACTTGTATCATCAGCAAATCAAAACAGTTTTGAAAATGGTGGTATTCATAATGACAATTCCTGGGGATTCGTTGTAAATACAATGAAAAAACACAGCCCTTGAAAATGAAATCTTAAGAGTGATATTTTATTTTCAGAGTTTTTCCAATCAATGAAATCAATTTTCCCTTGATTAAAAATATTTCATGTAAATGGCTCCAGAAAGTTCATTTTGCAGTTAAAACTCAACATCGAGTTCAATTCTACATTGAAAAGTGTTGTTGTTTTTCTATTTCGAATAGAAAAAATATTTGGTAATTGTTATCCTTCCAAGCAAAAAGAGGGAAACATTTAGGAAAAGAAATTCTAAAAATTCAAATAGCGTTTTAAGAATGAGATGTCAGCATTCCACAGAAATGCCTTTTTGCGTGATTAAATTTTCAATCACTTTGCACAGATTTCAGTGGGTTGCTTCTCTTACCAAGTCATAACTTATTGGTAACTTTCCTCACTCAATTTAAGCACTCTATTGCTACGTTATTGACCGAGTCAGATATCTCTCTCTCTCTCTCTCTCTCTCTCTCTCTCTCTCTCTCTCTCTCTCTCTCTCTCTGTATTCATTTACTGTCTTTCTATTATTAGTCCTCAAAAAAATTTCC
>OY735203.1:49624870-49632370 GCA_963457665.1 Thysanoteuthis rhombus | reverse complement strand
AAGTATTAACTCATTGCAATGCTGGCTCCTCCTAAAATCTTCCAATTTCAGACTGTAAGCCCCCGGCTGCAGCATTAAATATATACCAGATTTTGGAGTTTGGTATCTGTAGAGGATTATAAGGGTTATGCAAATGAGGATTCTCACTTACAAATCGAATTCGAAAGTAATATAACGGACTGATATTGTTTAAGATTGCAGTTCTTACATTCAACTCGGGTAATAATGTGGTACTTATGGGTTCTACAATTTTTTTTTCTTTTGAAGACAAAAAAAACTCTATGTTTAAAAGAATATGTCCTTGCAAGGTTTATAATTTCTCTTATCTTATGGTGCGGCATCTCAATATTGTGCAAAACTCTCCAGATGATATGGCTTGATTAAAAAAATTACATCAAATTCAAAACAAAATTAGACCAAATCTTGTAAAAGCTGTACAGAGAATGAATATCACTTTATTTGATGTTTTCTTCTTCATTTATTTACTCAAATATGAGGAATTCTTAGCACAGCACACTAAAGACTCACTGAGTCTTTCAAGCTTAAAAGGGAATATGTTTTAATAACGTTATATTTAATTTGATTCAATAAATACAAAACAACAACGTCTTCAAGGAACATTGACATTCGAAGCACTATACTACAAATGCGTGCATTTACTGAGTATCGAACTTATCCCATGAACCATAGTTCATAGCAGTAACTTACAAACCAGTGTTCCAAGAGGCTTACTTATTAATTGAGTGAGTTTAGACTGCTGCAAGACCCTAGTAATGGGTCACACAGAGAATTAATCTCATTACCGTAGAAAATTGGTTTGCCAGACAAACTTGATTACCGTTGAGCTACGGTAGAACCTGATATTGGCGAAGATTAGCTTATTAAGACACAAGGCTACAATGGAACTGTCTACAGTGGTAATGGTTTGAGTGAGTGTTACTCAGCAATCTGACACTTATCATAACTCCTCCTCTTTGATATTTAGTGAATCAAATAACAGTTTAAGAGGCCATCCTTATAAGGGAGTCTGTGACAATCAAACTCACTGCTGTAGTAATTGAAACAGACAATGTGATCACGCTTAGCTACAAAATATTGTCAATGAATACTGAACTCACAATGGTAAAATTATCCTCCGAAATTAGCATGTTCGATATCTTCAAGTGTCCAGCTGACTAATCACCATCATCATTATCATCAATCTTTTATGGTACGTCGTTGGACATAGACCTTCCTCAGGATTCGCCACATTTTCCATCGTGGACAACGCGAAGCAAGTATTTTCTGAATGTGTCTAATTTGCTTGTAAATCTTGGCCAAGGTTTCTCGTGTGATTTCAAAGGATCAATGTAGTGAGTTGCCATGGCAATCGGTTGTTTGCCATTTTTTGCAGTAAGACCGGCCCATTGACATCTTGATTTTCTAGTAGAGTCTGTGATGTTTTTGATCTTGTTTTCCCTAATATACTGTGATGTCATATGAACTCTCCATGTGAGGTGGAACATGATCTCGTTGCATGCTTCTCAGTTTGCGGGTCTAATACAATCATATGATTCTTGCAAAAGGCCCAAATTGTGGTACATCAAATGAGTTTAACACCTAACTAGTCAGAAGTACACCTAGTCATTGCTTGGGATCAAGTGACAGTGTGGCGCACTATTGATTGACTGCCAATCATTGGAAGAAGCAAAAAGATCGC
The DNA here is from genome assembly GCA_963457665.1 of Thysanoteuthis rhombus. Lineage (NCBI taxonomy): Eukaryota > Metazoa > Mollusca > Cephalopoda > Oegopsida > Thysanoteuthidae > Thysanoteuthis > Thysanoteuthis major. The sequence goes on along the minus strand of OY735203.1, from coordinate 49,630,671 downwards.
TCTGGGTCTAGATCCTTATTATATATTTTTAGAAACAAAACACTTGCATTAAAGTAACAGATTTCTGTATATTTCAGGTGGACAATTTGCTTATAAGGTACATACGTTCCACTAATACAAAGGGATTGTGGATACCACAAACAATTAGGGAATAAAAGATCACAGCTATTTTGCTTACAACAGAGACGTTATAAGATCTGCGTTGATTATTCCTTCTAACATCGATACATGTAGATTGATCAAGTAGGCAGCTAGCAGTTTAGTAACGTATATCATTGTCAGTGATATGAGTTCAATACTTACTTGATCCCCAGTTGTTTTGGCAATGTGCCAGACAATACTGAGCCAAAGATTAAATGCCTATCTCGGGGCATTCTTAGCATGCAATTTACTAGTTTAATTCTGACTCGATACAAAATGAGGAAGGAAGGACAGTAAGAGAAGAAAGTGAAGAAGACGGAAATGAGCTAGGAATACTGAGGTGAGTACCGGAGTATTGTGGAAGATTGGTGCAACATGATCTCAAATGCAGGTCTTCAGTTACTACTTGTGTGGTCATTGAATAGAGAGAAAGCAATGCGAAGCCGTATTTAAGTTCCAACCCTCTCATTACACTTGATAATGTTATTCCTAGATATTTATTCACCAGTCAAGGAGAAGCTAAATATCCTTACTTGTGAAAGCAATTTATTTAATACTCTGATATATTATATGAAAGTTATATGGTGTCAAAGAGAAAAGAGATCAATAAACAGTTTGATAAACAGTTATATATATATATATATATATATATATATATATATATATATATATATATATATCTGAGTGCGTGTGTGCGTGTGTACTGAGAAATGGTTACATATGATCCGACAGAATGATCATAAAACGTATTATAAACTTTTACTTGAAAGTATCTCCCGTCTTTATGCAGTAAAGGTGGAGAGACTGTAAGCAGACCCATTTTCTTGGATTTTTTATTCTATTAACAGTGTCGAGGCCAAGTGATGCATCAATCGTGTGATGATGGGGCATCGTTTCAAATAATGTTTCTATCTAATATAACGCAATTCATATATATATATATATATATATATATATATATATATATATATATATATATATATATATATATATATATATATACATATATATATATGTGTATATATATATCTACGTATAGTGTACTCAGTTACTTATTCATATTTACTTGCATGTGGATGTGGGTGTGTATATATACTCCAATAAATAAATGTGTATTCAGCACAATCCGTTTCCTCGAAAATGCATCCAATCAAACAGTATTTGTTAGCTCACGTATATTAAACAGTGCACTGAATATTTATCACCTGAATTCAGCAGTAATGTATGTGTGTGTTCGCTTACACGTGCACACGCGTGTGCATTCAATGAAAATGCCACATGAAACAGTGCTTTTCATGTAAAGTGTTTGTAATTCATTTTCATATACCATCTGTCAAAACTTCAACATCAAATAATAAAAGCACCAAATTACTTTTTAAATTCACAAAACAATGCTTCAATTTTCACTTCTTGTATTCTCTAAAATGCATCGTACAAAAATATATGTTTGAATATCAAGCATTCTTTCAACATTGATTCTTAATTTGGATGTTAATCTGCAGAAGAAACAAAAATGTCAAATGATTTTCTTCAGTATTTTCACTTTGTCTAAATTAAAGTCTCATATTTCATACAGACCAATAATCAAATAATTTTTTTTTTATCGAAAACTTGTTTTCAACTGGGATTTTGCCCTGTCACGTACCGGACACTGAAAAGTACATTACACAATGAAAAAAAATCACTTTACTACTAATTTGCAACGAATCAGAAATCCAACTTCTATTGAAAAAATGCAGAGCACTTTGTAAGTAAGATGTAATACAGTGAAGAATAGGTGGAGTACGAGGGTAGATCAATAACTTAATAACTTTGTTATTAGCCAATATTTGTTCTGAGATGTTAACTATATATATATATATATATATATATATATATATATATATATATATATATATATATATATATGTAAGGCAAATGCTTTTTCATTTTTAGGATTCTGGCATATAGAAGGATCGAAGTAAATAGCATATACGGCGTGGGGCATCAACATCTTATTTAAGTTCGGAAATTGTTGTGAATTCATTTTAAAAATGTTTTGATATATTGAAAGCAGTAAACAAAGAAGCTTTTTATATAGATTATTCTACGACTCGGAGATAAGTGGTGGTGAAGTATATATCGGAAATGAAAAAAAAGGTCGGTGGAGTTTGAGTTCCGGTTCTTCTCTTTCGACTACTTCTCTAGCAAAATGCATGGATCAGTGCCATTGCACGCTTTGTGTTATTGCCAATTTATGGAATGTTCGTCAGTGGCATGTCACGATTGTTTGAGAGATAGAACGTATTAAAATCAGGTTACATTCCCTGTTATTGATATCATATTACCAAATACTACCTGTTTATAGTTGTTACAGACAGTTGTTTCAGACAGTGTGATCACTGTCTACCAACACCGCCCAACGAGTGCCTGGTAGATGCCACAATGGAGTATCTTGTAGAAGGCATTCCCGGTAAATTACAAAAAAGGGGACCTTTATCAACTCCTATACTATAGAATTAACCGACAAAACCATCGACATCCTATGAACTAAAGTTTGTTTATGAGTAACACCTTGCAAGAGCCGTTTACTATCTCTCTTTCTCCCTCTCAACCATTTTTTCCTGTCAACGGGTCTGAAACAGAACTACGTAAAGATAACAATGTGTCAATTCTAAAACATATATTAAAACACTGCCCTATTCCAACACTTTTCTGACCATCATTTTTTACACTAAGCATAGATTTCAGCACAAACGAGTGCATCATACAGATAGCAGAACACCATCAAAGGGGAATATTTCTTCGGAATATTTTGATTCTGATTGTAACGTGTTAGGCCATAATGTAAAAAAAAATGAATAAGGATACGGGATATCTTGTAACCGGGAGATAATCCAATTGTAACACCTTGGATTTCAATGCAAACTCAGGTATGCATACAGATTTTGGGAATCCTGACCTGTGTCCAAATAATCTAATGCATTACGTATCAATGAATACCAGTATAGGTATATGTTGCTCCGAATCGCCTGGAAACCTGGTGGCACTGAATGTTTCATCTTCTCTCATCGCTGACGGCTGTGATATTATCTATTCACGATAGAACTGCTGTCTTTCCTTGGCGATAGTGTAATAAGGGATTCAATGAGATTGAATGCATCTTGGCATGGCACATGCGTTCTGTCGACGTGATAACTTGGACAATGCTTCCTCGAATTTAAAAAAAAAAAAGAAGCTTGGTAGGGTATATATTCACTCACGTCCCCAATGTGTATGTGCATTCATATGCATATTTTATATGTATGTATCACTCACTGAGTTTGCATCGCGGAAATGATGCAAGGCATTCCATAATAAAGGTCCGAGATATATCACGCGTTGCTTAACGTCAGGGCTACGTCAAAGCCCATAGGATACCAAGTGATGTGGAGGTTCCGCAAACATCATATAGTGATATATACTGTTCAAGTCTGTTGCATATCAGTTCAAATTTACACTAGTTGTACTGACTAAATAGTCCAAATCATGTGCTCTATTGTAGAATAGTTCACAGAATCAGTACATTTCTAAAAAAAATATAGTTTCAACAATATGTATAACAGGCATTATTACCCTTGCTACAAAGGTAATGCTAGCAAGCCTTGCTTATATGCCAACATGAGTTGTTTACTAACTAGACCATGCTTTGGTACAGTACTGTAGCAGGTATACTTGTATATATGAAATAATTAAACATTGAATAAGTTCAGTCTATATTAAGATACGATTACAAACCTACAACAATAGAGTTGCATTGGTGAACGCAACGTAAGCTAACATTCATGGCAAAATTTTGTTAATACTTCACAGGTTATATAATCTTAAGTACGTATGTCATGTTACAATATCATACGTCTTGCAGTTCTGATTGTAATTATTTCCATATTTTCAAAAATGTAGAGTCAAAGGTAATTTTTATAGTCTTATAGAGAAACAGTTTGGTTAGTCATTACCCCAAAAATGATGATGGAATCAATGAGGAGAAAACACGTAAAGGAGATACAGTAACATGTTTATTGATACAGTATTCATACACACATATCTGATCAAAATAAATGTGCAGTAGAATATAACAACGGTTGCATAGTAAAAAAAGATACCAAAACATCAAGTTAGCAAAATCCTATAGAATAACGTTGAAATACAAACAGATCACAGCCTCATTTCACTGCAGCCTTATTCTACAGTGGGTTACATTTTCATTGAATAACAAAGTCCTTACTGCGGCACAAAATTAATATCAATTCATGTTGTAAACTTCCAAGCAATTTCTTTCACAGATTGTCTTCTTTTTTTTTTTTTTGGTTCATAATATAATTTCTTTACATTTTTAAACTGGAATTTTGACATTTGCCCTCGTATGTAATCTCCAACGCCTGGCTGAGTCTTTCTTTTCTTTTTTTTTTTGTATATGTTCAACAGTGTTTGTCTAGTTTGTTTCAATCTTTTTCTCCGTAAATTCACTTACGACAGAGTGAAAACAGTACAGACATCTCTTTCGGTTTTTCTAAGAAAAAACTTTTTTTGTATAATCACTTTTTCAAATAAAGTATCGAAGATTTCACAAGTAGCAGAGTCATTGCTATACTGCAGCGTATGCCACCAAACTACTGTAGACTGGGAATTTACATTAAAATGACAACAGAAACACATCTTACAGTAAATACATAAGCCAATAACATATATGTTTAATACTGCAAACGAGTATTACGTTCAAAATACACTGTAGATATGCACTTTGCCATTTTAGTCTGGCTGTAAAATTTCGATGGATGTCTTTCATTACGAATATCGAACTGCTTAGGTTGAAACAAGAACAGATGTACGTTAGTGGAGATAGATTGTATTCTGCCTATTCCTTAATCTGGAGGAGACTTTTTCTATTAAATATTCTTGAATATTGACAATTAATGCCGTTAAAAAAACTGGAAATATCTATCTCACAAAGTTGTTTTGGATTTAAGGAAATGTTGGATAGGTACAAAAATAATTTTGGTTTTCATTTCATATCTCAGTATATCCTAAGTCCATTCATTCCGGAAGTTTTTAGCTATTGCTACGTCACAGGATATGGTTCAAATATTTGAACATGTGGTAGCCAATCAGAGAGTGATCCGGGGAGTAAGCTTAGAGAGGTAGCGTTTCGTAGCCTAGTTCGTTCAATTTTGCTGGGTCATTCATGGCGGAGAATCGATCCTTTTTGATTGACCAATATTGCATGTAATTTTTGCAGTTTTGGGTGAATATTGTTAACTTCCTGACAATACTCCTCTGCCGTGGTTGTTTAACCAGGACACACGAAGAAGTGAATGATATCTTCTGCTGTCGACAAAAGAATGACCATTCTTTCGATGCAGACTTCGTTTGGGGAAGTATTATCGCGCTTTATCTATGTCCAGCCACGGTGCACAACGCCATCAATTGGTGTACGGAATTTATTTATGTCACATGTCACAATGCAATCATGAGAGAGTCTTTTTTATCACGTGAAATAATCATTTGTGGAGATTTGCTCTCTAAATTTTCTGCTAATATCAAACTGTTCAATTGTTGATGTATAGTTACCTAGCAATATTGTGAGTCGTTTTACTTGGATCCACCCTAATGATGACCCCCCCCATTTGATGCCGCCAATCACA
>OY735203.1:49592370-49619870 GCA_963457665.1 Thysanoteuthis rhombus | reverse complement strand
TTAAGAAATCAGTTTCTTTTTACGTCTTTTCATACATACACACATGCACACACACACGCACGCTTGCATACTAAACAATAATGTATTAAGTAAAAGTGTTAAAATAACAACATAGGTTTATGCTAAATTGGTCCAATAATTCGTGTCCAGTAGTGCACATTTATCGTCTTTTTTTTAAATTTGAAATCACAACCAGTCGAAAAAACGTCTCTTCGTTGATCGCCCTTTTCCTCATTGATCACACCTAACATAGAATGATCCCAAAAGACATTGGTCACAAGATGATTTTTATTGAGTGACAACCCAGACCTATTAATATATAATCTTTGAAATATACATAATTACTACAGAAGACTTGTACCTCACTATCTTTCTTTACCACGTTTTCTGGAGTGGTATGCAATATATATATATATATATATATATATATGTATATATATATATATATATATATATGTGTGTGTGTGTGTGTGTGTGTGTGTGTGTGTGTGTGTGTGTGTGTGTGTGTGTATTATCATATATACAGAGAGAGATATAGAGAGATAGATAGATATAAATGCATACAGATTCATTTATTCATACACACACGTGTGCATTTGTATACACATACACACACACACACACACATATATATATATATGTATATACATATATTATTCAACACAACTCATTAGGAGTCCAAACTCTGTGTCTGTGTTCCAGACTAATAAGATTTGATACAGTATACTCACTGATAACGTGAATATGTGAATTGGATTCTGCTTTGAACTCTTAGTTACATAGGAATATATACGTATGCAAGCAGCATGTGAGCAGATGCATACATGCAAACACACTTAGGTATAGATGTTCAAATGTAGCAAGTGGATAGCGTGTAAAATAAGGCTATCTTCGCACATGTAATCGCAGATACATAGAATGAGATGAAATCAGAGATACCATTAAGTACTAGATCAAAAATATTCATATATAAACGTCCTTATCCTCGTATGGAGAGAGTGGTTGACAAACTGCGTGACTGACTCATTTATACACACAGCTACGCGCCTGTGCATGAACATACACACAGAGAGACATTCTCTCAACTACATATTCATGCACACACGCAACCGCACGCATATGCACGCACACACACACACACACACACTCACAGATAGATAGATAGATAGATAGATGGATAGATAGATAGATAGATAGATAGATGGACAGAGATAAGCATATATGGATAGGTTGATAGGTTTTCACAGAACTCAGTTTATTCGGTCACATGCTGTGGGGTGGGAAGCTAAAGGTAATATTACTCTTTAAAGTAGTAATGGTATTCCTGAAGAACTTGCTATCCGTCGCGGTACGGATAGAGCCCATTGCGCCCGAGACGTAAACGGAAGGCCCTATGTCGAGGCGACCTATACCTTTTATCTATCTGCCAATCTATGGATAGACAGGTATTTTTAAGCTCAGCTGAGATTGGCACAGGATCCCGAATATGGAACACACCGAAGATCAAAATCATAAAACAACAGAGCGTCCAGCGTGAGATAGATTGATAGATAGCCTGATATTAGTTCACAATGGCAGTTCAGCGATGATCGGAATCATGAGTAAGCACTTAACGAAATTAATCACATAGATATAGCTGTAAATCAGGCAGTTTCCATCTTTTTGGTATTTCAATTTTTGAGGGATATTCAGTGAGGATTGAACTCACATTATCAACTTAATTATAAGACTGTGATGACCATCATTCTAGTGAAGGATATATATATATATATATATATATATATATATATATATATATATATATATATATATATTGTGTGTGTATATATGTGTGTATATATGTGTGTATACATATATATATACATATATATATATATATTTACGCACATACATGTATATATACAAATATATATATATATATATCTGCATATATATATATCTGCATATATATACATATATATATATATGTACACACATATACATAAGTGCATATACATATCTGCATGTATATATCTGCGTATATATATGAATATATATTTATATGCATATATATGCATATATATATCTGCATGTATATATCTGCATACATATATACACACACACACACACACACACATATATATATATATATATATATGTGTGTGTGTGTGTGTGTGTGTGTATATATATGTATGTATATTGACATATTCTAGTCCCTTGCCTCGTCCAGTTTTCTGTTGGACACCTGTTAGCTTCTCTATTGGCAACGAGTTATACCAAGGTTTGAGAAGCCGAAAGACAGCAATATCAAATTGATTAACGCCACTAGTTGTGAAAACATGTCATCTAAGTTGCTTCATTTTGTATCTTAACGCAGGTGATTGTCTTAATGTGCGTTCGTGTAATTATCTATATGCATATCCAAATGTACCACTGACTCTACGTATGTATATCCGAGTGTGTGTGTGTATTTATGTGCGTTTATGAATAATGTTACTTATATTAACAAAAGTGTATTTTTTGTTGTGATAATTTGTGATAAAAAAGAGAATATATATTCACTTGATATATAGATTAATTCTTAAACGTGTTTGCACGTGTGTTTGCGTTGACAGTGGAAGAAAACAAAATGGAAGATTGTGTAGAAGAAAATAATTGAAAATTATCAACAAAATACTGCTCTACATACTGTTACGTGTATGGGTTCACTGTAGTCTCCAGGGTGTGGAATTGGCCGAACAGGTACCAGCACAGTGAATCGAATCAGTGAACCAAATACAGATTCTGTGGTTTGTGTGTTTAATTTAATTATTTGTAAAAGGCATGAATCCACCCCTTTGGAAAGGTCAGGTTATGGATTACTACCTGTTGATGGTATGATGTAACCCAACCAGTTGTATTTGATATGATGAGGAAATGGGCAACAACAAGGACACCTCACAGCCTCGAGAAATAACATGAGTGATCATATTCGGTCATGGGATAATGTGATTTAGAGATTATATTACTTGTACAGGTATCCAGTCTCTGGAATTATTGAAGCTATAAACTTATACATGAATTAGAACACTTATATTGAGAACTGTGGTTCATTCACGTCCATATGTCAACGTATATAAATTAGTGCGTATGTGGTTTACTAAAGTGTATTTTGGAAGTTCCTGCACCGATTATAAAAGTGGACATTCACACGTTTATGAGTAATATTCACTGGGCCTGTTGTGTAGATATTTCATTTATTGAAGCACACTATCATCTCCCTCCGCACATACACAATCATGTAGAAACATATTCACAAACACATACACACACACACACACAATATTATAATGCGCGTGTGCATACACATATATATATGTATATATATATATATATATATATATATATATATATATATATATATATATATATATATATATATATATATATATATATATATATATATATATCGCCGCATTGTATATGTATATTTATATACACGAATGATTTCGTAAGTGAGAATACGTGCGTTTCTTTTCAATGCAAGTATACCCAGATAAACATTTTTTTTTTAAATTCAGGTAATGATGACTGAGGACATCACTTTACAGCAGATTGTAATGGAAGGGGAAAAAAAGTCTGAAATCATACTTTATTTTTCTCGTCTGCAGACCTGGCCTATCACAAAGCGAAAAGTTTTACCCCCTTCTTTGTTGTCCCAACTTCAGGAATTTTATAGAGGCAGGTGACATTATTCTGTCTGTTTGAGATCGATTATTTTCATCACTATTCTTTTGTGCCCAGATTGATATAACTCGTTCTAATATATTTTCATTGAAACTATCACAAATAGATTTTAATTTCAGAAAACTGCAGCCTAGTTAACTCCTCGGGGGGAATTGGATAACAAAGTTACGTTTTAACAAGAGGAAAATTGGACAGAGACAGAAGTATGTAAGAGAATAAATGATGAGACAAAGTGATCCGATTTTATCCAGAGATTGGAACCGTTTGATTAAAATTTGGATAAAACAAATGATGAAGGAAAATGTGATTGAGATACGCATAGGAGGCGTATTTCCCGTGTAATATCGTGTTGTTGCATTTGACCTGGTCGGCTCAGTCGTACCCTTTGGTACGGAGAAAACAACGACTTACCTGTTAGTAAATCCGCTAGGCTAAGCAGACACACAACATGTGTTACCCACCATCCACTCATAGCTGTCGGGATTTCGGCGAAAGGTCACAGGCGTTTGTAGCAAATAATATTGGCGCTGGTGACAATGGAGTTAGCGGCGACGGTGGTGGAATTGGTGGCGTCACAGCCCGTAGTATAAGAAATCCTCCTTTGCGTTTCTCCTCGAATTTCTCAAGTTGGTAAATTGACAGAAAGAGGACAAAAAAAAAAGATTAATAAAATAAAACAAATCAAAACTAGTAGACCCGAGAATCGGGAGTGGGGACCAACTTATTTTTATACTAATTCTTTTTTCTTTTTTTTTTTTTCTATCTTTTTTTTATGAACTTTTTTTTTTCTACTCAAGTTGCTAATTGAGCAAAATAAAAACTCGTGATTATTCTTCTCTTGCTAGGGTAGAAGCCCACGGTTGGGTTCTTCTTTGCAATGATTGAAAAAAAAAACAACAAAAAAACAACGAAAAACACTGCCTTGAGCATGCACCGTACCACGGCCAGTTGCACTCACAGTAAACGTAAAAACTCAGTGGTAATATTAGTATCAGTATTTTTGTAACGGTGTAGTAGTTGAACAGAAGTAGTATTAGAATCGTTAGGATTTGTTATTTTTTTTAAATTTTTTAGGCTGTCGACGATACGAGATTTAGTGACACTAGTTGATATTAGTCGCGATGGTGATATTAAACTCTCGTGTTTTGTTTTTTTTTAATTTTTTTTTCTTTCTCTAATAATGATGATGATGATAGTACTCCTTCATGAATCCCCAAGTAAGATCTGAAAGAAAGGGATAAAATAAAAGAAAAACTATCCGGCTTAACAACGGTGGCTGATCGACTATAGATCGAAGAGTGATCAGCAGGCAAAAGAAAAATAGTTACAACGTTGTTTTCGCAGTCATAGTAGTTGTATTTTCAGTAATAGTAGTAGTAGTAGTAGTAGTAGTAGCTGTAGTAGTATTTACAATATATATCGTAGAAGTAATGACGGTCATTGACAATATTTCAGTAGCGGTCGTCGTAATGATGGAAGTTATAGTATAACTAATAGTAGCAATCACCGCAGTGGTACTTTCCGTCACAGGTTCTGTAGTATACGATGTTATACTACCAGTGTATCTGTTGTCTGTGGGAGTAGTAGAAACGGTGCAACTAGTTGCAGTCGTGGCGGCAGTGACTGGAGTAGCAGTATTAAAGCTGGAGGCGCTGTTAGCTCTGACAGTGACGGTGGTGGCATTGGGAGACTGATAAACAAGACTGGCAAAACGGGATGAGGGCGGCCTCCGTGCAGATGGTGACGACGAGGCGGTGGTGGTGGCGGTAGTGGTGGTATCTGGTGGGCTGGTATAATTTGTTTCATAGGAGAATAGGCGCGCCTTTTAGAAACTTCAATGTTGTCTCATGTCGCAGATCGTGGAAAACAACTGGCCTGCGTAAGAACGTAGAGGTCTTAATGTCGTGGGTTGAGATAATCTTTCCGCTCCCCACTGTATCCTTAATGAATTGAATATGTGTGAGTGTTTATATCACATGCAAAGGTAGGGATTTTTAAAAACATTTTATAAATCATTGCTAGGGTGAGATGCATGTTCTTAGCTTACAGCCTTTATATACACGTGCGCGCGCCTGCACACTCGCAGACAAAAAAACAAACATACACACAAATCCATGCTCAACGCTGCACTAAAAAAAAAGAAAAAAAAGGGAAGAGTGTTGGCATTCCCTGATGCCAGCGGCATGGCAAAATGCAAAGCCGAGGGGTGTAGACATATCTAGTCCCTACCCTCGCACTTACGTCAGAGGCCCAAAAGCTAGGAGGAAATTGTGTCAGTATAAAGTTTACTCATGTTACATGATTGATGTCAGCATTTGTCACGTTACAGGGTACCAACTAAGACAAACATTCACGGTAAGAATCCCACATACGCACACACACAAACATGAAAACATACACGTACACGCTATCAAACCCAAAACAGAATAGACCAACGAGATACACATGTATGTTGACAAAAACAAGCATGGGGACACGTGTATACGTGTCTGAATATTGAACATTTTCACCCACACACCTGTCCATTTTCTAGTGCATACATACATATTACCAAGCATAAGTGTATATGACCGGTGGGTTATCGAGCTTTAATGTAGACTGCTTTGAGAATGCAAAGCCCATTTTTATGCAAGCACAGTACATTACGAAGATATTGAACCGGCGATAAAGAGAGTCATTAAACCAGGAGGCTATCTGTTTGGATTATATATTTATATATATATATATATATATATATATATATATATATATATATATATATATATATATATATATATATATATATGCGTGTATATATATATATATATATATATATATATATATATATATATATATATATATATATATATATATATTTATATAGATATAGATATAGATATAGATATATTGTACAAATCAAGAATATAATATAATACAATTTAATACCATATTTTCTGTGTTGAGTTTATTTCATAAGGTGCTCGATACATTCAGCATTAAACATCAAGTTCCGTAAGAGCACAATCCTTCATTCCATTCCTTATACATATATATGTATATGAGTGTGTGTGTATGTGTGTGTGTTTCTCTGTGTGTGTGTGTATGTGTGTGTGTTTATGTGTGTGTGATGATCTCGCTCTGCAATTTAGGATTTCTGGTTTCGGGCCCGTACGTAAATAGATCAAATCCTATTAGATTTTTTACTTTTGAAAGAAATTTCCTTCTCGGGGCAGATCCTCAAGATTATTCGTCCACTGCCCCTTTGCAGGAGTATTCCGATGGCTCGAATGACTTGGTTAGTTAAACCACATGACGAGAATTTTCCGCGATTGGTAGATACCTGAACAGGCTGTAGAGTTCTACTTACTCTTAAAGGGAGTTGATTGACTGTACGTACGATTCGAGCTTAGATTCGAGACCCACTGTTGTAGCAAATGCACATACATATACACGTACGTAACAGCATATATACATACAATAATATCCAGCCATGTATTAACAGCTCTCTGAACAAAATGAAACCGCTTTATTATTATTATTATTATTATTATTATTATTATTATTATTATTATTATTATTATTATTATTATTATTATTATTATTATTATCATTATTATTATTATTATTATTATTATTATTATTAGTAGTAGTAGTAGTAGTAGTAGTAGTAGTAGTAGTAGTAGTAGTAGTGGTAGTTTATTTATATACGGTCTGCTCAGTTGTTGTAAAGATTTGCACGTCCACCTCATATTCCTAAGGATTTGGATACGGTTTCCCGTATGAATAAAGAGTTTGGAAAACTGCTCATTTGGACAACCAGAAGCCAACCAAGTACCCCTAAGCAGTGTGATCAGGGTGGGAAATGGAAACGGTGTCGTGCCGTCCTCTATTCAAGAGTTTCTGACTTACCATTGTAGTCCACTATTGCATTGCCATTATTTCTATTAAAATTCGTTTGTTCTACCCCCAAATCCTTGTATTTTGAAAACGAACCGTTTCTAATAAGATTACTTGTAAAGATATTTTATATGACGTGATATTCAAGATGTTTGTTTGTTTTTTTTTTCGCTTTTACTGCATTCATACCCATAGATTCATCATATTCAACCCTCTACTGATGAGGAAGAGAGCAAGATATTATATACCAAAGCAATGTACCGGAGAGTAAAGTCAGGAAAAACGTTTACCATAAAAGCTGAGAACGGGAGTTGAACTGAGCTAAGACTAGAAGTTGAGCCACTCCCACTTCCATAGTCCATAAGTTATGTCAGATCCTCTGCCTCTACCATAATTTGTAAATATATCCCACTGAGCTCACCCTTCCCTGGTAGAAAACGCCTGAAACAATGTACGGTCTACAACGTCGCCACAAGATGCTCGACCGTGCCAAACAAATCCCACAGTTACAGGACCGGCTCGATAACATTCCAGCTGCACTTTACCGACAAACTCCACAGAAACAATCAAAATATATCCAATTGTATAACAATGTAAATGAATAAATAAAATAAGATAAAATTATTAATTCATACGTATTTCACTTGTTTACTTTCTAGGGTTGGCACACCTCCAAGGGACATCTAGCCCAACGGAGATGAATGAAACTCCTACCCACTTCAGGCGTAGTACCTAATTCATGCTCAGTTCGGTATATATACCCAACGAACATTTCCAAAACAACAGAACGACAGAGCTCAAATAAACTCCCCCAAAAAATCCAACTCAAGGAACAAAAAGTTGCCTGAAGGAACGCGACCGCGTTGTAGGGTTCAAATGGGGGGGGGGTGCACAGCACTATTCTGCACCGGTAGTCATCGAGCTAACAGAGTTTTGTATTGATATCTCTGTCATAAGTGAGATCTGCTTCACAGACCAAGGCAACCTTGGAAATCATACAACAAGTTATGTTCTATTCATTCTGACGAATTGAAAACTGAGTTGTGAACATCTGGTGTAGACTCTGAAGTAAAGAATCCTAACATTGGTTAATTCACTGTCCTACAAATCAAACACTCTGCAAACTCCACCTACAGCTCGTACCAAAGCAGGAGAAGAGCAAATGTCCACAGAAACATACAACATAAGTTGAAAAAATAATAGTGTAGTAAGTAGTGACATTAGGTAATGAACTTACATACAAACACATAAATACACACATACACGCTCACACACGAACAAATTGTTTTTAAAATCCCTGAACTGGTACATTGTTTACAACTAATGACCCAAACAAGAGAATAATTACACATAACGCCATAATAACGAAATATATGTAAAACAGGAAAAACACGTAAGAGGATTGCATCCATTGCATTGACAGATATTGGGGAAAAAAGTGACTGAAATGACACAAAATTATCCTTTGAAAAGGGTCTTTATATATATATATATATATATATATATATATATATATATATATATATATATATATATATATATATATGCATTTTTTGCTGAACATGACTGAAAGGAAAAGTCGTTTTCATTTTCACAGTAGTATTTTTTGTTTTCTCACCCCACCCTAAAAAAAACGACTCATCCAGTGGTTTTACGGTGGAAGGAGGCGCAGAAAAAAAAAAGATTGGGATCAACAAAGGTTGACTCGTTTACTCTGAGGCTATGTTAAACTGTTTGAACACAAGTAAACAATTCGATTCTACTTTAACTTTTAGCATTTCCCAGTTCCCAAGATTCTTCCCTCAGCCAGTAGCTTCAACATGTCAGTCCCAATTAGCACCATTCTCATGACACATCCGTGCAACTCACGCCCACCCTTTGCTAGATTCCGACGAAGACAGCCTCCCTTTTCTTGACACTGATCTTCACTTCAAGCATCAGCTCTAAGTAAGAGATCAATTATACGGGAGAAAATGCTCACCCTCATAGAATCCCTCCTGGCGCGTCGCCCTTACCACGATTCTAATAACGCCAAGTAGGCACAGGAACATATAGTGTTCCTCCATTTTCAGCAATGGCATTAGGGCCAAAGGAAGATTTACGGAGTTGAAAGTGCAAACTATGTAGCTCTCATTTAGTACGTAACTTACGTGAAAGAAGTTCTTCTCGATCGACTCCTCCAAATCACCACAGCGAATATATTCTGGTGAATTGTTGACGATTCCGGATAAGTACCCACGTGAAGGATGCCTCGTCGTTATTAAAACTTTTCATGTTTCCAATGCGAGATGGAGAATCTTTACTCTTTACCAAACTGGGTTCCTTGATCAAATCGTCTTTCACAGACTCCCTTGTTACCTTACAATGCCTTTCTCAACAACAATAAATCCAAATCAAATGAAACACGTCTCCTTTTATAGTAACTTTCCACCATTCATAATTTACCCATCTGGTCTGCTTACATAGGGCACACGTCACTTTAAATGAGCCCTTTGTTAGCTGATAAATAGTCTGAGAGTAGCTATCAAAGTATGCTACGAAGAATTGAAACCTCTTTGTCTGCATGCTTCCAGACTTTAGAATAAAATGTTTTTCCTAGAAAAAAACATATATTGAGGTGTAAAATAGTGCAAATATGTCTAAATGTTTCAGTCTCACACCTCAGCTTTCGAAGAAAAAACTCATTATCAAGCAATTGATGTTGGATACTCAGAACACTGATGGCTGGTTGCATCAGATCCTGGCTAATCTGAGCTTTGATGGTCCTTGCACTGATTTGATTTGGGAATGTTATTTTACAGCTCAATAATGGGGGTGGGTGCATTAATAGGTGGACATTCCCTGATCCAAATATTTCTCAAATTATATAAAAGCGATGCCAGATTATCGACAGAAAGGCATATTGAATGTTGTGTTAGCTTGCTTCAATGTGGCTCACCCTTGCCATCCACCTTCGCCAAGTCTCACTACCGTAGGCAGTCTTTTGCTTGAAAAAGTTCGTTGGGTCCCCTTACATCTCTTATGGCAGGTGAAACGAACTTGAGATCGTGGCTGACCTTCAGTTAGTAAATAACCTTTTGTTACAACTAGCCCTTTTCAACGACGCCAGGGTCCACACGACATCTCCCCTCATCTGAGGTCTTCTTTGTTTTGTTTTGTTTTTTTTTGTTTTGTTTTTTTGCTGGTAAAGAGGACTGTTGTATTTCAAGAGTGGTAGTTGTTAGAGTCGGTGATTCCTTTGGCTGGGCAGCCAGTTTTAAGGGCTATTACTATGTTAGGGATTGGAGGTTGAAGGGTCTTTTGTCGTTTTCCAGTTTCCTCTCCTTGGCTGAGAGTCATCCTCTTCTTCCAATTTTTCCACATATGACTTTGAAGCCCCATTTATGGAAGTGTTGGTGCATCCCGTTTGGGGTTCGTATGGGGACTTGGGAGTCGTTGCTTTGTACTTCCTTCCTCCTTTTCTTATTACTCGCTACGTTTTGTGTGACTTCTTCAATGCAGCTGCGACCTTTTATGGTAACGGAGAAATCAAGTTTGGAGTGGTGTGATAAAAAAAACAGTCAAGGCTCTGTTTTCGGGGCTTACGAAGGCGGATCTGCAGTAAATCATTTCTTTTTTTTTTCACTGTTGCTGTGGGAAGGAAGTTGCATGTTCTTGGCTGAAATTTTCGGAGCCTTCTCTCCCTTTCAAACTACTACAAGATGACCATTCTTGGTGCAATGGTCTTTTTGTGTTACAACACGTCTATGGTACGAATGTGACAGAAAGAAGTGGTCAGCTGGGGAAAACGAAAAAAACAAGGGACTTAGTGAAGGGTAGTCCACTCAAGGTTTTAATCAAAGTTTATATGTATTCTAATTCCAGACGTAGGAAGACGGACATAATTGCGACGGGCCAATAAAAAAAACAACGGCCAGGTAGTATTAAAACTCTTAGACGGAAGCAAAATGGTAGTATTTGGTCTGGCGATAAGTATGTAAAATGTAGGGCGGATTTTATGTTTCTGTAAGGGGTTAGTGACTGCCAATCAGGAAAGACCTCTGGGCAAAACAGACGTGTTTCAGATTTCAGGCCCACAACAGCTTGAGGGTTGATGTGTAGCGGATGAATAGAGTGAAGATGTCCTTCCGGAGATATTAAGAAAGCAAAACGCACACCTATCATGACAGCGTAATCTCTTCTCTGTCTCTCCGAAAAAAAACACTGTCTGATGGAATGAAATTATACGAACTCTAAAAATTGTCTTCGTCTGTATTCTCGGACGCATTTGATTTATACCTGCCACCTGCATGAACTTTAGTAGGTGTGCGCTGGTTCACAGTCACTATGATGGTGTTTTACGGCAGTCTACGTCTCAACATTTGGGAATGAAATTAAAGGCTTGTTAATCATGTGGTCAAACCTCTATTCCCACTGCATACAATCAGAGGTGTTGGACAAAATGCCCAATTATTTATTTATATGCTCCCCTCACACATAAGTAGGAACCTTGTACACTCATATCCTGGGTCATCTCCGCCTGTGGTACTCATTTCGTGGAATATGTCCCTCCACGCGAAGATCCCCCTTGATAAGCAGTAAACAATCTTTGTTACTGAATAATAATGCGACTCTCACCAAATCATTTCCCTCCAGGACCTTGTCAAGTTTACCCTTAAACTGGGGAAGTATTCAGTCACAGTGTCCCTGTTGAACCTGTTTATTTTTAGCTGATGTGAAAGACTTGCTCCATTCCTGTTTTGATGCTTTTCAGTCGTCGCAAATGTAAAATTACCGTGTCTTCCTTAACAAGCTTAGCGTAGATTTAGCATCTTTGGACAAACTGTATCGCTGGTAAATGAGGGAGATTTTCTCAGGTTTTGTTATAAATTTTCTTTCCTTATCCATATAGGCAATTCTTAATAATTCCAGTACCCTGTCATTCCCTCCACTCCAGTTTATCATAGGTAAGAGACTTTTAAGTATGGTCAGTTTTTGGTCTTGGATAGAAGACTTAAGTTGAGGGTTATTTCCCATTTTCCCCTTTCAAGGTTATTATAAGAGGCCCTCAACTCTGGTTCAACGTGCTGTATTGGCCATAAAGGGGGGTAAAAAAAGAAAGCCTACCTTTGTTGCTGTGAAGGAAAAAGGCAAAGTCGTGTCAGTCTAATTTCTTTCCTGTCCTGTTTCTTTTTTGTTTTGTTTTTTTGTTTTTTTTTAAGCTGCAAAAATGTTGTCGAACGGGTCCAAGCAATCTCAGAATATCTCATTGGAAACGGCACAGATTTTAGAGTATTAATGTTTCAAATGATGTTTTCATATTTAAATAGGCGGTCCTTGTGGTCTGATTAAGGGATGGCAGTTGTGATGTCTTGTTATTGTAGTAGGGGTCTTATATATATATATATATATATATATATATATATATATATATATATATATATATATATATATATATATATATATATATATATATATATTCTTTGTTTTTGTTGTTGTTGACAACAGGGTGAGGCATTCGAGTTTTTTTTAGTAAACTACTAGTTTTTGTTGATTGGAACGTATTTTCAGCATATATGTTGGCGTTATAAATGCTTCATTACAGTTTCATACTGTTTTCAATCTCTGTGTATTTGATGGGAATATCGTAAGTTTATTTCTGTTTTCAATATATATATATTATTAGTATTATTATGATGGAAATCTGTAAGGCTATTTTTATTTGGTCATCGACGACATGCTAACGGAAGCCATTGTTCATGAACATTTTCCTAATGTTAGAAGGTTCTTTATGGAATGTTGTATGTGAAGAGGAAATTAATCGAGTACTATTGGAAAATAAGATAAATTAAAGCAACTCTATAAGTGAGGAGAATTCACAATTGTAGTTGCAAAAGTAAGAATTTACTAGTGGCCTTTTTGTGTAGCTTAATTAATACCATCAGTGATAACATCAAGAAAAAAAAAGATTTTATTGGTAGTGTTACGTTCATACGGAAACTTGAGAACAAAATCATTCTCAAAGGATGATCTGAGTCTAATAATATCATCAGTTTTTCTTAGAGTAGATAAAAATGTCATTAATGTACCATTCGAGTTTTAGAAAATTGGAAAAAATGTTTTTGATATAGGCAATGCAATATTCAGCAAATATAAGTCCTAAGGCACTGTCTATACACACACCGTTGACCTGTGTTTAGATATTGCCATTGTGGCCATAAAAGGATTCGTTCGTGATGCATACACGGATGAGCTTTAATTGGGTAGTCGATTTGATATTGGGAAGTGGGGGAAAACTAGGTTTATCGTATAATAATTCACCAAATGTCCATCTGTTACAATCTACTGCAAAGAATATTCCATCAAATCCAATCGAAATGTGTGCGAGTGTGTGGGGGTGTACCAATGTGACTTTTACACATGTTTCAGCAAGTCAGCTTTTCAGAATGCATATGGTAATCCATCCATGCAGAATGTTTGTGCTCATCTGGTGACGTAAGTAGAAGAAAAAAATCTCAAGAATGCGTTTGCTTTTTAGCAGCACTGGTCTAATCTAATTTTCTTGAAAAAAACTGTTTTATCGGATATTTTACGTATATATAGCAGAATATAATAAATTTCTATTTAATATTCAATTTTGATTTATACAAATGAGTTCAAAATTATTTCGTTTTAAATTTTAACAATTTCAACAAGTTTAGACACATTTCTTTTAATCGATACTGTAAGTTTCCTATTAACTTACAATTTCTTCAAACATATGTCCATTGAATTTCATTTAAAAAAAACAATCGTCAGCTTCCATTCCAACGGAGACAAGCATGTGTCCGTTTTCCCGACAGCTGGTTGGGAAAGGGTGTCAATAGAGAGCAGCCGATTAAACAATGTTTCCTATTCTATGTATGAGTACCATTCTACACTACTGATTTCAAGTTTTGAGTCACTCGATGAGTGAAGTAGCATTTATGTACGAATATGATAGAATGTGAGTACCCCACTAAAAAATAAATTTGTGATTTCCCTGAAAGGAAATATGCCGACAACAAAAATTATAAATTTGTTCAAAGTTATAGAAAAATTACCAGATCGAAATAAAACGATGATATCCTTAATTTTAAACACTTATCGTAATTTTTTAGTTTAGTTTAATGAAATCCATTTCTGCATATTCAAATTTCTCCTTCTATTTGAAAATGAAATTTTGCAAAAATTTATTCACAGATAAGGATTTAAAAGTGACAGAGCCGATCTGATAAAATTCTTAAATTTGTGAAAAATAATGCATAAAACTTTAGAAAATATTTAGATCCCTAAAACTTCATTATTTGTATTTATCTTTTTGAAAAAATATTCTAAAATGTTTTCTCCAACTGTATTACTCGTTTCATGTTTTTTTTCTCTAATAAGTTTTTTGTAAATTTGACATGCATTTCTCACAAAGAAACAACAGAAGATTGCAGATATGTCTTGATATTTTATGAAGATATTTTTTCATTATTTATAATTGCGAAAAATTCTAAAAAAAATCAAGAGATATTTGAAATTCTTAGACTGAATTTGAACTCAATTTGCATTTGTAATTTGATTCTTCTTGTGATAAAATGATGATTTTCAAAATCTATGTTTAGTTTCTAATTATTTGGATCGATACAAGATCCTATCTATTCTTTCCCATAATAATTCCATTTTTCTTTTATAGATATGCTGGAGCTCATTGAAACTAATAATATATCTATGCTTTTTTTTATTTATTACTTGTTATAAACCTGGATTTTGAACTGTGAAATTTAAATAAAGAAACAGTCGAAATATAGAATGCGTACAGGGGTAAGAGGTGGAGATATTACTCACTTCCCCAGAATTCAATCAAATTTTTTTCGAACATCCGGAGATAGTGGCTGAGGTTAACATCTAAGTAAATACCTATATACAGGAGGTATCAGTACGTGTATAAGCTATTAAATTGAATCGTTGTATATGTTGCCTATGGCCCACTCTTCCATGATATTTCTTTGCAATTTACTTGAGGACAAGTAACTATGACACTGGGACTGTGACTGTACATGGATCGGCTCCATAGAATGAATCATAACTCATTATATTACACATTTCCAAAAATTTCACTCAAGTTCATTGATAGTATTTAGAGATTATGAACGATGTTTATGTATAAATATGATGCAGATTAAAAGACTACATGAGTCATTACTTCTATAATCCATGGCCCATAATTCCATAAACTTCCATTGGAATTCATTAGAATTTTTCGAAGACATTGGATAGGACAGATATCTAGCTACGATGCAGGTTAGTTTACTGTACACTGAACATCTGTCATAGCCCCCGGGAAAACACTTCCAAAAAATTACATTCATTGAGAACCCTTTTTACATTTTGTGTTTTGTGAACATACAGCTACGAAGAGAGGAGATGGCTGCACATTGATCTATCTCCTAAGGATGATTCATCCACTTTTTAGCCAACGCCCTACCTTTCTACAAAGATGAATTGAATTTTTTTGGATATTGTTCGTATGTAGGAATAGCTCCAATACAGAGCACATCGATCAGCCTTCAGAATTGGGCATCCCTCTATACTGACAAAGCCTGAACCATTCCACGCAGTTTAATTGAATATCTGAAGATCTTGTGTTATGAGCACATATAGTTATGCTGAGGAGTTTTTGAACATTGATTAGACCCCAGAATTGAATCACTTCTTTCTCAGTGCATCTACTATAATTCTTCGAAAACATTTGGTGATTTTGTTGGGGATGGATATATCGCTATTATGCATTGTATAATGATTCACACCCGAAATTGAGTGAGTCCCTCTTCTGCGTATGCTCATACTTCTACAAAATTTAATGGGAATTTAATACTATCATAGAGTCATATGGAACCATGACAACAATGCAAGGGGGGGTGAATGTGTATTAATATGCCCCCCCCATATTGAATTAATTCATTCATAGCCCATTCCATACCCCATCCTCAAAATAACACTGTCATTCACTGAAAACCTCTGTAAGATATTTGGTGGTGTGAACATGGGAATACGTTACACGCAACATAACTATGTGGATCATCCCCAAACATTTATCAGTTACTTCTTAGCCCACATTTAAACTAATGGAGAACTATTTGAGATGCTGGGTAACGTTGAGAAATATTTCAGATACAAGTGTAGTGTCTGTACCTTAATCGGCCCAAAGAAATTGATTCCCTCCATCTGTAGGCCATGGCCCACCCTTCTTCATAATTTATTTCAAATTGATATAGAGCATTTGGAGATATTGCAGGGACACTTAGCCAAACCAATTATGCTTTTCTATACAGAAAGTGAATCACACAATCTTCAGTGGTCTGCCCTAAGAGAGGAATATAAATGAAAATATCAAAGACTTTTAGTATTGGGCTCTAACCAATATGCCACGCCAAAAGGCCTTTTAAGTGATAAACTTTCAAGAAAAGAATTGGAATATGAAAAAAATGTTCTGCTTCGAAAAATTCTGCAAATTATAAGTTATCAAATTCAGCTACGAAAGTAGATGTATTTCTAAAAAAAAATATCAACACAAAAAATTAATTGGATTTTTGTATCTTCCGATATTTTTTTCGAATCGAAATTGTGTTTTTGTCGCTCTTTGCACAAATATATTTTTCAGCCTTTTTTTCATAATTTTCAAACTCATTCAGCTTATCATATGTTTAAATGCACCCCTATAGCAGGTGCATTGTAGCAAGAAATAACTGTTTATCTGTATACCATTCTTACTCGTGTATAATGAAAGAATATCCGTATAAAAATCAGTGTACAAATTTCAAGGAAGTACTATTATATTCGAACGTAAAAAATGAATATAACATTTCATATATTATATCAACAAGCGTATAAACAAGATTTTATCATTGTATAGAAAATTAGGTAAATTCAATCAAACTTTAACTTTATATCAATTTAATGGTATTGTTTCAACAAACTTTGATTTTTAAATATAAAGTAGAATTTCAGAAATTCACCTTTGAATTATGTGAACATGTTTACACACACCAGTGCAACAAATATGCCCCCCCCCTTAAAAAATTTAAAGCATTAAATTAAGCACTATCTGATTTTTATCCATCGACCAATCTTATAATTTAAGGGTATCATTTGGGTGACCCAATTATAAGTGTGTTTCTTGGTTTGTTCAACATCTGTGGTTCACAGTAAAGTATGATAAGCATTGCAGGTGGATAGCTAAAAGATTAATACAATGGCTTATGATCCTTATCCTTAACAACTGCCTTTGCTAATGGAAATGTCTGCCCACATAATATTTCCGGGGGTTCCCACCTTGGAAAGTTATGGAAGTTGGGTAATAGATCACTAAAAACAGATTACATTTTCAAGTGGGTCAATAAACAATCATCTTCCCTACGTCGTAGTTATATGTCTACACCACCTAATATCACCAAAATATTATATATGTCCCAAAAATAGCTCCAAAAGTTTTCAATTAATTTATATGGAATTTAATTGGAGGATGGATGATTGGCTACAAAATAAAGTGATGAGTTCGAAAACAGATTGATACATAATTACCTCCGACAGTTTCTTCCAGATCACATAATATTCCCAACTGTCCGCATTTCCATTGGCCCACAAAACGTCAGTGTGAAATTCAATCTTGTGAAAGTAGAGAGAATGGAGTCGGTATGAGTTGATCAAATTTTTAGGCAAAGCCAATGATATTTTTCTGTTTGGGAGATATTGTCTTTTTATATTGTCATATCTGTGTACGTTCATGACCACACGATATTTTCAGAAGTCTCTAATTGATTGCAATGACATTATGGATGAGTTGATCAAATTTTCAGACCGGATCCAGGATGTATCATCTCTGAATTAGAGGTATGTTGTTTCTCCTCTTTTAAATGCATGTATACATTCTAAACGGTCCACACAATATCTCTACAAGGTATCAATTGATTGAGAATACATTGCGGGATACGTTGCAAAATGGTGCCAGGAGGATCTTATCAAATTTTGGAGCAGATCCAGAGATGACTTCTCGATAGTGAGATATGTTTTTTGATTTTTTGTGTTTCTTACGCATGCACTTATGACAGTACATATATTATCCATAAAAGAATTATGATATATCCGTCTATAATTCTACTCGTATGAAGGGAAAAATGTTAGCTTATGGTGACTATTGAAAAGAAAATATAACATGACACGTGACAGGAAACAAAATTGCAAAAACATAACCCGGTGCAAACAAATCTAAACGGTATTCCCATCATTCGACAAGCATTTGATCGAACAAATATAATTTGATCGTCGCATGTATAGAACCTTGCACATGTTTATAGATCTCAAGTCGCTGCTCGTGCCTTAGCATTCTACGAGCTTTACGTCCATGGCTGAAGCTTCGGGACAACTGTTGATGCACAGCTTCAACAGGGTGCAAAAACCTCTTATCCATTTCAAGGTGGGCTTGCCATCGCAATTTTCTGGCCCAGCCGTTCTTGGCTTGGCTTGGAACATGCGGATATTGCTGGAGGCTACCTTTTCAGATGCTGGTCTGATCGCATGCATAAAGAGACCGTAATTGCACGGTGGTAGCTGGCTAGATCTGTGGGCAGAAAAGTTGGTGGCTGGCTGGGTTGATGCGCTCATTGAAATTCATTGAAAACATCTGGGGATATCTCGTGGATAAAGGGATTAACAGACGGGTGGCGACTTTATGCTAACGTAACTACACAGCATGAGAGATAATTATACATGGATCCGCTTCAAATTTGGATATTTTCTCCTGTATTACTCACAATTCTATCCAAAATTCATAAAAGTTCATTGAGAAGTTGGAGAGTTATCTAGAGGACTGATATGAAATTCTGCGATTCTGGCGATATCATTTTGTGAGGACATATGATAGGAACACGGGGAAGATAATTGTGCATGGATCTGCTCGTGAATGCAACCATTCTTTTGTAATTTATTACCCACCGTTCCTAAAAATATTATTGAAATTCATCGGTAACTTCTAGATGTCTCGTGTTGATAACCATTTTCGTCGCCCCGATCAACAGTCAAGGGTACGGATTAATGGTCATGGTGTACCTCTAACGCATCAGTCTGCAATGGTTATCATGCCAAACAGGCAACCAAACATGCAAGTTAAAATTATGAAATCGGCTGCTTTATTTACTTCTGAGTTAAAATAAAGATGTTGGACAAAGCGATTTTCTTTTAATCCTATAGCTTTTAGTAAGTCTCTTACGTTGAGGAGCAATTTGATTGACTTTCCAGCTTCCGGTCATAGGGCTGACCTGTTTATAATTTCTACCTAAGTTTTCTTTTTGTCAACCAACAACCTGGTACAACATCTTGATGATGTTTTTGGTCTTTGATAAGTGTGTTATTCGAGAGATTTTTGTCGTTGTCATGTGTATTTAGAAACAATTCATGGAAAAAGCAACATGCAATAATAAAATATCTTATACACAAAGAGACCCCAATACATGTTGTTGTTTGGATTATTTCTTTTTAATGATATGTTTACGTAAAGAAAACTCATATTGCTATTTGGGTTATCTTTCATTAAATTATTGTTTCCACGCCTGGTTCGACTCGACTTAATTTTTTTTGCATCTATACATCGGATATTGCTGTTCAGGTTTAATATCTAAATTATATATTTCTGTGCTTTTTCCCTCATTTCTACATATAAGAAAGCAACGTATGATAATTTTGTTTTTCAATATTGAAAGGAAAAGAAGAGACAAAATCAAGACGGTAATTCTATTCCTATCTTTATATATGTTTTTGACTCAATTTTACATATGAATATAAGAACGCCACGGGCAATAGTTCAAGATTTCAATAACAAAGACCGTCCTCCACAATTTGCTGTTTAGATTATTTATCTTTAATCATTTATTTTAGGTCTAGACATCAGATATTACCATTGCCATGTTACTGTCGTGGCCAGCTCTATGGTAGCATTTTGTATCAAGCAAACAACTGTATTTGTGCACCTAATCACTGAGCAAGAAATGCTGTCTACCCAGGATCTCTCCCTGATTAAAACAAATCCGCTTGTATCATTTCTGTTTTAAATTGCAGAGCGAATTAGGATTAAGTAAGAAATCAAGATAACGTTGTTGTTTCTTTTAATCAAAGCATGTTAAATTGACCGAGGGAATAAATTTGTATTTTGATTCACCGTATTCCACGACAGCAGTACAGATTTCATTCACAAAAATGTCCATAAGAGGAAGAAGAAACTCCTCCGATGAGTCAAAAAACATACACTTAGCTTCAAGATTCTCACGTAAAATACCCACAATTTCGCGGAGAAGTACTTCTTTTTTGCGTTTTTGTACGTTGTTCTTAATCATGTATGTACTTTTCTGCATTACTGCATTCTCTTTCATTATGCCTTACCCTGTTGTCTTTGTAAATGTATGCGTACCTACAAAAATATCTGTGTATCTATGTTCTTTATTTTTCTTTCGATTGTTGGTCATTATTTTCCCATTTTATAAGTGACGAAAGCGAATGGACTGAGGGAGCCTAATGTTTAGGCTGCATATATATATATATATGAAACATTTACATGAATAAGCGTGAGTCATTATGAGTTATTCATCGCAGCATGTCATTGAAAATGGACCCTCCCCAGGTTCTACCACATATCTCTGTTGGAGGCGTCATAGAGCGAATATTTTTTCCGAGCCTTTCCAGATAGTCTCACCATATCATATTCTGCCGATGTTGGTTCAGCATTTGATCTCTGGGGATCTATGTAGCAAGTCATGATGTCCATCAGTTGTCTGCCATTCTTGCAACATGACCAGCCCATTGACATTTGAGTTTCCTGATGGTTTCTATGATACTTCCGTTTTTTCCCTCACATACTGTCTTTTAGTCTCTCCATGCGATGTTGAGCACGTTTGTCTCATATGCATATTATATGGTTCTCAGTTTCGTATAGAAGCATGTACAAACACACCTAATTGCCAAGAAAATAAACAATCCATATATATATATATATATATATATATATATATATATATATATATATATATATATATATAGTTGGATTTAATCAAATCTTTTTTTCATTGACTTTAAGCAATTGTCTGGGTGTATATCTGACTGCATAAATGTGACTATACGCAGCCGTATTTGTCTTCGTACATATAGATATAAATGGTATCTACAAGTAAATACATATATATTGGCAGAGATATATAGACAACAGGCGTCCATATATGCTTGCACGTTAGTGTACGTGTACATGTGTCTATATACAACAAAAATGTGCATATGAATATACTCCAGTAAGGCAGTGTGTATAGGTTTGCACGTGTGTGAATATAAGCGTGTATTTATGCGTATACATTTTCACACGCTAAAAGATTAAAGATGGACGCTACGAAAATGGGCCCCGGCTGATGGAGTTCAGGAGTCAAGTGGGTAGACGACCCATGGAAAAACCAAGATTACTGATAAGAATAATTCTTGACATCACGTCTACGCTTTGAACATTAAGCGAGATAAAAGTGTTTTACGCCTTCGATGGATCAAAATAATTTTAGTCATGAAGAGGTGTATCAAACTCACTATTATTTTCTATGGGAGAAGTTAGACGTACCTCGGAGAGGGACGATTTTTAAAGAATGAGTAATATCATATGCGAGCTAGGGAACGATAAAAAGGTTACCAGGAGTGTACCTGACAAAGAAATATAGAGGAAAGTGAGTAATTAATATAGAAAAAAAATTAGACTGGATCATAGATAGTCAGACATTGTGACCCTGTCGCTGCTTCTGGTCCGTATACGCGTGCCGGAGATAGCTAATCGACCCTAGCGAAGTAGGAAAGATGCTTTATCTATTCATTGCCTTTCTCTCCTTCTTGAAGGTTGAATCGACCATGTGCTGATACTTGGTGACGGACACGGATCTTTCTCTACTCTCTGTCCGTCATTGGCCACCTCCCTCTCTTTAAGATGTTTATGTTTTGGTCCACGGACAGAAAATGCTAAACTGTTTTCGGTTCAGATGTTTTGCTTGAATGAATTTGCTGATGTCTCCGCCAGACCGACAGAATGATATCAATTTCCAGACTTCATATTATTATTGCCCATACTAGAAAATGATATAAGTTGAAGAAAATAAAAGCTTCATTCTAAAAAAAAAGAAAGAGAGAGAGAGAGACAGACAGACAGACAGACAGACAGAGAGAGAGAGAGAGAGAGAGAGAGAGAGAGGGACTCCATCCACTTTTAAAGGCATACTTGTATGCATATTGGCACACGAAGTGCAATGTTACATTATTTGCTTAATCTGTTCAACAATTACGTGTGTGTGCTTATTTTTTTTTCATATGGTTACTCATTTTTCGAATATATGTTTCACTCACTTTCTTTCTCCTCTCTGTTTCTCCTTCTCTCTCTGTCTCTCACTCACACAAACATGCACACAAATACACACAGACACACACACATACAAATACACACTATAAATTTTGAATGTCAAACAGGCCATTTTAAAAAGTTGAATGTTTTTCTTATTCACACCATTGATATTGCCATGATATATATATATATATATATATATATATATATACATATACATATATATATACATATACATATATACATATATATATATATATATATATATATATATATATATATATATATATATATATATATATACACACATATATATATGTGTAGTAAGTATGATGGTATTGGATATGGTTAATTTGACAATATTTAAGAGTTTTGGCAATATCTGGGGGTTTGTTTGAATACATGTGATATCCAATGTTTGGCCACTCAACAGAGATTTCTAATTTTTTCTTGTAAGGATATTCAGTTGTGGCCAGGAAAAATGGTGATCAATCAAATGAATGACTTAGTTATATCATATTTTTCCTGCTGTTTTGTTGTTACGTGTGTCATGACTTGGGTATTTCAGTGTCCTTGATTTGGGGTGGTCATTTATACAGCTTATATTATCAGATGTGTGTGCGTTGATAGGGACCAATTCTGACATTTTGTAACGGAGGTTTTTTCTGGGTACAAAAAAAATCTACAAATTTCATAAGGATATTGATTTAAAAATACATTTGGGGGGGGGACAGAAAATATCGTATTTGTCTATTAAATTACACATTTGTTGGTATATACAGGAACATTCCAACAACGAAATGAGTTTTAAGATTTGGCATTAGAAGGAAACAACTTTTGTACATGAGAATAGTTTATTTAAGCTACATTTAATGATATCTATCTATAAATAACAAGGCTATGTACTAGCAGGAAAACTCAGCTTCGTTTGCTTTTCAGTTATTCAAGACGTACAAAATCAAATTAATTCAATCAACTCGGTATCGATGCTCCGGAAAGATGCCGACGATAATCACTAGGTCCTGTAATGTGGACTCAATCAATATTATCATATCCAAGCAAGTTAGAAGATAGTGTTATTCTATCACCATGGAATTTCCAGAAAAGAGTAGATGGACTAATGCTGGACAGAAAATTGACAAAGACTTGCAAGGGAACTTTTTTTTTCTCAAATTGAGTGTCGAGTTGAACAATTTCTGTGAGTTACATATTTATAATCAAAAAATACTGGATGAGATATGACAGGATGGAGTATTTCCTTTGTTGTATTTCACTCAAAAACCGTGAATGTTACCGGAAGGATATTCTGTTACACAAAACAAACATGAAATAATCAGTGTGTCAATTTCCCAGAGCTTTTGGGTAAACTAAATTAGCCTTTGCTCCACTTGGGAGTCCCTATAACCTAACTATCAGATTGTGTACAGTTTATGTAGGCAGCATTGTGGGGAAGGTCATTCCCTGATGACAACATTGATTTACAATGACGTTGACAGTTCGAATTAAAAAAGAATAGTCTTACAGACATGGTGATGACATCACTGTGACTCCATGGACATCAAAGCCCCGGATCTCAATCTTCTTGAGATGTTTTGGACTAACAAATCCGCCCCGTGAAACCTGCATCCTGTACCAAACAACAATTAAGGAATTTGTTCTTAATATCCTGGGACTAAGTCTCAGAGGAATTCTTTGAACGCCTTGTTGAGTGTTTACTTTATCGAGTTAGAGTCGTTGTGCTAGCACACAGAGGACTGACACTCTCTTATGTAGGTGGTCATAATGTTTTGGCTCATCAGAATATCCAACTGAAATATTCCTTGCCATTTCTTTATAACCACTTCTGCCTTTACGCTCTTTATTTTTCCATCGTTATCGATTTCATTTAATGACGTCCGTGTGTGAGAAGGGTTTGCTTATATGCGCAGGCGACACAGATGCGTTTGTGTGTTCGTCTGACTGACGAGCTATCTCTTTATACACATATTTGCAACAGCCCTGACGTCTCCTATAGGACATTGTTTTCTTTATTGCACCCATGAATGGATTTAGCTAAGGCATATTTGAACGATTTTATGTGTCATAAATCACGTTTTAAAGCGACTGGCTGACCACAGAGGGCTCCATGTACTTAACTGCCTAAAATTGACTGGTCACAAAGACATTTTCCTATGGATTTGATCCTTATGATTATTATGTGAATATTTTTTGCCGCTTCCAAATGTAAGCGAAATAAATCAAATCCTGGTCATAAGGCACTGTTCGTTTCTTCACAGCTTTTCGATCGCATTTTACGGCCATCTTTCGGCCACCATGTTCCCGGTAATTACGTCATAAGAACTTCAACTGTCGGTGCTAGACCTACAGTGCCTGGCCATTCCAGACTTCATATTATTATTGCCCATACTAGAGAATAATATTTGTATTGTTATTCACTATGGCAGAAGAAATGAAAACAAATGAAGCGTAGCTCTATTTGCTTGAAGCGGGGATTTTATCTTACACTAACGTAGTACCGGCAATAGTCAGCGGACTCTTTAAGAATGGATGAATTGTACAAATATTTATTCTATTCTAGATATACATTTTGTAAATAAAAATCGCAATTTGGTGACGGAAAGGAAAACTCAAAATTTATATGTTACATCTCAATTTTTTATCATTCCGTTTGTTTATTTCAATGCATTCCAACGGGAGTCGGTCATCTTACCTAAAGAAAGAGATTATTTTCAGTGGTTCACAGGAAAAATTGCTGTTTGATGCTTGAGAAAAGAATGGGAATAGTTCAGTATTTTTTGATTATTTGGTAAAAGCGGGAGAGGAGGTGTTTGTACCAGTGTGGATGTAAGGAACATTTGAATCAAAGCAAAATTTAGGAAAAAAATCCAACTTGAAAAAGGGGTAAGGCTGAATACCAACAGGGCCATAAATTGTTTTCGAAAAAAATTGTCCAATATGCTGTTAGGATGCTTTGTGTATAAATAGAGAGAGAGAGAGAGAAAGAAAGAGAGAGAGAGAGAAAGAGAAAGAGTGTGTGTGTGTGTTAGATAGTTACGGTAGTTAGAGAAGGATTGAAAGAATAAGCAGCAGTCAGGACGAAAGCTGCCAAAGATTTTGTGTCCGCACCAAAATCTTACTATCAGTTATCTGATGCATGTTTAGCACCACGCCCAATATGTTAGTATGTGGAATTTTGCGTCATTGATATCATAAGTCCAGTCAATCAAACTCAGAAAGGGGCTTAACCCGGGGAAATATGAATTGTTATGTTTCTTAGTTTTCAATTTCCTAATTCAGTCCTAAAACCCCCTTGCATCATATGTCAAAAGTTTTATTTCATGAATTCAGTAGAGCTTACTTTTTCTTCAAGGTTAAAATACTTGATGTAGCATGTACAATTTGCTTAAGTAGCACGAACACAAATATGGCTACCATTGCTACCACTACTGCTACCACAATTACTACTGCTGATGCTGTTGTTGATTCTGGTACTGTTTGTTTGCTAAAGCTGATGGTGTGATCATGTACATTACCATTAACTTCAGAATTCTTCCATTAAAGTCCCCAACTTCAGTTTTAGTGCACAATATCGGACCAGCACCACTGCCCATGTATTAATGGTAGAAAAAATCCTGGCCACTCAGTTTGGTTTTTAGCAACATTCGAAGCTTATTCAACTAAGCATCTCTAATTCCTCTCGACGGGGTGATAATGTTGATATTGGAGGGTCTATGTACACCTATCTAACATTTTCCGTGTATTTCCTTACATTTTGTAGTTCCATCTTTCAAATAAATCTGTTTTCCTGCGTACACTGTGATGTACTATACTTGTATTAAATATACCACATCACAAAGAACTATTTTCTACCAAATTACCCACTTACAGTGTGTGCAACAAAGCTCTTATAAGTGAAGCTGCATCTAGACTAGGTATATAATGAGATGAATACATATGTTTTGTCCCTCCAGTATATCACTGTGAACCCACGTATTCAATTCCAATATTAAGAATAGACGTTCATCATGCAACAGTGGAACAATTGGAATAGTCCTTGTTTCGAAAATGCAATAAAATCTTTTTTGGAAATCTGATCTGCCACTATCGGTCACAAGTTATATTTATCATTTCTTTAGACGATCCTCCGTAGAAGAGAAAACTATGTCCTACATAGATTGTTAGTAAAGTTGCAACTGAAACGAAAACATTTTGTAAAATTCATTTGATATCATACATAAAAAAAGAATCGTTGGCTTTGTGGATGATGAACGAAAAATCGAGTAAAGGTCGTAGATTATAATCTAGGAAAGTGAAAATAGTGACATGATTCTCTTTCTCTCTCTCTCTTTCTTTCTCTCTCTCTTTCTCTCTTCCCCCTCTCTCTCTTGCTCGATAGGAGAGTTAGGGTCCAGTTTTGCACCTGACGTACATTGTAGAATGTACCCCCACTCTACTGTTAATTCACTCTCTCTCTTCCACTTGCATTCAAACATAGGAAAATATTAAACTTATAAGCTATGGAGGA
>OY735203.1:49547370-49587370 GCA_963457665.1 Thysanoteuthis rhombus | reverse complement strand
GTGCAGAAACATGGATAAAAACCAATGAAAATATGTAAATTAAAAAGAAAGCTTGAACATACATAAAGATATTATATATAATTGGTTGTATGAACCATTAACAATTGATTATGCTGTAATTTTTTATTTAAATTTTCCGAGTAGATACCTTGAACATATCTCTAGTTATTAACCAAGTGTAAACAGACTTTTCATTGTGGGGCAACTGCCAGAAGGAGTCGAATGATGTAAGTAAGACTTCAGAGAATACAAATGAAGGGAGGCTCACATAAGTATCCCCCGTGTATTAACCTCCATTTCAGTCAACGATTGACTTCCAGCGTTGTAAGTTTTAAGCCAACAGGGGACTGTCCGCTGCGTGCAATGATTTCAGTTTTGAAAAGCGGACGGTAACATACAAAAGGGAATGAAGGGACAATGGTCGTGACAAAGGATTTGGCAGGCATGTAAAAATAGAAGGTTTCCTTTCGATAGCCTCTTAAATCTGACTTGAAATAGTATATTATTTTTCACCAAATATACCTTGTTTTTTTTTAACAAGGTTAGAAGAATAGACAACCAGTTAGGATCTAATTCACTAATCAGATGTAATGATCTGAAAAACTAGATAGCTAATCGTTAGCCCATTGCATTGTGTCATCCGGCATATTAGTGTTGACTGTTATAGTACAGGAGGAGCAAATATAAGAACTGTGTTCCGATGATTTATGAGAAACACGATATACAAATAATGATTTTTCTTGTTTATATCTCAAGGTTCTGGACTGTTGATTTTCAAGCCATCCTCAATTGTCTACGGTAACAAATAACTGGAGTATTGGACAGAATATTTCTATCTTTAATTTTTGAATGATCATCCTCGCTAGGGAATCAACCCAACACGTTTTTCTCACTTTTCCATGTGTCATGTTTACTTATGTATGGACTTCATGCCGTCTAAAAACGAGAATAGGTTGGAACCAAGGACCAGCTTCAATGCCTACCAGGCTTTTGTCTTTCAACGCATGCTGGTGATTTTGAATTAAGTCGAAGCGAAGGTTACCAGCGACACCTTTCGTGAGAGGAATGTTAGAACTGTTTCACATGTAGCCATGTCATAGCTTCTGAATTCAGTACATGTTATTATGTAGCTTACAAAAGAAGATTTTTTTATTTAACACGTTCTTATAGAGAGGAAATTCGGACAGTGTTTGAATTCTTTTTGAGCAAAAACTTCACTTGCAGAGGGAAAAGGATTATTATGAGCATCACAAACAACGATATTCGTGGCAATTCAGAACAGCATTCAATATCTCAATCTAAACAGATTCTATTGAGGAAAAAGTTACATAGAAGGTGAAGAGATTGTTTGAGCGTTGCTCATTGGATGGTTTATCCAGTCTTTGTATTCCCAAATATCAATCTATTCTACCTCTATCACACGATATTAAGTTGTCGAGACAATGAAATGTACTCTTGAAACGTGGACCTAAATGTGAATCACGTTCCAAAAGTTCTGACAGATAGAGCCAAGACTTTTGTCTGAGATAATGTCTCCTTTCGGTTCAAGGTAAGATTCTGCCAACTCTCAGAGAAAATGTTCCAGTATCAGTGTAGCTGACCTTAAAAGACGAATAAATATGTTGATCGGAAGGATTTATTGATAGTTACAATAGTATGCCTCAGAAAATCCAATTAGCTTGTGTATTAGCGGATTGCTTACGTTGGAAATTTTAGAAATATTTCTAATTACAGTGTAAGAGATTTTTCCCATTTTTTGCCCTGGGTGATAAGCGTTATTTACTAATAGATTCGGCTTAAAAGTATTGTGAATGACTCTAATTTGCTCTAAACATCACGACGTTGACATTTTCTTTTTCACATATTATGCCTCAAACGGCTTGCGAACGTCCTTGAAGGCTGCAAACTCCACATTCAGAGTAGCGAAAAATTGTCTAATTGGTGTAATTCTATTAGCAGTGGTGTCAATGGACACCCGCCTTAGGAAGTATCAGTGGTTTCACCTTGACATTGTTAATCCTAACGTAAGCTATGATGTTTGTGGCCGATCCAACCTTTCCTAGTGGAGTGCCTGATTGTCCAAATTGTCTGAAAGGTGAATATGTCAGGTAAACCTACCCCTACCACATCCAAACTGTAATCATCATTCTTTGAGACGTCTGGTTAGATCATGACATGGTTATATTCCAGGTAATATGAGGTGACCAAAGTTTATTTTAATCTATATGCATGCTGAAATATGCCTTGCAGATGTTCCCATAGAGTAATGTCTGAGGTTAAAATCAAAGTTGGTGTCTTTGATTGATGCAGGATTAAGAATATTCTTGAGTGTAAAAAATGCCATAGAGAACTCGAGAAAGGAGATGGCAATTAGGCTCAATTTTTTTGCTATGGTTCGGGGCATCTTGGGTAATCAAGAGGCCTAGAACTATACATAGCTGGTCGAGACTATGGTAAAAATAACGGTCGAATGAAATGCCGGTTGGCCATCAAAGTTCCTGTCCTTGATGCTCATCTTAATGAATTCAAAGAGAACATGGAGCCATATTCGGAGGAACAGGGTAATCGTTTCTACTAGGATATACCACACTATGAAGGTCGCTACCAAAGAGCATTGAACAAGAACATGGTAGATTATATATTGGTGTCGGGTTCGCGAAAATGAATCACACTATGATCAGTTCATTTCTTTTTGCAATCACAGTATAATCCAGTATGATACCCCGTGGGCATGTTTGTTTAACTTTAGCGTAAATACACGCTAGTTTGAAACCATAAATTAATGTTACAATGAAAAAATGGGATTTTTATGGAAGAAAAATTGAGGATTTACGGTTTGAAATAAGTATCTTTCAAAATAACACTGCCCTGTTCTGAAAAACAATGTTATCAAAGCCATCACTGAATATTACTTCCTTTATGACAATTTTGTGTAACCTGACGTTCCCGCTGCATCAAGTTTTTTGTTTTTTTGATCTCATGTTTTCCAGAGGCCTGGTTATGAAGAAAAATGACCTATCTTTGTGGTATAAGAACTTTCATTATGGATATTGTAGTAAAACTGCACAGTTTTGAGAACTATTCATAATCACTGAATCCCGTCGATAGATTTATTGCTTTATAATATGACCCGGGAAAGGTATGAATTATAGCTTAGTTTTGAAAAAAAATGTTTCCACGAGAAATATTAATCGTATGATATGTAACTGAGTTCAAAAGGGCTCATTCATGGATTGTCTATGAAAGGCGACGTTGGCAGGTAATCAAATTGAGACTGAAGTCATTATTATAAGATCAGTACACTAACTGCTTAGCGCACTGCCAGCAGTATTCTGCTTTCAACTAATTCCTTTATAATTCCAGTGTCATAGCTTGTTCTGAACATAATGAGTATATGATGAAAAAATCTAAATACAAGGAGCCACTCCTAATTTTGAAGTAGATCCGATTTTCCTGGTTATTTAATACGATCGGAATTGATTAGCTGAATACATAACGTCTTTCGTATGGTTTTGCATATTCAGGATTGAGCATATGTTTATGTAGTAGATTTTCTGAAATGGAAAATGATTTTATCATATAAGATCAATGACAATGAAGCGTGGCATCTTCCAGGTAGATACAGTCTCACCTCTAATTTCTATACTTGCCATAATTCCCTAATCAATTATTCTACATAAGAATTTCATATGACATTGTCTGAGAAAAATAGCCCTAAGATAAACCAGTTATTATTTATGGATGGCCTGCCACTTTTTGCCGAAGGGGAATCACAATTAGACTAGTTGGTACAGACTGTTTGTCATTGTTGTGATGATATCGTAATGCAATTTTGGATTTCAAAGTGTGCAGTGCTAATTACGGAGAGAGTTGAGCGCCAGAATAGTACTGAAATTCAGTTACCTAATGGAGAAATAATTAATGATCCTGATGAAAGTGGGTACGAGTATTTCGGAATATTAGATTTAGATTCTATTTTAGATGAGCAAGTGAAACATGTTAGAGGTGCATATTTAAAAAGGCTTCAAATGTTGCTAAAACAAGACTAAGTGACCAGGACGTCATTTCTGCTATCAATACACGGGCAGTGGCGGTGGTCCGATATAGTGCTACAATTTTGAACCGGACTAAAACTGAAGTAGGATATTTCGATAGAGGAGCACAAAAGATGATGGTAATGTACATAATCATTTCCAGTATCAGCATTTGCAACCCAACAGTACCAGCAACAGTAGCAACAGCAGTAGTAGTATTTGTGTTTGTGTTGTCAAACCAAAGCAAGCATGCTACTTAATGTATGTTTGTATTCTTTTAAAAATAATCGAAAACGTTCATATATCAGTTCCTTTTTTGGAATGATCGCGGTGTAATCAGATGATACAGGACCTTCTCCAAATTGAGTGAAATGACACAACTCATTTGAATAATTTTTACTGATATCCTTAAGTTAACATTGATACTGACTACATATAAACAAAAACACATCTTCAAAAAAGAATTGACGTACACTCAACATATGTATATGCCTATTGAATGAGCCGGAGATTATGTGTTGGAGAGTGTAAAAGACCAAGTTCGCCGGTGCAATGTGTTAGCCAATGAGGTTCTATTGAGGCTGTGCATTGTTACACGCATTGGAAGCCTTCGGATTCGTCCTTGGGCTTTCCTGCAATTACTAGGCCCCACTGCAGGGGATACGGCGGCCTGGGCCAGCACTGTTCCATTGCAGTTGAGAGGACAGGTCAGACTCGTCCTGACACTTCTGTAACTGCAGTTGCTCCAGCAACCACTGTTGCTTAGTGACTAAAGTTGCGTCGCCCCAACCTTTTTTTTGTTCATGGTTGTCTTCAATTTTCTCCACTTAAAGATCTTGCCTTGTGTTGCTCTTTGCTCTGGTAGGGAAAGTAAATAAACAGGACATGCATACATTTCTCTTGCCTTTGCAGCATTGATTGAAGTGTAGCATCTGTTCCACTGCATTGACTGAGTACTGACACATACCTGCCGAATGGGCCGGAGATTGTGTGTTGATGAACATTGAAGACCGAGTGCTCAGGTGCAGGAAATCATTTGCCCCAGAGCAGTACTATCCCATTGCAACTGAAGGGACTGGTCAGATTCGTCCTGATGCTTTCGTGACTGCGTTTGCTTAAGCAACCATGGTTGCTTAACAACCATAATCGCACTGGCTGGAGCTATTCTGGATGGGTTTCTCCTATTTCCCCACGTAGAGCCTTGACTTGGCGTTGCATTTTGCTCTGGTGAAAGAGTGAATAAATAAAAGACACACACGCATATATTTAAATAAATGAATACAAACACATACACACACACACACACACACACACATATATATATATATATATATATATATATATATATATATATGATAATAACAATATTCTAATCTATAACCACACACACACACATGCACGCACACACACACATAAACATATACATATATATATATATATATGTGTGTGTGTGTGTGTGTGTGTGCATGTGTGTATGTGTGTGAGTGTGTGTGTGTGCGTTTATGTGTGGTTATAGATTAGAATATTGTTATGATAAATACGAAAACAACAATTTATGCGTTAAAGTTGTGTAATCATACGGCACCCAGGTATGCACACGTATTCCAACATCTATTTGTAACACACGCTCACACACAACACACACGCACACACCCACACACTCATGTATCTATTTATATAAGGGAATATGCAAATAGGAATACTTATACGCAAATTATTTTTGAAGATAAAAAAGGAAAAAAATGTATTATATCCAGGGGGAAAATCCAAGCACATCATGGATTAACAGTTATGAAAAATGACAAACATCTCCTAATCAATAGTGTTTGGCAGCAAAATAAAAAGAACTTCGGGAACAATAGCATGAAAAATTGATGAAGAGTGTTGTGTAAATTTAGAAAGAAGTGAAAGAACATATCTGATCGATATATGAGGTTAAAGTCAAAGATGTAAGCTGATTTTTAACCTGTTGAGAGTATCGTTTAAGAAATAGTTTCCTCCGGGGGGCAATGTTTTCTGTCCGAACTTATTGAATTGATAGTAATGTTAGATATGAGAGAAAGGTTGAAAGCAATACTATAATAGAACGTGATAGACATTTTGTTATCTATTTCTGTCCGTAATACCTTGCATCATTCAAATAAACATTGTTACTAAAGTTACGTAATTTGCATGATGATATTGTAGAGGTCATTCATTCCTTATGTGGTTTTATGTGTTATATCTGCGTATAAAGCGGGCTAGATTGGAGCATGGAAAAGTTCTGGTGCGATTTGAATCATATCTATGGTTTTTGGCGGGTGATTAACTTACTAGTGACTGTTAGGTAGTACTTGACCCCAATTTCGAATTTAAAAATGGGATGATGCCACTTTAGAACTCCCAATCCATCCCCATCAATTCATTGAATTTTCTTTTACATCACTTCATATTCAGATTTTCTTTATATACGTGTTAATCGTTCTCTGCAGTGTAAGTGATCGGAATCAAATGGGTTTCTTTTTTCGATTATTTGGTTCTCAATCCAGGGACTTAAAATTCAATTTTAGGGACCAAAATCAAGTGGAAACATCTCTTCACTTTCAACGACCAAAATCAGGATTAGTATTTTTTTTTTCACTTTTAGGGATCAGAATCAAAGGGAAACTTTTTCTCTTCTAGGTGCCAGAACCTAGAGAAGTGTTTCCTTTCAGTTTCATGGATCAATATCAGGAGGGATTTTTGTTCACACTTAGCGATCAAAATCGGGGGGAAAGATTCTTCTCTCTTTTTGTGAGGTCAAAATTCATTTTTCCTGTGTAGGTATTAAAAGTAAATGGGGATGTTTTCAATCTTTTATTGGATCGAAACCAAGGGTGAACATTTCTTTTCTACATTTCTTTTCTTTTTGAATTTTTAAAGCTAGTGAAAACAGTTGTTATATTTGCTGTTATATTTCCTCTAGTCTCATAGCTAGTTTTGAATTATTCTAAATCGGTTCTATACACTATCTATTACTAAAGGAGATTCGTTCAAGTGATATACATATCTTAGATATGTAGCTATTGAAAGTATTGGGAAAAAACTGATGAAAACAATACATCCAAATCGACAATTATAAAAACAGTGCAGTGAATTTATTCAGTGATCTAATTGTTTTATAAACGTATTCTTTTCATACATCATTTAATTATTTCATTGTGGTTTGTAAGGATATCAGCTGGTAACTTGTCTGCACAGAGGTTGGAGCCTATCTGGGTGTCCTTGCATTATTCAATGAAGGACTGACTCCAACAGTCTCAACAAGGGATGAACACGATGATAGAAATATTGGACTGGTCTTGTAGCAGGGAACCTTCGAAATCTTCAAACATAAAAAAAAACACCGGATATATCGCAAGAGAGCGTAAAAATGATAACATGGAGGTAAATATCCTTTTTTTCTTGTATATCTGACGCCTCAGGCCATTATCTGTTTTTGATGACATGCTCTCGAAGCTCTATATCTTGCCAAATAGAAAGCAATAAGGGTTGATCTGGCATCGTACGCTCAAGAAGAAACTTATCTCCTGTATTGACATGGGGAGCTCCCTCCTGATATTGAAGAAATAGAGGCAAATGATGATCGAATAGCAATTCACATGAAAATTAATGCCCAAAAGAAGTTGCGTGGTCCCTCAAAGATGTTTGAGACAAGAAACATAGAAAGGTCTTTTTTGAGACTGCATCATCTAAGCAGGTTTACATCATGGAGACTGTGCTAAGACTGAAGGACCCTCAGGCATCTTCTTATTCGAATGTGTCTGAAATCATACTTTTTCATGTCTTTAGATCAATTAAATCTATTATAATGTGTGGGAAACCACACTTTCTTTTGTCTTTTAATCAATTCTTTTTTCTGAAATTGATTGATGAAAAAATCAAAAACAATTGCCATTTGAACAGAATATGCAACAGAAATGCCATCAGAGTTAGTTATTGTTGCATAAAAAGCATCAGTGGAATGATAAACTAATACAACAAAGGAAATATTTCAACTCATATATGAAAATAATGAAAAACCAAAGAAGGACTATAACTCTAAAAACACCAATATTCATGTACAGTAATCAATCATTGTGTAAGTGAAAATCAAATGTACCAAGCAACAAGGTTGTCAACCAAACTGCCAAATATTGTTTTGAAAATTGTATAGGAGCGTCCTTCGGCAATTGGGAATCGTGG
Organism: Thysanoteuthis rhombus; assembly: GCA_963457665.1. Taxonomy (NCBI): domain Eukaryota; kingdom Metazoa; phylum Mollusca; class Cephalopoda; order Oegopsida; family Thysanoteuthidae; genus Thysanoteuthis; species Thysanoteuthis major. Next base: position 49,579,133 of record OY735203.1, on the reverse strand, counting down.
TATTGCAACCACAAAGAAAAAAAAAGGGGGGGGAGGCGGCACAGTACTTCCGATTTTTTTTTTTATTACTGCGTCTAAAAGAACTTAATCTAGTGAAATGATCAATACTCAGCCCCTCAGGACCTTTTGATAATCTCAATGATAGATTTTGTTTATGTCTGAAAGAAAGACTGAAAATTCAATTATTTAAGGACAAAGAGAATTTGCTAACCCAACAGAGCAAATTACTCTCTCAGTACTGTCATATTAGAAATTAAAAATAAAATTAACGATGTAAGAAGAAAGCTTTAGAGATTAAAAATCTATGATTTTATTAATCTATCTGTTTATTTATACATCGCAACTTTACTATAAAATGATATTATTATAACACATCTGAATACTGATAGAAATTTTTGAGATGGAAATGTTTCATTTACATGATTAGATAAAAATAATTCATTGCATGATTATATTTATTCCTTCTAGAAGAAATTTTTTCCATAGTAACATTCATTCGATAATTCATTATATATAAAAAAAGATTTTCATTATAATCCAAATAATAATTTTAGATATGCACATCATAATATTGACTTTATTTTCTATGAGTGATTAAATTTTAACGTTAACATTTTGAAAAATGTGCCAGAATTACAGAATATTTTTTTTTTTCTTTTAAATAAAATTGAAAACATTAGATGATTTGGATCAGGAGAATAGGATTGCCATTGTTGAAACGATATCGTTTTGTCATTCTTTTCATGAGAAAAATCCAAGTAATATAAATTTATTTCGGTTAATTTAATTTACTTCGTTGTAACAGAATTTTTTCAATTTATTGGATTAAGACAAAAAATAATCCTCCTCACTTCATATGTATATATATATATATGTATATATAATATATGTATGAAATAATAATAATATATATATATATATATATATATATATATATATATATATATATATATATATATATATATATATATATATATATATATATATATATATATATATATATATATATATATATACGCATATATATATATATATGAAATAATGGATTTGTTACACAACCACATTCATGTTTCTAGCCCTTTTTGGGCTTCTCAAGGCAAATGATTCGATTCGTTTGAATCCATATCCAGGACATTATTTGGGAGAGTTTAATCTTGTGGGTGGGAAATATTTGTCTTATTGTATATATTTTAGCTATCTTTTTTTCTTTCTTTGTTTCCCGGTTGATATTTGTTTGTATTTGAACATCGATAGGGGAGGTTGATTACTTGCTAGTTGTTATCTAATTAGTGAGGGTTCTCCTCCTGCTTTTATCAGTTATGGTTCACTCTTATATGACATTTATTGTTTATGAGTGATCCTTTTAATGTTCTCCGTGGGTTTATATTCATATACACTTGATAATTTGAGAAGGTGATCTTTTTTTTTTTTTTTTTGAGTAGCTTGGGGTATGATAATATTGATAATAACCTTACTACTACTACTACTACTACTACTACTACTACCACTACTACAACTACTACTACTACTACTACCACTACTACTACTACTACTACTACTACTACTACTACTACTAATAATAATAATAATAATAATAATAATAGTAATAATGATAATAAAAAAAATAATAATAATAAGGATAGTAATAATAATGCTGATGATGATGATGATGATCATCATAAGAAGATAGCCTCGGTTGTTTTTATTCTCTGTTATTCTATGGCTATGTTTTCTATATTTTCGTGAAAATTAGACAGACAGCTATTAATATTTTCATGTTTGCCTTCGTTGAATATCTTAAATGGTTGCTAAAGGGGGGGGGGTGTTATGCTATTAACTTAGGGAAGAATTTCCCAAGAGTTAATTTTTTTGAAACTTTTTCCATACTTTTTTGAAAGGAGTCGAAACTAACGACGCATACGAAATGAGCTACCAAACCTACAACAAAACCCCTCAACCTCATCCATAATTGCAAAGAATCAATTACCGAGATGAACAAATATGAAGCAACTATGGATAAAGAATGCAGAAGTATCACCGGCAAATCAAACATCTGCAATAAAGTTGGAAAATGACACAAAAATCATGTAATCATGGAAGACCGCAAACTGAAACTTTTTCAAAAAACTACAAAAAAAAAGAACAACAACTAGATTAGATCAGTTAACCCCACTAAATCTAATATAAGAAAAATTAGTTAGAATTTACGCGAAATCATAAACTGTAACATGTAGTAACAGCTATAGCTAATCCAAAGGATGAATACAAATAATTTCATTATCTGATTTAGTATCATTGGACAAAACAAAAAACAACTGAGCATCGACGGAGTTTGATATAATAGAGTTCTATCCTTCAATTTGCAAAGGAATATTCGAAAAATACATGGAATTTGCAAACACCAATACCGCCATCTACAAAAATGAAATAGGAATAATCAAACATTGTAGACGGCCGGTACTGTTCATAACCAATAACAATGGATAAAAAAGCAACGTTTACAGCTTTGATGTTTCCATGGTGAGTTTTGATTCGGTTGAGATATCGGATTTGATCAGTTTTAACATGAAAAAAAACCTTACAAGGAAAATAAATTCTAAAAATGCAGGACTCAACCAAGACGATGATTTACTTATTGTAAAATATAGCAGCGTGTAGATTTTCCAAAAAAAAAGTGAATAAAACATTAATAAAGAATTGTAAAGACTGAAAATTGAAGTTGAAAATAAGATCATAAGTACTGACATTTCACGTTTTGTAAATGTTACTTTTGAACTAAACGGTAACACCCACTAACCACATGTATGTTTGATTTGATTTTAGGGCATTGATGGAAATGAAGTCAGGTGCAAGTATTAAAATAGTTGGCAAGCATAAAATGATAAAGAGTAAGCAGTTGTCAGGTTTAGTGTTGAGCCTGTCATGAGAGAGAATTTCAAGGTTATTGATCAGCGTATTAGGTGATATAATTATAAACCTATAGTTGTCGATTATAATGTTAAAACTGCGACTCTGACGAGCCTATAGATTGCAGTTTGCATTCATTCAAATCTAGGAGCTTAGTGGTATTTTTACTTTTGCAGTTAGAATTACTGTAGATGCAGAAGATCAGTTAGTTGCTAGTTAAGAGTTGATATACATACATACATATATATATATATATATATATATACATATATATATATATATATATATATATATATATATATATATATATATATATATATATATATATATATATTACTGAACAATGTGGTTTGGTTTGGTATAATCAAATGAGGTGTCTCTCATTACATTAGGTGACTCGCGAAGGAAACCTCAAAAAATAGGTATGTGTTGCAAATAATCATTATTTTCTCTTTGATTGTATCTATCTATCATAATTAGTAATCCGATTTAGAAAAATATTCCCATACTTAATAGATCAGACGGATTGGAGTGACTATCCAATATATATATATATATATATATATATATATATATATATATATATATATATATAATTCCACTGGTAAGAGTTTAGTTGTGTCATTTTGGTCGAAATGTATTCATGATTTAAAAAAATGAATGTTTTCATCAGATGATTGGTTTAACTGTCCATCCTCTTTGGGAGAAAATAGCTTCTACTTGAAATAACTCTAGATTAGCCATGTTCATCTACCTCTATCCCACCCATTCATTATAAATTATCATGTCCAGAAAATAAGAATATTACGATTGATTACTTGTTTAAATGCAGCTGGAGAAAAAAAAAATTCGGAGAATGTTTCCATTTTGTTCTTTACTGAAATCTTTCCATGGAAAGAATGCTTCCAAGGATAATTACGGAATGTAATTGGCAGAGTTATTCCTTTTAGAAAGATAGAATTCCCCAGGAGGATTGGATTGAGAAGTTGTGTGAATGACAGAAAAAGATAAACAATACTGCTCTTGTGTTCGCCCCACCATGGTCAAGCTAAAATAATAGAAGAACAATGCACAAAAATTCCCATTTAAATACGAAACTATGGCGCTACATGCATAACTTTTTCTATATAAGCGCTAAATCTGGCAACATATATTGACAATTGACTTACGCGTAGTTTTGATCGGCTCTACGTACCCTATTCTTCACTGTAACTTAAAATACACATAGTTGTGCTATCTTTCACAGCGTTGAACATTGTTCATTTTATGTTACCATACTAAAGGGCTTCCCGAATAACATTTTGAGTGACATATCATTCCTTGACAGCTAATAGTGGTTTCCTTATGTGCTAGCTTTGGCAAATAATTTGTCTCATATCTACCCCACAGAGCTCGGACCACCTTCCTTAACTATAATTGAATCATCTCCGGAGATAATATTTTGGTTTTCAGGGAACCAAAACTATCAGGCCGAACACAGTATCTTAAATTGCATTATATAGAATAGCTCATATACAAAGCGATGTAATATATCTTTTCCATTCTACTTAGATTAACTCAGTGGTAAGTTAATATCTAATTCTGATTTGCGATTTACGTGACTATTCCGTCAATACATTTACTGATGTTGAAAAACTTGTCAGAATTCTGGCTTCTTTCAATTCCAGTTTATGTTTTGAAATCTTTCGTATTACCCTGATCACTATCTTTAATGATATAGTATGGTTTTCAATGACACACTTTACTGAGATTTTTTTTTCAGATCCCATCATTAATTATGTATAATACGACTAAATTTGCTGGATCATATCTCCCCCATCTACCTCTCCCTACCAATCTTTTGCAATTCATCACGGTTCTTCTCTAATAGCAGCTCCTAAATACACTCTGCATCATTTCTCGTCTAATAGACATTCTTCGTTCAATATTATTCCACCACGCGTGTGAAACATGAGGGTTTAAACTGATTGGCAGACTTGTTTCTTCTCAAATGTTTTCCTGCGACGTCACACATTTGTCAGAAAAAAGAAATATGACGTTTGTGGCAAATAAATCCACCTTGTGTTCTCACATGTACAAGTGACTTGCAGCAACTTCTTTATATTTTGCATTTCAGTTGATAAACCCAATGAGGGCGATAAGAACAATTGTCAGTTCTAATTCGTATAAAATAACCACTTGATACCTAGTAGATGTACATCGAGAATTCCAGACATAAATCAAAACATTACGCATATTTCAATATGATTTGCCCTTATTTGTGGCCATTGCCGATACCAAATCTTCAAACTGTGTGTATGGATTGAGAAACTTCCAGTTTTATCCTAAAAAACTTATTTTCTGCTTCAAGGAAGGAACATTTATTTTGCTATCGTAGAAACTAAACCTAAGTGAAGGTACAGTAGAAAATAAGTAGAATATTGACAGGTATGAGCGAAGCTGAAACCTTTTCTATATCTTTAAGTCTCAAGTGCAATCGGTGCTGAAATACAAACATGTTTATGGATTCATTCAGTCTATACTTCCAAAATCAATTTTATTACCATCATCACAGTGGATGGTAAATTGATATGTTTATACGATGAAATCTGGCAGTGGTAACATGTTTTACACACACAGTTAGTGCAGAAACAAGCAAAAAGTGAATAGATAAATAAAAATTAGAAAGAATTTTGCAAATCGAGAGACTTAGGTGAGATTGCTAACGTCTGGTTTCACAAGATTGAACCACTCCTCGTGATGACGATAAATAACTGGCACTCCTACCGATACTATATACATCATTGTAAATCTTCTGCGTGTATTTTTATTTCCTAATTCTCTAACAGTTAGAGAAATACAGTATCATGCTTAAATTAATGTTTGCCACGGTTATATCTAATGTATTATGCTACTTTCCGAGAACTCTTTATAAATTCTCATGAAATATCACACTAAATATTGGTGCATCTAATCATGTAATCTGAACAGTTCCTCTGATGTCTTTTTACGGAACACAGACAATGCTAAGAGAAGACTTTACTTTATGCATCTCCATAAGTTATTAATGAATTTCACTGGAACTTTTAGGGTTGACAGGAATGGACCTTGGAGGATGTGTATACATTTTAAGCTGGATTGAGGAATTCTCCACAGTCACGTATCAGTCAAGTATTTTAATTAAAATCAACTACATTGATGAAATTTCATTCATGTTCAGGCATTTATTTTGGAGGTATGAAGAATCAAAATGGACGGCAAATATCTCAGCAACCTTAGATGTGCAGACAACGTCGTCCTTTTTGCAGAGAACATACACGACCACCAACTAATGCTAAATGAACTAAACGAAAGCAGAAAAGTTGGCATACATATGAACTTCAGTAAAACGAAGGTAATGTGCAATAATCACATTGAGATTAAGGACATGACTGTCTAAACAGAAGATGCAAAACTGGGTGAAGTGAACCTTTACATCTACCTAGAACACCAAATCTCACTGAAACCAACAAAGGAAGAAGAAATCAAGGGGGAAATACCCGTAGGATGGTGAGTTATCAGGTCATTTTGCAAAAATGGCAGAAACTGATGGACATTACGACTCACAACATTGATCCGCATGTATCATATGCGGAATCATGACCGACTGAGTACAACATAAAGAAATTTGATGGATCCGGGGGAAGATCTATGTCAAACGACAGACGTTAAAAGACTAATGATGATGATGATGATGATGATGATGATGATGATGATGATGATCACCATCATTATGATCACGATCATGATGATCATGAATATGTACTTTTCAACAGGACCAGCGTATGAAATTAGGGTTTCAAAGTGTTGTGGTTACTTCCATTGACTTCCATAACCCTACCCTCCAACAGAATTTGTGTGTAAGGGGAGGGGGGTCTGTTTGTCCGTCTACAATTATAATATTCAAATTTGGCATACAATCACATCGGACATAGGGGAACGTTCCGGATGTTGAAGCTCTTTCAAGAAAACACCTTTTCAAAAGATATTGATTGTTTTTCTTAATATTTATAATGTTATGATGCAATGATGAAATTTTCATTATCTACAAAGTAGTGTCCAGTTTTACATTCGACACACATTGTGGATCACTCCCCCATTTTACAGCAAATTTACTCACTTCCAGGAGCATACAAAAATAGCAGATTGTTAACAATAAAAGTAACGAGAGAGGGTCAGTTTTCCTGCAAATTTTATTCAGAAAACTCAAGACCTTGGATCATCTCTAAATCACTTTTGATCCGTTTCACATATTCAAATTTTTCATCTTTCCAGGTAAACCAAGACATCCAAGTTGAGGTTTTATGTTCTGAACCTATTTTCAAAATGTTGATTATGCGGATGATGTCCAAAAAGTCGACTGAAAACTGCACAATCATGTATGTTATCAGCTGACTCGTATTGCTGATAACTATAAAGTTAGCAAAATGGTCATTTTCTATTTTGAGATGTTTTATTGAGTTTTATGTTGAAATTATCACTTTTGGACATCTTTGTGTGTTTTAATACCTTTCCATTAAATATTTTGCGCTCTTTCAAAAGAAATGTAGACAGTCCTGGTCAGAACATGCAAACGTTTTTGTTCCTCCTTTCTCTTCCTTGCATCTTTTTTTTTTTGTATTGTTTTTTTTATAGAAGTAAGAGTGAATGGTTTTGAAGTGAGAGTTTCCATTTGAAGATTCATTTACAAAAAAAAGAAAAAAATTCAAAGGACTAAACATAGAATCGGGAACCTTTAGTACAGCAAATATATTTTTTTCTTTTCTTCTTTTCATGTGATTTTATTCAACACTTGAAACAATTTTTAATGACTTGAAAGGTAGGGGTTCTAATCGAAATGTGAATCTAATTCAAAACTCGTCCCTGACTTACGATTTGTCTCAGGAATCTGCGGCTGTGATTTCATCTATCTAACAATATGTCGGCATAAAACATGTTTTTCTTCCAATTAAACTTCTAACCCAACTAAATTTCTAACTATACCCTTAATCTTAACCCAGACCAAAATGAGAAAAGACACATATAGTAAATATTACAAACATAACCGAACCGTACGCAACAGTTTTTTTTTTTTTTTATTTGATTTTATTCATCATCATCATCATCATCAGTCTTTTAGCGTCCGTCGTTGGACATAGACCTTCCCCAGGATTTGCCACACTTCTCTATCATGGGCGTCACGGAGCCAGTACTTCCTGAACTTATCTAGCTCGTCTCTCCATCTAACATTTTGCCGGCCTCGGTTGCGCATGTGGTCTCGGGGAATGCATGTTGTGAGTCGTGATGTCCATCGATTGTCAGCCATTCTTGCAACATGGCCAGCCCACCGCCATTTGAGATTTTTTATGGATTCTATGATGTCTCTAACTCTTGTCTTTTCCCGGATGTGTTGTGCTGTTTTGTGGTCTCTCCATGCGAGGCCCAGCATTATTCTTTCATGTGCACGTTGCATGGTTCTCAGCTTACGGGTCTGTTTCTTGGTTAAGTTCCATGTTTCAGCTCCATAAGTGACTATTGGGAGGATGCATTGGTTATACACCCTTCTATTTAGGATTAATGGGATCTTATTATTTTTGAAGGTTGAGCTAGCTCTGCCAAAGGCTTGCCATCCTAGTGTGATTCTTCGCTTGATTTCTTCTTCTTTTGAGGGTCTCATGGAGATTCGTTGCCCTAGGTAGATGTAGTGGTCTACTTTCTCGAGTTCTGTGTCCTCGATTTCGATCTTAGTGTTCTTATCTCCAATGTGGTTGTTGCACATGATCTTCGTCTTGCTGAAGTTCATGTGTAGGCCGACTTTCTTGCTCTCCTCATTTAGTTCATCTATCATTAGTTGGAGGTCATGTAGGTTCTCTGCGAAAAGGGCTATGTCGTCTGCGAATCTGAGGTTGCTAAGATACTCGCCGTCTATTTTAATTCCTTTACTCTCCCAGTCTAGCCTTCTGAAGATCATCTCGAGGCAGGCTGTGAAGAGTTTAGGTGAGCTGGTATCACCTTGTCTTACTCCTTTCTGGAGCTGGAAGGGGTCCGAGTCTTTATGTAGCCTGATAAATGAGCTGCCGTGATTGTATATATGTTTCAACACTTCAACATATACTGGATCTACACCTTGCCGACTGATGGCCTCCATGACCTTAGGGATTTCTACTGAATCGAACGCCTTTTTGAAGTCGATAAATGCTACGGCAAGTGGTAGTCTATACTCTGCTGCTTTTTCTTTCAGTTGATTTATCGAGTGCAGGTGGTCCATGGTCGAGTAGCTTCTTCTAAAGCCAGCCTGTTCACGTGGCTGGTTTTCATCGAGTGTTTTTGTGATTCGGTTGGTGATGATCTTTGTGAAAAGTTTATATACACAATTGAGTAGGCTTATAGGCCTATAGTTGTTGAGGTCTTTCGGGTTTCCTTTTTTATATAAAAGCATTATGATAGCAGTATTCCAATCGTCTGGGACTTTACTGTGTTTTAGACACAGGTTGAAGAGGACGGCCAGTTTCCTATTGATGGTTTTACCTGCTTTTCGGAGTAGGTCGATGGTGATGTTGTCTGGTCCAGGGGCAGTTCCTTTCTTTGTCTGTTTAATGGCTTCCTTCACCTCCCACGGGGTTACTTTTGGGAAGTCCTCTAGTTGTTTGCCCGTGTCTTGCGTATCTTGCTCATTGTTTTGCAGTCCTTGTTTGGACGAATAAAGTTTTTGGTAGAATTCTTTGGCGCGTTCGACAATCCTGTCTCTGTCTGTTGTTACGTTTCCATTTTTCTCGAGTATGCTAGTTATTTGCCTTCGTCCCGAGTTGAGGAGTTTGTTTATAGCTTTGAAGCCCCGACCTTTTTCAAGAGTTGATTCAATGACTGCCGTTGTGTATCTCCTTCTGTCTTCTCTTCGTTTCTTCTTGATTAATTTGTTTAGTTCAGCCTCTTCAATTTTCTCCCTCGTTGTTGTCGGTGGCTTGAGGTTTCTGCGTTTTTCCATGAGATTTTTAGTCTCATCCGAGATTTTGCTAATGGGTTGTTTGCCCATTTGCTTGAATGTAGAAGCTACTTCAATTATTGACGTTGTCATTTTGCTGCTTAGTTCGTTGATGTAGGTGCTGTCTTGTTCAGTAAGAATTCTGAATCTGTTCTTCAATTCGAGCTTGAAAGATTGAACGTGCTCTTTTGGTATGTTTAGAGGCTGCGGTTTTGTATGGAACATTTTCCTGCGTTCTTTATTGGTGTTTATTTGTACTTTACATCGTACCATTCTGTGGTCGCTGCCTACATTGACTTGATTTAGGACTTGGATGTCCTTGACGATATCGTTTTTGTCCGTTAGGATGTAGTCTATTTCGTTTCTTGTTTCGTGATTGGGGCTCCTCCAAGTCGATTTCCTACTGGGTCCCTTCTTGAAGAAGGTGTTCATGATTTTGAATCCATTAGCCGTCGCAAAGTTTACAAGATCTTCTCCTCTCTTGTTGCGTATTTTGTATCCAAATTTGCCGACGCAATTTTCATTTCCTTGTCCTACTTGTGCGTTGAAGTCTCCCATGATAACATTGAAGTGTTTTCTGGTGCCTTGGAGTAGGGAGTTCAAGTCATCATAGAAGTTGTCTATTTCTTGTTGGGTTGATTGCGAAGTGGTAGCGTAGACTTGGATTATATTGAGTTTGTATCGTTTTGAAAGTTGTATGGTGACGCTAGCTACCCGGTCAGAGACGGCTTTGAAGCCAGTTACATTGTCTTTCAGGTTCTTATTGATGAGAAAGCCAACTCCACTTTGTTTTGCTTTCTCTTTACCGTAGCTGTAAAGAAGATGCTTGCTTCTCAGTTCGATTAGTTCTTCTCCGGGTCTTCTTACCTCACTAATGCCTATGATGTCCCATTTGACATTTCTGATTTCACTTTCTAGATCAGTTAGGTGCATGTCAGTTGAAAGTGTTCTGACGTTGTATGTGCCTATGTATAAATTTGTCTTCTTGTTGACAGTCTTAGAGTTCTGTTGAAATGGTCGTTGTTTGAGCGGTGACTCAGTAGGGACAGAGGGTCCCTTGGTGAAGGATTTGGGTAGTCGCTTTCGGAGCACATCACCCCTACCCAAAGTAAGTGATGTGGCTGAGTCTTTTGAGGCCGATGACCCAGCAGGAACTGACGTACTCTTGGTGTAGTTTTTGGGTAGTCGCCCTTGGAGCATATCACCCCCACCCAAAGCAAGTGATATGGCTGGGCCTTTTGGTACCGAGGTCCCAGCAGGAACGGCCGATATAATATTTGGTGTGCAAATCATGGGGAGTAATGGGCCATGCCCTGCCACGCTGGCCCAAGACGTGTTGGCAGGGGGTCTAGTGGATTGTCCACTGCGGGTCAGTGGCAAAAGAGCTCCACCGGCTCTTGATACACATCCAAACTGTTCTTGTGAAAACAAGAGTGGATGTTCGGAGCACCAAGGTTGGAGAAAAAAAAAAAAAAAAAAAGTTGGATGCAGATTCCGGTGGGGACGACTTGGAAGATACCTCTCCCCTTATATATTAAGTTTTTAACTTAGATAAAGTCCACAGAGGTTTAAGTTTATAAGAACAGTTGCAACAGCATAGTTAGTCTGGGGACTTCATTTTAGCAGTTGAAAAAGTTTCAATTTTTTTCCATCGTTCCTTGCTAAATAATTCGTGCCCGTCTCCCAGCAAGAATTTACTACTGATAATAGATACAGCCTGGACATATCCAACACTACATTCGTTTGTTTTTTATGGCAAGTCAAAGTTAGGTCGAGGCAGTGGGGGAGGGAGTATGGGGTCAGTTTAGCTTTTAGATATTTAGATTTCGGCATTTGGGGGAGGGTTCTTTCTTTTTTTTCCTTATAGATTTATGGTTAATTTCGGGGGGGATTTAAGGTTCTTTGGAATATACGGAATTGGTGCACATTCAGGGATTTTTTTTCTTTTTTGCTACTTGACCAACGATTCGACGCATGGGACATTTACAAGCATGTAATACAGAGTTGGATGAATAGGCAGGCATTAAGGATTATCACAGAACAATGAGGAAATGAATAATAAATCAAGAAAATTATGTACTCATCTAAATTTGCGGCAATTTTAGTTAGTCTGGGGACTTCATTTTAGCAGTTGAAAAAGTTTCAATTTTTTTCCATCGTTCCTTGCTAAATAATTCGTGCCCGTCTCCCAGCAAGAATTTACTACTGATCGATTTTTTTCATGTAGATCAGTAATTAGGGACGTCAGACATAGTCCTCTACACCCCTACCAATCTATAGGTATGTATGGTCCATTTTTATGGTACTCAATAAAACTAACTGATCTACCAACAATGTCAAGTAACTTTCGCATCATTTTTAGAACTTTGTTATGATGTTACGCGTACGAACCACCATTATTGATTTTTGTTTTCAAAGCAAAATATTTTATCTTAAATATGTTTTCGAAGGGAAACTAATCTTTCAAGCACTGAAAAGTACACACGTGTGACTGAAAATGGGAATTCCCCCCTAAAAATATGTACTATTTAATTAATTTTTCAATAAAAGAATCAATTAATGAAGTCAACTTACATTTTGACTCTTTGGTTTGTCTCATTTCTCTTTCCCTCTCTTTATGTATAAACACACACGCACACACACACACACACACACACACACACACACACATATATATATATATACATATATATATATGTATATATATATACACACACACACCCAAAATCTCCATAGCATGACATTTCGGTCAATCTTCCGAATGTCAGTTAATGATATTTGTTGTGGGCCTACCAAAGGGCTTTTACACATATTGAGATATTATTTTACCAATTGCGAATTTTTATCGTTGCAATTATCAGTTGTTTATGATGTAATCATTTCGGAAATCAAAAACAAAACAGTTGTATTAACATGGCTCAAAGCAATGTTGATGAAAAAAAATAATCATCTCCCCTAAGGTTATCATTTCAATATTTAGCTTTGTTTTATTATATATAGAACTGTTTCATAATACATGCAGTTCCTTACTTTATATGGATGTTATTTTATACTGCACATCCTTTTTAAACAAAGGACTCATTTACGTACGTTACCGCAAAACCTATTCGCTAATGCGTGATCAGTAAATATAGAAATGGATATAACTGCACGTTTATGCTATTTCTGTTGAATGCTCACTCACGTGAATATCAAATCTGGCGTGATAGATCTGATCTCAGATAGCATTCAAACTAACTAACGATATCTCAGTTAAGAACGTTAGTCAATCAGAGAATATTAGTTAATCAAATTTCAAATATACGCTTCGCCTGTCCTATGTACTTCCAAACTGTTGTTAACATACCTTTTTTTAAAATTTTGGTCGATTATTTCATTATACTTAACCTGATGAGACAAAAAGGATCTGAATTTTCTGGTCGTGGCTTCATGAAATAGCTCGATATCACAGTTGTTCCTATCTATTTGCAGATTCTTATCCGTAATCATTCCAATGTCCAGTAGTGAAGAAGTTAATTGGATTATTTTTCGTAGTTTTGTAGCTCTCTGAAAAGACTCACGTCATAGAGAAAAATCTGTTCAGTATAATCAAAACCTAACATTTTAGGAAATCATAAATTGACCGTAATAGGATTTAATATTTATGATATCGATGATGAAAGAAGACAGAAAATAATCGAGTGAAAGATATATTTATAGATAGACAATACAATCCAGATGGAAAAAGTATCATGGTTGAAAATTGGACATCTTTTACATCACGGAACAAAGAGTTGAACGATATTTTAGACAATATTTCTCTTCCAATTAATATTAGAGCATAAAAGTCGATTTAATCATTTTCAGTAAAATAAGTATTGTATACAAAATTTTTTTCATATACTATTTACCTTCATCCCAATATTCTTCTCGCTTTTTTAAGCAACTATACCCAGACAAGATGATTTTTTTGGAAGCAACTGAAAATTGAAAGCAAATAGTAGCATAAAAAGAAATAATCACTGAATAGTAGTTTCATGAAATGTTTCGTTTTCGGTGATCAACTGTACATACTTTTTTTCAAGAGATATCCTTCTCAAGGGAGACGCACAGCTATTCATTCAATTTGTACCCAAGAAAATACCCTTAAACTTTCTCGCAATTATGATCCTACTCCATAAGAGGGGAAATGACGGTGACCCCGGCAACTACAGCCCTATTACACAATAATATATCTAAACTATCAATAATATACTGTAACTATACTAAATATAAATGCTGGGATTACTCAAGACGTTTTGTAAAATTCAATATCACCCAAGATTCAATTTACCCTCAAAACAAAGTTTGACGCCCAGAATGTAACATCATTACTGGATATGTTTGTTTTGAATACACTGATACAAATCCCCATAATATGTAAGAGTATGATGAATATGGATAAATAGATTCAACTGTATCCATAGTGGAGAAGGATATCGCGTTGCCTGAGAAATATTTTGGCAGAGAAATATTGCTGAATAGTTGAAAATTATCAAAATAGGTCAACATAACCTTCTGTTGAAATCTAATAACATGTGTTTGTACCAAATCAGATGGTACAAGCAGAACGAGTACTTATATGCAAGTGCCCCAGGAGAAAAAATAAACAAAACAGCTTGCCATGTTTGCTTTTACAGCCCGAATCAGGTCAATTATAGACCGATTGCTGTTTCAGCATTTTTCATTCTCAATCTATGAGTCATTTAGTTAAATAACAAATTAAAAAAAAAACTTGGGATGCGTGAATAGTAACTGCTATTAGTGAGTCTGCGAAACTTGATAATGAACAGCATAACAAGCTAGTTGGAGGAAATGGACAATATTTAAAACAGAAAAAAACCCATTTTTTTGCAAACAATTGCAACATTGCAATAATATGATAAAGCAAAAGATAACATTAACAAATGTAATAATTGTGAGTCATTGGATTGATTTGTTTCAGCAGATAGCGTATTCTACCATAGTGAGGTCAAAGTATTTCTCAGGACATTCAATACAATGCAAAGTGGCATTATGTTTACACTTGAGCGTGTGATAGCTGATGTAGTTCGAACCGAAGTTGAATGTGCTTCGTTTTATTTCTGTGCAAACAGACATAACAATCTACTTAGCAATGCATACTCAGCCTTATTATCGCAGGCTATGTGACGGAATATAGAATTAATTTTGAATGACGGATCAGTAAGTATGATCACAAAAAGCAGTATGCTAATATTATGGAAGAGTAAAGCCAGACACAAATAAGATAACTCGATGCGTGAGGGAGCACGGAACTGATTGTTCAAAAATCATCGTTTCTTTTGGCCACGTTCAATTATCACTCGACTGAATGCAAACACTGCTTCCCCGGGTGAATTCATCAGCCAAGATCAGATAAGGTCAGACGTGGACTCTGACGGAGAAATCCAGTGTAGTTAGTTACTTGGGATATTTATGCTCTGGTTAGTGTCTGTCAAGTGCCAAACACTCGAGGGGTTGATGCATGTGTAGCGTAATGGCGTGCTTTGCATTGTAAACTCATAGCAGCTGCTGCACGAAAGGAACAAGAGATGCAAGACTCATATGGGGATTCAAAATCGAACCTTTATTTCTCATCTTCGACCGGCCAAAAATCCACACGTCTTATGCTAAAGACTGAACGAAATCACCACTCAAAGAGAGAAAAAAAGAGAGAGGGGGGAGTTAGCAAGCTTGTCAAAAGCCTGTCGTGCAGACCCTGATACTCTCTGCTTGCCCACTGTCCGCTCTGGTCTGATTCTGACTATCTGAATGTATAACCCCTTTCAAAGGCAAGTGCCACTTTTTTTTTGCTAAATAAGTTGCTCTCATTTACCTGATACCACAACTGAAGCTCATCTACCCTTTTCTCTCCAGTTTTCCCCTTGCTTTCCTTCATTTCACACACAATCAAACTAACTATCTATCTTTCTTTTTCGTCATTGCCACTTAAATCCTTTCACTCCGTCCCTTATCTATCGTAACCCTTTTTCACTTTTTTTCTCCCAAAGTCTTTTTAATTTGATTTCATGTTGATAATACCTGCAGACATTATTTTTCAACTTATTTCTATTATACATGGCTGTAGATGAACCGGGGCTTCACAGAACAAAACTTGTCGAGGAATAAGAATTTACTTAGGTTAATAGAGATGCAATATTTACAATCATTTTGAAAAAACATTCATGGTCCTAGCAATTGCAAGTTGACTTTTCTGGTCGAAATCACTTGTAAGGTACAAAAAAAAATATCACAACGCACGAAAGACATAAGAATATGGGCACACAAAAAGTATGGAGCATGATCATCACAAATTGCAAGATCGGAGTTTAACAAACAACGAAAAGAAACAACTCACAGAGCTCAATCAGGAAGAAAAATGTTAAAATAAGAAACAATAGAGAAACATGTTCTTTCAGCTATTCACCATTGTTATCATATCTCATCCAATCCTTTCAATATCGAAAAGTCATCTGCACTTCTGTTATTATTGAAAAGTTAATTCCTTTGCTGTGTATTTCAAACATTAACACATGCGTGTGCGCGTGTGTGTGTGTGTGTTCAAGATAATAAATTTCTACTGCTGATTCGATCTTCCAGCTGAAGTGTCATTCATAGTTCCCTTCTTTCCTTTGTTCTGTCCTTCCCTTTTTCGATTGTAGCTCCAAGTGACGATGCCTTCGTGGTGTTGGTCAACCATGCATCAATCCTGGGTATTTGATCGTGTTGTGTGGTGATATTTCATTACAGGACCATGACGTTGGGTTCGCAGCTAAGTTCGTGCGTATCCATGCACAGATACCAGAGGTCACAGTACCGTTCCAACCCTGTAGCATAATGACGTGCTTTGCACTTTTTCATGAGGCAGCTGCAGCACGGGAGAAACGAAGGATGCAATTCGGGATTCAGCGTCAGTCCTTTATTCTTCTTTGGCCGACCAAAAATACATAAGTAGTCTTCGACGGAGGACTAGACAAAATCTTCACTCAGAGAGAGAGAGAGAGAGAGAAAGAGTAAGTATGTGTGTGTGTTTCTCTACTCCCAGCAGGCAAGGGCCAGCGGCTAGACCCCTGGTATCCTCTGCCTGCCCTGTTTGCCCTGTCTGTTCTGTCTGTCTGACTGGCTCTGACTGACTCTCCCTCGTGACTAACCTTTGATCTATTTTTCAAAAGCAAAGATTACTTTCCTTTTGCTATCTCTTTTATCAAATTATATATATATATATGTATATATATATATATATATATATATATATATATATATATATATATATATATATATATATATATATATATATATATATATATATTCTTACTCCCACCGTTGCCGCTAAAATCATTATAAACCATCCCTTACCTATTTTAATTCCTTTCGCTCTTTTTCTCCCAATGTCTTTTTACATCGTGGGCTCTGAGTGGCTATCTATCTATAAAGTTTCCTAGCTACCATGCTCTATCCTGACTGCACATGTACTTACAATATTTCTATAGCCCTTTTGGCGTCTGGAAGGAGGTACCCTGTAACTTCTTATCTTTAATGAATATTTTAGTCTACTTCACTTTTAACAATGCCAGATGTATCTTCAACAAAAAAATGCTATTCGAAAATCGAATTGGATATCCAACAATTATGAATATGAGTCGATTGAATTGTCCCTACCAGTCCTCATATTGCAGGATATGGATTTTTTTTGCTTGAGGAGTCAGAATATGGAAGTGCCATAAAATGGTAACACATGACCTTAACTAGTCAATAGAAGCATAGCCTCTTCTCAGTGTAATTCTTCAAAAAAAAGATAGTTATTATATTAGCGCTTGGGTTGGGGCACCCAATAGCAATAGATGTGTTTGTTTCTCCTATTTCTCCTACTATCCGTGGGATCAGTGGAGATGACTGATAATCGAATCATATAATCAGCACCCCCCTCTCTCTCTCTTTCTCTCTCTCTCTCTCCTGAACCCATTTTCTCTTCCCTGAAAATATCGCTGCTACTATGTTTGAAGTTTCGACCGCTGTGTGAGACCCAAGAGATAAACATCGCGAGACCAACATCCACTGATAATTGTATTAGTCTTCTGAAGGCGTATGTAATTCTGTTTCTGGACTTCACTGTTCACTATCCAATAGACTGGCTTAAACTCAGATCCTTCGTACATTAATATTGCATTGAATTCAAATTCCTTGGGCATCATAAATTCCTGTTGGTTCTGAGTGTTTGGGGGAGGAAAGGGTGATACTAGAACTCCTTTTTCACTCAAAATAAGGAACCATTCTTTAAACAGCTATCACCACCCCCAATCAAGTTCCCTGACCCACAGCGGTAGGGTGGAGAAAAATGAGATGTCTCATTTTACTGATTTTGCATAACCACCTAGAAGACTAACAACGCTGAAAATGTCAGGTCCTTCCTATCATAGATTAAGCGTTTTCTCCCTGGATTATTTCCACAATGACTCAATGAAAACAAAAAACACCAAGTATACAACACAGATCTCTGCTCTGCCACAGTTTGTTCACAATACAACCCCCCTTCACAGTACAACCCTCCCCCCTCTCTCTCACTATATACATATATATATATATATATATATATATATATATATATATATATATATATATATATATATGAAATATAAGTAAATGATCAATTCATATCCGATACGTTATGAATAAAGACAATTAATTTCGCACACTTTTTGCTTTATTACTATTCCTAATAAGATATCTTTATAATTATCACACATGTCCATGTGCACATGCAAGCACACACACACACACACACACACACACACACACACACACACACAAACACACACACAGACACACACACACACACACACGCACATATTCGTCCGTTCTGTACATATTCTAATGTGTGAGTTGTACTTGAAACTCTAAGCTCTTTATTGATCATCGATATTGTTTGAATTGTGCTTTATCAAAGTTGCAGTCAAATGGCTACTTTCCTGTTGTTCAATGCTGTGCAGTATAAGCAGATTTGAAGCGTGAAGCACCATTATCTCATTGTTTGGTCTTTAGGATCAAAATAATATTCCCGCTAATCATAGTTATACACCATTTCTCTCAAAATGATATTTAACCTCATTCACCTCTTTTGCGTAAGGAAGCAATTTGCTAGTTAAATTATCAGCACGTGACTGGTGAATAGCTAAATTAATATAATTTTTCATAAAAATATTGATAGCGTTACGAAAGAAAGATGCCTGCTGCAGAGTGTCCACTTACATATGTTGCTGACATTTCATGTACTGCCTTAGTTAAGTCACATATAAAATCAGTGACATGTTCTCGGTTCAGTATATCACATCAATATTAGACTATTGGATAAGCTAGACAATTCACAGAAAGTTGTTTCGATTTTGTTTGAGCAGATAATTTAATCATATATTGTGGACTTTACTGTCTAGTTTTTATACAATTAATCTTCTTTTTTTTTCGCAGACAATTTTCCAGCCGTGTAGTTTCAGGATCTCCTTGAATGCCAATGTGTGCTTGAATCTTGTTTTATCAGGTCGTGCCCGGTCTTTGCAAATCTGCGTTCAGGGATTCTTTCATTCTGATCCCGGCCTGACCTTGCGACTTTGTGTTCAGCTTTCCGCCATGCGTTTGAAATCTAACTTCATTTCTTGTTCTTTCCTGATCAATATTTCAAGCGAAACCTTTGAGAGTATGAGGGCTATGGAATAAATTAAATCACTCAATCACAAATGTACATTCTTGTTATTTATTTTCGACTGGATTATCTCTCGACTCATCACCGTCCCTTTTTATTAGAACGTTCAAGTCTTTCTTCATTTTTACGATCGTTACTTTAGTTGTATTGATTGGAAGAAAGAATTAGCTCGGACGACATTACAACTTATAAGTCTGATTGAATCGCAAAGATGAGGGATGCAAGTTCAAACTTTGTCGGACCTTACACATTTTCCTCCGACATTTGTTGATATCTTACTGATCGTGAAATCTAAAATCGTATAAGCATTGCTATAAAAACAATCACTGCAATTATGAAATGCAAGTTTAAATCTAACCAGCTGCTATTAATGGAACTGATCAAAGAAATTTTGGCAACTTGATATATGTTACCATGAATTAAATTTGCATATTGACATTTTTCATAATCTCGTAGAAACCTGTCAGATTTCAGATAACGGGAGAATAATGTAAAATATCTAAAAAAATATAAAATTTTGGTCCCGCTTATTTTTACTTTTTACTTGGATAATTAAAAAGAATACATTGTTGTACTGGCTAATTCCAAGCAGTATTCCACATATAAGCGAATATATATTCTTTATACATCCGTTATGTAAGCACGTTTCATCAAGTAAATCCGAGTGAAACCACATATAAAATTTGATTAAAATTATGAGTGCTTTTTTTTTAATTTTCTTTTCTTTCCCAAAATCTGTGTATATGTGTATATTTGAAGTCTTGACCCTGAGCCAAATTATACACCTATACTAAAAATGTGTTTTCCTTATACGAAATTCACTCAATGTGAGATTTAAAATTAATGTTTTTGACTGCAAATGCGATACAGTGATGTCTGGTCAGTTTCAGGATTTATCGATTATTCAAGATATCAATGGTCTATTGTAACCATCAGATTAAGTTGTTTAGAACAGATATTTTGTCATATAATTATAGTTATTCTGGGTTTGCTAAAATGTTTGTCAAAATTTCAGGACATTAATCTACCTCTACTTGAATATCAAAAAATTATTCTGATGACGAAAAGAACATACCGTCTATTGATATCTGTGAAAAAAAGAATCTGAAAAAAATATCAGGGTAAGATCAGTAAAATACCCCAAATCATAGTCTTCATCTCTGTGGCGTTTATCAGAACACTAAATATGAGGGGCTATCTACCTATCCTTATACGTTACATGTCTTCAGTTATTTTCAAACGACACTTAAAATTAAATTTCAACTATTTCCTTCTAGTGTGTTCAAGCTGATTACATTCTTCATCATTAAATTCAGCATAACGTACTTACGTAAAAAAAATATGATAATCACTTCCTATCGTTCTCAATGTATAACATTCTTTTTTCTCTCTTTTTGAAAAGATCAGCAAATATTCACGTTGAATCAAACTCAGCAAATAGGGAAACGAACTCTTCTGAAATATTACATGACCTCAACCAATTTTAGCGGATCGCACATTTTTTTGGTATTATTTGCACGTTTTTATGAACACATTTCTGTTTACGATTACCAGACACAATGTAGGTTACTTATAAAGGGAATAAACATGAATTGCATTATTGTCTTCTATCAGATAAAAAAGTATAAGCGACAAAACAGTGGAAGACGTAATGTTAGACGGTCTAATCAAATAGTGTATATTGTCTTGCCGTAAATATTATCAATAGACATAGGGATAATTACATTGTCCCTTGAAAATATGATATATACATATATGTATATATATATATATACATATATGTATATATATATATATATATATATATATATAGAGAGAGAGAGAGAGAGAGACAGACAGACAGACAGACAGACAGACAGACAGAGAGAGAGACAGAGACAGAGACAGAGAGACAGAGAGACAGAGAGAGACAGAGACAGAGACAGAGACAAAATCAAAATCAGGATTAAGCTCTTGGACATTTATATATACAATCTATATACTTATATCTGATGGTTTTAGTCAGTTCTTAATAAATGAATGTTAGATATGGTAGCGTACGGTTTTCTCCGGGGATTAGTGACAGTATGTCTCTGCAAGACTTCCGTGATCTTTCATGTATGGTAGCATTTATTTCCAACATTTCCTGATTTTTCTTCAAAAATATAATTTGTATTACCATAAATACTGATTCCAATGTATCAGTTGATTAAAATAATACAAAATAATTAAGCAAAGTATGATTTGGTGTATTAACTATGATTCGAGATAAAAATCAAAATAAAAAGAAACATTCAAAGTGCTTTCCTTTGTGCTTTACGCACAGCTTCAAACGAGTAGAAAATTAATCGATTACATTACACACAATTTCCTTTGGGAAGTCATTGACTGCTGCTACTGTTTAAGAACATTTAAGTCATTCTAAATTTGAGTGTTTTACACTACATTAAAAATAATATTCTACAGCTCTAACTATAATTCTTAATCCAAAGGATTGAGTTCTGGACTTCCAAAAGACTTGAAACGTCATTGGAATCATGAACAGAGACGCTATCATTCAAGAAAACGTACACATACATATATACATACCTGCACACACGCACATACCTTTTAAATATGTGTTCTCACACGTGTATGCATTTCATACACATATGTACAAACGTGCACACACACACACACACACTTATATCTATCATTCATTTATGAACATTTGCGTTTAATCTATGCACAGTTAAAACTATTTATATAGTCTAAATTCTTTCAGGAGAAGTATTGTCAAATAAAGCGACAACAAGCCTCATGCGATATCACTCCATTTTGGCTCATAGCAGATGTTCATATATAAATTTTGGGTTTTTTTTTTTGTATAACGAGAAAACACTTTACTGGGATTTCAGATTTGTGATTTTTTACATTGTATATCTTATACAGACGAAATTACCATTTAAATTAAATGGAACATTACACTGGCAAGAAACACATGGAAATATCTACCCTTCGACTAAAATCATTCATGTAAGCCTTATAAAACCATAACCAAATTTCGATCAATATTGTCTTCCTATTCCTTTTCCTGTGTGCTCCCGATTGCTTGATCCTCAACATTGGATGGTGATTATCATCTCGTTAACGTTATTGGTGAACAGAATTCGAATCTTGAGTTAAGATGATCTGGCAATAAATCGCCATCTACCTTTGCTCTTTCTATTCGCTAAACATCTTCACAGTGGTTCCGTCAATGCCGTGCCATAGCAATGGAAGGAAATGAGTATAGTAAGGTCAGGGGTCCATCTTGGTTCTCTTAGCATATAACCAAGTAATATTAATCATATGTGACTTGGAAAATGAATGGACTTTGCAAAGCAATTCTTATTGCCTTCGATGATCCATTATGAACAAGCCGATCATGGGAACCCGACGACTACTCAAATCATGGGGTTATCATTGTGATTCAAAATTTCATATCAAAAATTGATTTTTTAAAAAGTACGAAAACGGTGAGGCAAGAAATGTCAAGTTTTAAAACGACTGAATCGCGTGATGCAATATGTTAATATTCATAAAACAAACCAGCAACGAAAGATAATTCCTGAAATTTTAAATATAACTGATCTAAACTCGTCAAGTGTGTAGACCCATCTCAACCACTTCATCATTGAATTACGAGACATGATAGAAAAAATGTACTTTTAAATAGATTGGGAAAGGTCATGACTGAAAGACTGTATAAAATTATATGATAAAGCATCACTTTATATTATTTTCATTCAACACGCTGACTGTATTGAAGTGGGTGATATGTTTCTGAAATATAAAACATGATAGAAAATAATGTGGTATCTTCTTTGCAGGATACACACGTTTTAGTCTTTTGGAAAAGGTCATGATTGAAAGACTGAATAAACCTATATGATGAAACATTACTTGATATAATTTTCATCCAACACGTTGACGGTATTGAAGTAGATGATATGTTTTTTAAATACAAAACTTTATAGAGAACAATATAGTATCTTCCATGTAAAATATACACTTTTAAGTCTGTTGGAAGAGGTCAAGACTGGAAGACTGTATAAACTTATATGATAAAACATTAATTTATATTATTCTTATTCAACACATTGGAAGCCATTATTAAAAGTGGATGATATGTTTTGCCAGAATTATGTTTGGCGAACATATTCATACATATTTGTCCTAGAAAGTATCTTCTTGATTATGGACTTTAACCTGACAGCATATGATAAACCTTCTGAATGAATGTATCCTTCCAAGCGAGGGAAGTTAGTAATGGGCAGTTGTGGTGCTTAGAAAAAGGTTCATCGTGATCACTGGCCGTTAACGATAAGCATAAAACTTGATTCTCTATAGTTTGCTTAATAACAGACAAACCATGTGTAACTTAGCAAACCTGAAGTGGAACAATCAATAATAATAGCTACTTCATGACCAAGCCAGCCTCATACAATGCAAAGCTGCTCTGTGAAGTACAACGCCGGGCTTCTTTTATGCAAACATTTCTAGACATAGAATGAGGGATATTTGCAGTATCAGCTAGGATTTATTTGTTGTCAGAATTTATTATTTTTACTTTGCATATAGTTTAGATGATTTGTTTTATTTATTCCCAAATTGCAAGTTATGGTGTTTTTAGGTTTATGCTTGTCTTGTATTCCAGCATTTAGTCTGATCAGGCATTTTAAATTGCGTAGTGTGTTACAGTATTATCTGGGATGCCGTTCGAATGGAAAACTAAAAGGCGTGGTCAAAAATAGTTTTCCTATATAATAAATAGAATGAAATAAAATATAGGAAAATATGGTCCCAATGGATGATAATCTTTTTTTTCTGCTTACCAGAGTTTTTCTGTATGTTATCAATTTTTCTTGGTTTTTCCATTCGTTTCCCGGGAGGAACAACATATTTTTATCGTCATACGCACTCATTGACTGGATACATCTCTGAAATTTTCACAGTATAATGCCTGATTTACGTGACTGATATTTATTCATTGATAAAAGGAGATTATGTTGAAATATCAATATCTTTGAGTGAAATGAATGCTTTTTTTTCATCTTTGAGCGACAGGCGTATTCAAACATCTACTTATTGATAGATAGATAAACATCCTTATCTAATATTGATGAATGAATGTAGTTGTACCAGAACTAATTATCTAAACTTACCCGATAAAATAGAGCTTTTATCTTGAACTATCTCCAAAAATAAATGTTATGCCGAACATATTCTTCTCCTCCTCAGATTAGTCATTATTCTATTAGTATAATTAAAGTATTTAACGTACATTTTTTATTATTGTGTAGATCTTACATAGTAATTTTATTTTGTTTGGAAAAGAGAAGGTGTAATTTATATCTGCATAAATGGAAATGAAATATGGAACTGCGAATTTGAGTATTGGTCATCTGAACAGGCAGAAGAAATTACTTGATATGTAAGCAAAAACTTCTCAAATATGAAAAAGATTTGATACTTTGTGGCTCAATTGACATTATGGTACTTCTTGTTCTCTTGTAGTCAGTTGCTTTGGCTCGTAATGCACACTCTCCAATATGATCCCATAATTTCACCTTTTTAATCAGTTCCTGAATTACCCACAAAAAAGAACGAGTGTGATACAGATATTTCAATGGATATGTGTTACAAACGTGTATATTACGTTAGGATGCACTCCAATAAATCATTCAAAGACTCTGAAAAGCTATATGACGTAATGATGAGGCCATAAGATCTTTAAAAAGGGGACTTTCTATCTCAAACTCTAAGAAAAACAGATTCTACGTACTTTGATTGAGATTAACCGGGTAGCCGTTGAAAAGATATACTCAACTGGGAATGAAGGAAATAAACTTTATAAACAAAGATGTTTGCAGTGCACGAGCGCTAAACATTCATTTTGATGCTTTCCTGTCAATATATAGCAAACAAATTAGTCTATTGTACTGACTGCATAACTTGCAAACATTTTACTCAAATACTCAAATCAACAAAGCAAGACTTTTAACGATATTCACCTCGACCGTAACAGTGCTTTACAATACATTTGAGCATTAGCACATCTACATGCTTGCAGCCACAATTGACAAGAATCTTCAGAGTTTCCGAAACCCCTGTAAAATCACTCCTTCTTGGCTGCCAAGTTCCTCTTGTATCCAACCAACAGCATCTTGAAGGTTTTGGTAGATTTTGCAAAGGCCAAAATATCCGTTTCAAGTGGTTGACTTGAAGTGCTGCTCAACGAATGTGAAGTTCCAGAAATGCCTCTCTTTAGAGTCTGTTGTCTTTGGAACGATTCTTCAGTGCAAAATTCTACTACAATGAACTATTCACAGAGGACATTTCAATTGCTCTATCGTACATAAGGACTACGGATTACTCTACTTGGCTAATTTATACTCCTAGGACATTTCCTGGTTTTGATGTATTCTTAACGATGACGTGTTGGTATCATTATGTACATTCCATGTCGTCGTTGAGTTTTTTTTGCTCCTTCCGTGGCAATATGACACGAATGCATTTAAATAGTAATAGCCCTAACCACAATCATATCATATGGACTTAAGAATCAAATTTGCATCAACCAATCAAAAATCCTGCTTTGGGTTGAAAGCTATCTTAACTTCCAAATCCTCAAAGTTTGTGACAGCATTAATAGCAGAAAAATCACGTCTTTATCAACCGTACACAACACCGTCTTTTTTTTTGGTTGTTCGATATCTTTTATCATCCAGATGAACATAAAATCTGGTATCTGCTGTTTCCTCAGTACAAAGATCGGAATAACATGTGTCATCATCTTGTTTATTAGCTCCAGATTAGTTGCTTTGCGTATAAATCAGTTACAGCTGTTTTGACTTCATTGGCGTTTTTCCTATTCTAAGCTTGATATGTTTGATTTGACTGGTGATTTGGCTGGAATGTTTGTTTGCATGGAGCTTTGGGTATAGGGATCTTACAAATGTTCTTTACTGATCTTCTCAGATTGACGGAAAACCTTCATAGCATATTGCTGGAGCAAAGCCCCGCCATCGATTGCAGCCAAAAAAATCACTCGAATCAGCCAGAAATTGATCAATGTAGTCCATGAATACAACTTCCAATCTGATCATATACTCAGAGAACATCTTGCAAAATCCAGTTGATTCCCCAAGATTGCGTTTGTTAAGTCCATTTCGTGGCCATCTCCATGTTGGAATATTGTAGAAGCTTTAAGATATGGCCTAAGAGCTCTTTCGTTTGACGGAATTTCAATTATCCCCTCCCAAATTACCTTCAGCTTTCTTTGTATTTTCTTCATGGGCTTGATTAACCGTCCAAATTTTTCCTAAAACTTAGCACAGCAAACTTTCCCAGCATGGAGCTTTCATTGATAGCAGGATGATTAATACTGAAACGTTGCCTGTCCCTTAGAACAGGAAGCAATCGGAATATCTCTGAATTTTTTAGATGAGGTATTGTTATCATCATTTCTATTATTATTCGGACTATCCTCATCCTGGTTGTTTTTCATACAAGTAGTAGTCTTATTATTGTCTCAAACTGGGATTGATTCAATCCAAGTCTGAGACAATAATGATACTACAACTGCTAAGAGGGGGTGCAGTCAATATACCTCATCGGTTAAATGAAGCGTTCGGTTCGTTTCTTCCCTCCACCTACCAGATGATACCTGATGAAGGCCTTTGAATACAACGGCCAAAACGTTGTATGAAAAACAACAAAGATGAGGATAGTCCGAATAATAATAGAAATAAGCAATTGGAAGTTTTGTCCAAGGCCATAAAAGAAAAAAAAAGTTTGTAATCCAGCAATGGCATCAATGCACCGAGACGAGTCACTTCTCTCGATTGATCCAACGGATGTTGATAAGATCTGCTTTGGTTTCAGCAGTGGTCAAATCTTTTAATAACGATTTACTTTCATCTGGTTTATAAAATACCTATAGTGTATCGTTTTTTGTTTTTTGCACTTAGTGTACATAGATTAGCAGAGAATGAAGAGAAGCAGTTGTCATATGGTGAGAATAAAGCCGTTCTTTGTTTTCATTTTTGAAATATGAAATTGCATCAACCTTGTCAATTGTTGTGATGTCAGCTTCTGCACAACTACTTCCCTTAAGCCAAGAGCCAATAACTGTTATGACAAGAATCTGATTCAATTTGAAATCAAACTGTGATTACCATTACTCTCTTTTCATAGATATTCCATTGGATCTTCATAGCTATGCAAAATAATGGCTTGTCACGTTTAATGACGGGCATTTAGCTTTGATCAACGAAATAAGTGGCGTTCTTAAATATGTCAATTCCATGCAATATTGAGATATTTAATGTGGGTTTTCTTTGAACAATGGCAAAATGATTGTGGAAATTTTCTGTCAAACTGCCTGGATTAGAGGCCCCTGCTGCTGCCCCTTTTCAAGATATCGTGTGGCCATTTATTAATTATTTGATTTTTGCTTACAATATCCCTCAAGATCATTAGAATGGGGTATAAGTGGATATTTTCCCACATGAAAATCGGCTTGAAGTTTTTCACAGAGGCCAGCATCTATGACCACTTCATTTCATTTTATTGTAAATAAAACAACAGCCAGCTTTCAAGGTTTTCATTAAAATTAGGATACTGAAACATAGATAGCCCAGCCCCATGAATTTTTTTTGGGGGGGGGGCAGTCATTGAGGTTTGATTATGACCCAAATTATCATATGCAAAGGTTACAAAAAGCCTTTCGACTGCATATACCCTAAATGATTTGACTTTGCAATGCATATAGCATTTTGAATCTCAGGAACCGGGACATGTGATATTAGCAACCAAACTTTCCCTTTTCACCTATATTTACACGTACTGGTTGTATTACTTGAAAACCCTGAGCCCCATAAATAACCCATCTGAACTACCAGCGAGGTTGGCCACAGCGAATATCATTGCTCGTTTATGTATGTGTGTGTGTGTGTGTGTGTGTGTGTGTGTGTGTGTGTGTGTGTGTGTGTGTGTGTGTGTTCACATTTTGGGGTTATAATATTGAGAACTGGCTCAAATACATAGTACGTACCATTTAAAAACGAATGCTTGGGTGTGTCTTGCTTCCAACCACGTTGCTGTGTGATGCCTTACTTACTGACCTCGACCCAACTAGTCTTTCTTGTATGTGAAAAAACCTATATTCTCACATTGACTGGTGGCAGTGTCTCACGATCAATATCCATGCTCATTGGCACAAGAGGAAGGATGCCATCTTTTTTCTTTACATTGATTGTACGGACTCAAATGAGAAATAAGGATAGCTGTTTTATTTCCAACTAAATTCCTGATCTCGTTACCTAGTTTACTGGATATTTCTGACCCATTAAATATTGTTTTCATTTGTTTTAGCATTGTATTGAAAAAGACATTTCTTTGGCATACTTCATGGAAGATCGTTGGTCATAGTTGCTATCTTACAGACCTCATTAAAAGGGTCATGACACTGCGTAGAGCTTCCAGAAGAAGCACAGTATGAATATCATACGCCTGATGCATAGATTCCTTTTTGACGTTAAATTGACTGATGTTGAAGCATTTTCATTCGTTGCTTCAACAAACTTTTTTTAAGAAATTGCTAAAACTATTATGACTGTACTTCAAGCTACAGAACTCATACCATTTCACTTCAATCGGTAAAATGATAATCTCAAGATCTGAATCAATATTAAACCAAGTTTTAATATTCATGACTACAAATGTTGAACATTTCCTTGAATCTTGGCTTAGTACAGTATGGTTGCTACGGAATTCATAACGTCAATGACTTTTATTTATAGGTTATTGAGGTTTTTTCCATCGTTGCTGTATAGATTATGATGAAGAGTTTCCAGTTCATGCAGATGGTTACTTCTGCTTCCATCTTTTTTTCAACTTAGATCTCTGCTGGCTCGCATTTCTTTGCTTTGTGGAAGTCTGAAATAAAGACGTCCATAAGGATAATAACAAAGGAATTGGAATTGAGATATAGAGAAGAAAACAGAAGAACTCTTGCCCGACGGATTTGAGCTGTCGATCTAAGGATAAACTATAACAGACTTTTACTGGGCCTCCATCTTCCAAGTGAACTATTGTAAGTTGATACAAAAAAGCATCTACAAAAAGCTCAAGATATTAACACTGAAAACACGTAAAAACAATGTTCCATTTTGCATTATAGTTAAATATTAAAAGAACCCTTTCTCATCCCCTCTGAAAAAAGACCTTTCCTCATGTAGTCATAACTGTACATAAATACATATTGTACGGATGGGCCGACTAATATATGGGCTTAACTGCAGACAAACACAACCGAACTCATAAACTTTTGGCGGGGATAATCGGGTAAATAATTGTGAAAGGAGCTTTTTAGTCAACATTGCGATAATGTTTGGGAACCATTTTCTTATGACGCCGGAGAATCATTATTCAGTGTGTTTCTATTTCTTGAAATACTTCTTGTATAAACACGGACAGAGTTTCAATATTTCAGACTTTCAACACAACACAGAATGCACAATTCCACCAATTCCCATCACATATCTGGGGCACTGAGGTGAGAACTTGATCTGTTAACTGATTTCAGACGTAAAATAAGACGAAAAAATTTCCAATTTAATACGTTTTCTTGTTGAAAAGACCGATGTCATTCCTCTCTTCGAAGCTAATATCCGCCAACCACGACAGCAGCTTGTAGCATGGAGAATTAAACAATGAAATTGTATCACGCTGCAAACATGTCATCTTCTTTCGTTCAGCTTTAATATTAGACCCAGCTCCTCAGCTGTAAGCTGTTGCAATAAGTGTCTGACAGAAGGGTGGAGGGAAGATTTAACGATCTCAAAAGTAAAGTTAAAATATCATAAGCCAGGGGGTCGGTCTGCTATGAACAGATGCTTTTTTCAGCTGATATCATCACCATCATCACCATCATCACCATCATAAAATGGAAAACTATGTGTCAATCGAAAACCTAGATCCTTTCCGAAACGTAGTTACTTCTCTTTTATCCCATGCCTCACCCTTACTCAAAATATTCACCGATATCCATCATTGTATTGGCTCCTATCAGTCTTCACGGCGTCTCCAGGATTTTCCAATGAATTTCAATAATATCTTGTGAAAAAGTGATGCACTGAATGAGTACGGAGTAATCAAATTCGGGGGCAGTTCCAAGGATTTTAACTTAATTAGGATATATATATATATATAAATTATATATATATATATATAATTTTATATATATATATATATATATATATATATATATATATATATATATATATATATATATATATGTATATATATATGTGTGTGTGTCTGTGTCTGTGTCTGTGTGTGTGTGTGTTTTAATGGGAATCAATGACATTTTGTCGTAAGAAGGGCAAGCATTATGGAAGAAACGATTAAATTCTAGGACGTATCCATAAACAATGGCTGCGTCATAAAAGGAGAAATATACATACACAGAAGTCCATATTCAATTCAAAAATAGTTGCTTCCTAACATCATACAAAAGTGACAACAATTCTCACTTACTTTGTATGGTGTTAATATATCAATTAACCTGACTACCAAGTTTCTACAGCAAAAATATTTTTCAGACATATCTGTGAAAACGAGCAAGACTTGCCGTTAAAAAATTGAAGTTGGATATAAAAATCACGACTTAAAACAGGACAATATCGAAATGAACTACATCTTGCAAAGGTAGACATTTGAAAAACACTTGTTTGTACGATGTACTTAACTTGGCTTTATATACCATTTTGTGTTTATCAATTTATGGGGGAACAAAGTCCCGTGGTAGTTTGTAGATTGAAAAATATTTCCATTTTACCCAGTATTTCAACGGTAGAAAAATTACTAATAGCTACATATGAAGGCATTCACTATGTCAAAGTCTATAATCATTCATTTCCATAGGTATTAAACATGCTATGATGTTTATTCCTCTCAGATTGAATGTTAATTTACCTACAAATTTTTTCAAGCCAGTGTAAAGTTATCAAAAAGCCACATGATGATCAATACATCCGGGATTACACCTTATTAGACTCATTTACTCACGCCTAATCCAGTATGGAAGAATACAAATATAATTAAATCACAGCATGGAATGGCTGCTGGGTATTGAACTCACTTTAATGGTACATTTCT
>OY735203.1:49522370-49542370 GCA_963457665.1 Thysanoteuthis rhombus | reverse complement strand
ATAAAAATCTGATGTTGCTGCGCTTCCCAATCCCAGAGTGAGTATGGAAAAAAAGTGAACAACTAGGGAAACGTCAGGATTCGGCAAAGGGAACCTGATCATCAAGTTAGTATCATTAATATTAGGTGCATTCAGAATCGAACCAAACAAAATGAAAACGATATCGGTGGAACTGGTGATAAGAGAAATAATTTGGACAATGCAAACAACAGCACTTCCGGGATCTGCACAAATGCTTAGAGAAATACTGGATGTATGATACATACGACTTCCAGTTGTAAGCCAAGATCCGACAGGCAGGGTAAAAGGGTTCAAGCAAGACGATGGGTACAAACCACAACGGTACTGTAAGGTCGATACGCGAGCAGAACTGGATACCTTAGAGTTACTGTCATTTGGCCCACAGCAACAACTACCAGGCAACTGGCGTCAAAATTCAGATAATGATAATCTTGATATATGTTGAAGTTTAGCTATATACGGCCAGATTATAATTCTCCTAGAGCAAATATACAATAAAGAGTCATCCACGAATTCAAAACTATACAAAACTATGGATAGATCAACAAAAACTGATATCCTAAATTTATCTAATTAATAGAAATTCAATTCTTTTTTTAAGTGGTTTCTCGTATTTTTCTAGTTAAATTTTCATAACAGAAAGAAGAAACAATACTTAAAAAAAAAAAATCTGATGATTTAAACAAAATTAACAAATCGGATGTTTTTTTCCGTACCAGCGGATAAAACCAAAAATATTTCCATAAGTAACCTAAATCTGACATAAGTCCCAATGAACATGGCAGGAAACATAAATCCTAACTAATGTAAAGAGGAAAAACAAACACTACTCAGGTAGAATGAAAAAAGGCTGGTTTGTCATTTGATAAAAATAGTCATTTGCCTAAATACAAATATGGAGGCTGGTAATGTTTCTGGTTTGATTTTGAAAAAAAAAGCGTAACAAAAAACAATAATACCCCAAAAGAACTAACGGGGGTTTGTGAATAAATAAAATCGAAGACATTCTGACAAAACAAAAAATATTCACCCAAGTAAATTAGAAAAAATACTGTAAATGACTTAGAGAAAAACATTGCCACAATACAGCAGACAACATAAACAAAAACCACAGCAGAAATGCTGAAATTAAATGAGAGGGTAAGTGCAAAAGAGTAAGTGCAAAAGAGTAAGTGCTTATATTGAATTCAGGGACCCTAAACCAAACTCACACAAATCTGAATGCTGTTGCATTAATACAACGAAAAACAGGTCTTGTTATCAGAGCAACCCAGGAAAAGAAAAATGCTATAGTAAAGAGAAAATCAAATCTCAATTTATGGAGCGATACCAAAGACGTAATAGACTTGTTTAATATTGTTCAGCATTGAAACAAACGACAATTTGACATTATAAAATATCAACGTTCGATAAACAGTGGAGCGCTGAAAAAAGCAATTAATATCGCTGATTAAAATACCAATACCATCAGGGAGGAAATATCATCTATGCACCATTGGACAGAAACGAACCTACACAAAACCATCAAACATCGGTTAAAAAGTGTAACCAAACCAATTTTGAGGTCCAAATATGATTGCTGAAATATCGGAACTCACTGGATTGTCTTGAATACACACCATAGAAACATTAAAAACAGAGGGAACATTGGATATTACGGGGATGACAGCCTAATGAAAAAATCAAGTCAATCAGATGAAAAGAGAAAAAAAGTTTCAAAATAGAGATTAAACCACGATGGAAAGAAGTGATTTTTTTAGACACAAACGTATACCTTAACAATAGTTCTTTAGAATATTTCAAAAAGGAAAATGGCCAAACGATTTGAATCCATGCTGATTGAAAACATCTGTTCAATATTATCACAGAACATCTATAGCTGAAAGATTTTCAAACAAATCCAAAAATAAACAAATATTTGACAAACTCATGGCACTATACAACAGTGCCTTAAGATAAAGAGAAATAAACCTAGAATTAGAATAAGAATCCCAATCCCAAATAGATGAACCCGGCGAATAATCTGTTTCAACCAACCATTCAATTTGAGCATAGACACAAACGTAAGTGAAACGTTGCAAAACCTAATAACCAGGTACATCCCTAAAGAAACCATATTATACGAAAGCCTCCATCAGAAAAGACGCTTAGAATAAACTATGTGCACATACAAAAAAGCTCTAACTCAAAGTATTCATCAATACATAAGAAAACAACAGGAAAAAAACGAATTGCGATTGCTGGAACGCTAACGAATGCCCAATAAAAGAAAACACTTACATTCAGAACAACGTGATTTACGAAGCAACTGTAAACTTACTGAAGAACAAGACATTCCCAAAATTCACATAGTAGCCTAAAACACCGGTTCTGAAAGTAAAGTTCAACAAACAAAAAATTACTCAACGATGAAGGAGATAAAAACAACGCAGCATATGTCCAATACATATGGAATGTAGAAAGAACAAAAATGTAAACAGTAGTGATGAAATTTGAATTTTGAAAAAAAAAAACTGCAAGCAAAAATGATGACTAAAAACACTTTTAATGTCTAGAAGGAAAATTTCACAAATGAATCTACAAACAAAAAATTACTGCAGCAGAAAAAAACTAATAGGGAATTGTAGACACAAGAGGATATTCTTGATGCTTAACAACAACGAAACAAACTTTGAAGACTGTATTGACAAATTAAGCCACTCATTAAAAAAAGTAACCAAAAAATTCAAAGAAAGGGACTTAATAAAAAAAAGAATGAAATCAAATAAAAAAATTGACACGATCACAAAAAAGCGCAAATATTAATCATTGTAAAACCGTACATAAGATTAAATAATGATGAATATAAAAAGTGAGGAAACATCAAATATAGAATTTTGTGTGCAAAAAATATAAAGCTATGGATATCATGAGCATATCAACTGAAAACTATGATAACAGGAGTTAAACAAAGACTGAAAGGAAAAATTGAAACTGAAATACCATGAAAAAAAACATAATACGGAAACAACAGTTGTAAGGGAAGTAACGAGAAGCCAACAAACAAGTCTCAAATTTTGAGTATATTACCACTTGAAAATCCTGTTCATGAAACATGCTGGTTGTGATAACCATTAGGATATATATATAGATAACCATTAGGATATATATATATATATATATATATATATATATATATATATATATATATATATATATATATATATATATATATATATATATATATATATATATATATATATATATATATGTATATATATATATATATATATATGTATATATATATGTATGTATATATATATATGTATATATATATGTATATATGCATATATATGTATGTATATATATATATATATATATACATATATATATGTATATATATATATGTATATATATATGTATGTATATTTATATGTATATATATATATATGTATATATATATATATGTATATATATTTATATATATATATATATATATATATATATAACGTTTTGCCACTGACTTTTATATTCTTTGAGGCTGAATATAATTAATATGCATTCTAAATAAGTAGATATCACTGGCGTCATGTTAAATATCAAACGATGTTGCTCAACCATCCATTTCACAGACGAGGTTTGCTGATGATTGAATATCAAACAATCCGAAAGAGCTGATTGTAAATGGTAATTTTGAAGATTAGGGAGGATTTTGTGCTTGATTTTATTTCGAGTTCTTTGCAGGGCGCATTTGTGCAGAGTTTTACGTTGATATCTGAGCTGAACAGATAATTGAAGCTCAATGGATAGGATATGATACAAATGTCATATATTTCTAATAGCTTCCAATGCTCAGACTGATGTCAATGTATTATACATGATCAAATTGCCAACTAAGTATTGATGATAAAGAATTTGAGAAAAAGAATCCAAAAAATATAACCAAATATAAAAGTACGTTCCTTTTTCAATTCAATTAAACAAAACATTTGATCAAACATTCTGCGAAACAAGCATCTTAGTCAGGATGATGTAATTGTTCCATCATTTCTAGCACACAAAACTGATTGACAAAGTTGCAATTTGTACGATACCCTCATCTGCCTCGCACACAGTATTTCTTTAAAAAGATAAGGTTCTGGGAGTTCATAGATTTGATTCACGCTGAAACTAATCATATATTTTGTCTTTTTTCTTTCAACAGAGTTGAAAAGGATCATTCCTTCATTAAATTGGATTGGCGGTACCCCATATTGAAAAACCTTTTGGGATGCTCCTTGGTAACAACAGAAGCTCATCTTCTGTTACCAATATATCTTATCATTTACAAACATTTATTTGAATTCTGGATAAGTTTATTATATGTTAAAAAGTGACTATTGAAGTTGGTTTATGGTCAAACTGATGCTCCGTGGAATTTCCAAATATTGTCAACTTAGCTCATTATTCCATATTTTTATAATCAATATGTCAATATTAGTCAAAATTTGCATCTGATTATACCTATGTTAGCCAATATGTATCATCAAAAGCGTCTCCGATGGGTACGCGAGCATTGGAATTGTACCTTGTAAATATGTGGAAAAGGTACTTCGTTTAATGAGCCAAGCTGTTTTTACTGATAGTATAAGAGGGTTCACGTGCGTTGTTATCTTCAAAAAGCGATTGCAGTCGATTGCGGTTGGACAAACCGATAGCATGATGAATTTGTCATCATTCTGCTTGGAAGTCCTGGAATCCAGAATAGTAATATTTTGAATACATCCATCACCTAATTTGCGACGGTTAAAATATCTGCTATCAGCAACATGACACACAATCACTGAAAAATTATTCACAGGTATATTGGAATCCACATCTGATAAGGTGAAAGCTGTGGCACATGAAGTACAAACAGCTCATTAGATAGTTGTTTACATTATTTTTGCTAATCAGTATGTGAGCACATAGGTTTGATAGACAAAAAGCACCCCCCCCAAAAAAAAAACAGACAATTCAACAGTGGTGTCATTGAAAATAAACGATCATCAATTGAGATTAATTCCGTCAGAATATTTACCTGCTGCCAATGTTTCTCCAGCTTCTGGAAGCATTCATTGTTGTCATTTTTAGAAATCACATCTATGTTAGCCGGCAATTTTTTTATCTTTCCAATCTTTCGAAACAATAACATTTAGATGATGCTTTTTTTTTAGTTTCGAAAAGTCAAATGGGGCCCCTGGTAGGTTTTCGGGGTTTCTGAAGAAGGAGGATGACTTTGTATTTTTCAAAAAACTATTAAATGAAAATACAGTAGCGTTGTTTTATTCTGATCTTTGTCACAACCCAATTTATGATGTTCTCATCATTGGTTAAAATGTCTTGGCAAGAAATGCCAGATAGTCCTACCTCTTTTCAACATCTCTAAAAGTCAGACGCCGATTATTGCAAGACATTTTGTCGGTTTTGAAAAATAATGGGCTGTCCGTTGTTCTATTGTTTTTGACAGATGTCCTGCTTTTAAGAGCGTTGAAACTACTCAGAACTCATCGCTCAACCTGGAGAATTCTCTTTCAAACTCCATTTTCCAAGTTTTCTTCACTTTTTGAGACTGACTGAATTCTTTGTTCCCCCATCTGGTCAATCTATTGTATAGCAGGGCTGTGAAAATCGATGTACGATATTTACGACGAAAATTTGACGCAGTTGAGATATTTGAATGATATCAACCATATTTAGTTCACAAAGGCTCTGAACATTATTTCATGCAATTATTTTTGTTATCAAC
This sequence comes from Thysanoteuthis rhombus, assembly GCA_963457665.1. Lineage (NCBI taxonomy): Eukaryota > Metazoa > Mollusca > Cephalopoda > Oegopsida > Thysanoteuthidae > Thysanoteuthis > Thysanoteuthis major. The sequence continues at coordinate 49,536,603 of OY735203.1, read as the reverse complement.
GTCGCAGGTTCTGCTTTACGTGCGCAGTATGGATATATATTTATTCAAATATGGTATATATGAGGACGAACACAACACAGAGACACACAATACACACGCAATCATACATACATACATATATATATATATATGTGTGTGTGTGTGTGTGTGTGTGTGTGTGGGAGTGTTTGTGTGTGTGGGGTATTTGAGTGCCTCTGTGTATGTGCCTGTGTGCGTGTGTGAGTGTGTGTGTGTGTGAAAGAGAGAGATTCTAATACAGATACCGTTTTGTATTACCAAGTCAGTAATGTGAACATGTGTAATCTTCTCTTTGTTAACTGTGGAGTATACGCCAGAGCGATTGCATGAATATTTGAGTTGAAGTGCACATTCGAATTTCCTACAGACTTGTGAGACATAATTTTAACAAAAACACAAAGCTTGAGGCAGTGAATCTGATTTCCAAGGCCAGAGAAAAATCTTGACCCTTGTCTCGCTATCATTATCCTCCATTGTCAAACGATAACAAGATGTATCTACATATCATGGTAGATCGTATCCCAAGGTCAAAAACGGTCATTTTTCCACCAACCATCACTGAAGGGCAACTAGTGCGACACCCTACAACACAATTTCAAAAAGCAGTCAACATCTTATCCAAAAATATGTGCACTATCAGCTAGTTGCAATACTTGCAATGTTACACATAATCAAAGATAGTGTACTGCCAATATGATCGAGTCGAGTAGTACACAAACAAACACACACACACACACACACACACACACACACACACACACACATATATATATGTGTATGCGTATGTGTAACAAATCAGGTTTGCAGTATATCATTATATAGTACAAAACAATGTCTGATATGTGATGGATTAATATCATACAGTGTTCGATATATTCAACTTTTGGTTCAGAGTAGAGCTGGAAATATACTAGAATGTAGATTCGCTACACAAACATGTCTATGTCTCTGACCTTTTGGGGCTGTTTCAGGCGAATAATTATGAATGTTCTCGATTCCCGTTTTGGGAATTCGGAAAGAGTTTTGTTGGTTTTGCTATGGCGAGAGATCTTATTTTTGTTTTATTGTTGTTTTTGTACCGTGTTTGTTCTCATGTTGGTTCTAAATTATATGTCAAGAGGTGCAGAATAGGTGTATGAGTTATCTATAAATGAATGCTGAACTGGATCGTAAAGGATTTTATGATCTTAATCATGATTTTCACATCAAATTTATTGCCTATGTCTGAGTCATTTATGACCATATCTTTGCCCTCAGTATACTATGAAGGGGTAGACAATGTTGATTATATGATTTTTTTCTTGTTTAATAAATTCACTTCATTTTTTTTTCTACAAAATCTAGTGTTACAATTTTTTTCATTTAGACGGAAGCAGAGGTTACATGGATTTTGAATATCTGTGCATATATTGTTTTGTCTTGCAATTTTACATTTCAGAGTTGGTTTGTGTTTTATTTTGCATATTTCCAAGTAATTACTGCGAAGTGATGTTTTATTTTTATATTTTTCGTCTGTAAAGGGTAATGTATGGTTGGCTAAGTGGTTTGAGTGTCGTTTTAGATATTCCAATATAACGTTTTACCAGGGTTGATATTTCTACTTTGTGATATATATGTGATCTGTGACATCTATTTTGCAGGGGGTATCTATCCTTATTGTATATTTGTAGTTTTTTTTTTTGTGTGTATGTTTCCCATGTGAGTGTTGTTTGTAATAACTTTATTATTGTGTTTTGGGATGAATGTATTGAAATTTTGGGTCCAACCAAAGCTAATTTTCACTATGTTTTTGTTAAACATTTTGCTCGGGGAAGTGTTTTTCTAGGAATGGAATAAATATTTTAACTTGTGGGCTGTATACCATATATATACATATATACATATATATATATATATATATATATATATATATATATATATATATATATATATATATATATATATATATATATATGTATATATATATATATATATATATATATATTTATATATATAGACAATGGTGTAAGGATTTTTTTTTTGTTCCTGACCTGTTCGAGCTTCTGCTGGCGAAGGATTCAGTTTATTTCAGATTCTTATTCAGGACATTTTTGGAGGTATGTCTTTTTTTCTCGGTGGTAACTATATCTGATAAGAAAATGCCTACACCAGACTTCCCTAATCTATAATTTATAGCCGCCAGCGAGCATAGCATTCCGAATATACTCTCTCTCTCTCTCTCTCACACACACACACACACACACACATATATATATATATATATATATATATATATATATATATATATATATATATATATATATATATGCATATATGTATATAAATATATATAAACAGAAAGAAAAAAAGACCGTACCATTTATAAAAATTGGCACATTCCCCCCAAAAAGATGTTGTAGATAGGAATCTGAAATAAACTGATTCTTTTGCCTGAAAAGGTCCCAGCAGGGCAGAAACATAAATTTGTGTGTAGGAAAACTTTGCTCTATCATATATTTCAAGGTTTACTCTAAATAAACTTAATATTTATAGTTGAATGTATGGAGCATTTCAAGGAGCAAATCCATCATACACCGGATATTGCATCATGCTAAGTTATATTATGCATTATTGCATCCCTAATCTGTATCTCGTCCAAAATACAATATTTACTATACAAAATGACTAACCATGTGTATGACATAATCCATATGATAAAACAGTGGAAAAATAAAAGGTATTCAATCAACATTGCTTGGATGCCATGCTAAATCAACAGGGTTTTTTTTAAAATCCCCAAACAGTTATATATTGAACAACTAATAGTTCAGCATTGTACTTTACGTAGTATGCGTAAAAAAAGGGAAAAAACAGACAAAATAAAATAAATTGTATTGACTGATATTACGAGATGAATGAATGAAATCACACCAAAACTTTTGAGAATCCTTTCTAGTGTGAGTAGTATTTAAAGATGTAAAGCATTTTGAAGTATATTTATATATATATATATACACACACACATACATATTTATATACATATATATATGTATATATACACACACACACACACACATATATATATATATATATATATATATATATATATATATATATATGCGTGTGTGTGTGTAAGTGCGTGTGGTCACATAATGTCGGATTAACCTTGAATTCATATCCATATTTTCATTATATGCTTATATTCTTGGATAATTGTAGCACACACTCACACACTCACACAGACACGCACACACACGCACGCACACACACACATATATATCTATATACATATACATAGCATTATATTTACATATTTCATTGTAATGCATCAAAAGAAGACCCCGTGTGCATTGATTTTCTACCCGTCTAGTGAATGGTCAGATGATATATATATATATATATATATATATATATATATATATATATATATATATATATATATATATATATATATATATATATATATATATATGAGTGACCACTTTTTGAAAGTAAATGGTATATACACACAATTCAACTTTAAAAACAGAAAAAATCCCACAGAGGACATGACAAAAAAAACAAAAACAAAGAAACGAGGAAAACAACACCAACTTAGAGCTGCACTTCAACACACTGCACACTTTGAAGAAAAGAAACTCCATAATCTCCTCTGAACAACCCAAATTGCTCGACAGAAGGATGGTGCTCATATCTAAAGGCTGATGTTCACTTGGTGAACCTAAAACATTATCACAACTCAAAATATCCAACACAATAAATTAACAATCGTTTTGGTTGGAATGTATATATATATATATATATATATATATATATATATATATATATATATATATATATATATATATATATATATATATATATATATATATATATATATATATATATATATATATATGTATGTATATGTATGTATGTATAGCTTCAAAAACGTGGGGAATTATTTTGTTCACGCTCGAGAGTTTAAACTGAATGGGGTGATTTTCTTTTCGATTTCAACTTTCGGGGAAAAGATTTGAAAAAAATCCTTTCCTGATTGTGACAGTAAGGAAGGAATGTTGATTTTCAGTTCCAGTAGACAAAATTGAGTGAATACTCTGAAAATTGCGATGTGATATTTTCTCTCATTTCTAGAAGTCAATCGCTGACTTTCATTTCATTGGCTCGAGATGAATTCAACATAAACTCACCCCTCGAAAATATCTACATTCAACGCTTTATTTCACTATTCATTAAATTTTCGATCTCAACCCTTTTTCAAACAAAAGTCTCATTTTTCTTAATCTTTTTCTTTCCCAATCCCCATAACATTATCCCTCTTTTTTCAACAGTAACTCCTTCCTCTCAAAATTTTGAACATTTTGTACCATCATTCAGCCATCCCTCTTTTTGGCGATCACCCCTACTTCTTGCATCACGCACATTTTCAGCTTTGTACAATGATCATAATTTTTCTCACATGAGTCACTCTTTTCTTCATTACCCTAGCCTTTCTTCAACATCAATATTGAATCATTTTTTAAAATTGGCATCTGGCCTTTTCGACCCTAGCATCTTTTCTTTTCCACAGGATGAAGAGTCGTATTGAACTAGGTTTTAAAACAAATCAAACACTATCTAATTCCTATTTCATTCCTGAATCGAAATTTATAACTGATATATTACTACTACTACTACTACTACTACTACTACTACTACTACTACTACTACTACTACTACTAATAATAATAATAATAATAATAATAATAATAATAATAATAATAATAATAGCAACAACAACTAAATTGGAGAGTTTGAAAGGCGATTCAACGAAGTGAAAGAATACAATGACGACATTGGGATGGAGTTTTGAATAAAAAAAATGTGCAATAATGGTGATGCACTGAGGAAGGCTTGCAGCGGCAGAAGGAATCGAACTTCCGGACGGCGAGTAAATCAGAGCATTGACTTTACAAGACCGATGCAAATACCTGGGAGTTCTCGAATGAACCGGAGGAAAAGAAAATAAAAAAATGCCAAGAAGAGGATGAAGAAAATAGTAGAAACCAAACTAATCAGCAGGAACCAGATGAAAGGAATGAACACATGGCCTGTATCGGTAGTGAGATACACAGGGCCATTCCTTGAATGGACAAAGGTAGAACCTCAGTCAATGGACTTGCCAACAAGAAATCTTATGACAGTGCACAAAGCCTAACAACCCAAAGATGACACGGATGAAGTATACGTAGAGAGGAAAGGCAGCGTCGCAGGAATCATCAGCAAAAGGGATTGTATCCAGAGGACAAAAGCAGGTCTAGAAAGGTGTATGCAAATAAACAGTGAGTACATTATAAAGAGTGCCTGAAGCAGCGCAACGAACAACAAAAAAGTGGGAAATAATGGAATAGCTCAGCAAACAAGGAAAGAAAAATGGGGACAGAAATGACTATACTGAGAATTTAAAAGACAGATACAGGATGATGTAGACGAAAGATTATGGACATGGCTACAAAAAAGAAACTTGAAGAGAGAACCAGAATTATTCATCATGGCAGCACAGAACAAACGCACTAGAAAAAAAAATATTATGACAAAAATCGACAAAACATAGTCAAACAACATATGTCGTGAATGTGGGGGAAGAAATAAGACCCTGAACCACGTAACTTGTGAATTTAGTCAACTTGCCTAGAAGGGGAATGAACACAGGCACAATAGAGTTGCACCAGTGATACACTTTGAACCAAGTAAACGAATGAGATTTAACCATGCAGAAAAGTGATACCAGCACAAACCAGACACAGCCCTCGACAATGGGTGCAACAAATTACTTTGAGATCTTAGCATCCAAACCGACTAGCCCATCCAGGCAAGAAAACCTGACCCAGTTATCGTAGACAACAAAAAGAGAATCTGCTAAATAAAAGACGAGGTCGTCTGTGCAGACTGCTAAGTATAAAGGAAAGAGAGTGAAAAATATCAGGACCTGGCAGAAAAGCGAAGAAGTGGAATGTGGAAAAAACAAGGTAGAACCAGCAATAGCAAACGCACTCGGAACCGTACCAAAGATACCAAGGAAAAAATTGAAGGAACTAGAGGTAAAAGGAAAGATAGAGAATCCAGACCACAGCACAACTACGTATTACATGAATACAGAAGGAAATACTAGAAATATTTGGGCCACGACTCGAGCTGTTAGCAACGGCCTAACATCGGAGAAGCGGGGGAAAACACACACACAAACACACATGCACAAATGGTTTTGGAGGAACAAACCACAGCATTTCTGTGATAGTTGGGAAAAGGATTTGGACAAGATGAGAGAAGTGCTGAAGACCTGAGGAGAGTTACATTCACTAAGCCTCCAGTGATAACCACCAAGCAACTGGGGTGAAACCGTAAATTACAGCACTGCAGTCAAATATGAGAGTGTGAAGAGGAGGACCGGGGACTTGATGAGACTTGCTGTCACTCAGTCTCCAGCGAAAACCTCTGCGTAACTGGTGTGGAAACATTGGCATAGAATCTTGTGTGTTTGATTCTCATGTGGAGATTTTTTTCGCTTCTGATCAACGATGATACTTCATCTACTCTCTCCCAAGGGGAAGCTTAATCGAGTTTGGTGGCAATGAAAAGCACCGAAAATAGTGATTGAAGTAATAAAAACAAAAATTACTAATGATTATTGATTTAGCAAAATAATATTTATCTAATAAAACAAATAAGTGCATTGGATAACCGATACTAAAATATCTATGGTAGAAAAAACACGGTGCAGAGGAGATCGGGAAGAAGAAGATTTTAAGTGTTTGATTTGGGGTCCACCTCTTCCGGTACGTGTAGCACAGCTGTTGGTCGTTTACTGATCGACTTTCCACCATAAAGTTTAGCAAGTTAGATTCTTGGCCGGAAACTACAGTCTAATGCTACATGTGCTGTTCATTTATTCATACCTTGCTGAAAAGAAAACTGGCCTGAGTTCGGTGGTGATAAAAGGCAACACAAATTAACATTGAGGTAAATAGTAGCAAACATGTATGATTAAAAATTAACTCTCATTAATCTGATAAATGAAAAATAGATAGATAAATTGGATTGTTTAACCGGAACAGCCAAGTAATAAGAAAAATGGTGTAGAAGATATAGGGTTAAGGAGAGAGATGAATGTAAATAGAAGCAAAGATTCCAAGCACTTCCTCTGAAAATATAAATGAGTGAACATAAAATACGTATTTGAATCATTTTTCCTGCAAACTTGGTGTAATGATGGGTTTTAAATTAATTGATTATTTCATAACTGAATCTATATAATTTGAAATCAACAGTTTACAGAGTTGGTCCTCTGTATGGAACCACTCAGGCAATTTCCCTCCGTTAGACATCTGCTAAACAGGATATCCGCAGGTCTGTGAACCCTGCGTGTATCGAACCGTTTCTTCCAAGTAATGCAAGAATAAAATAAATTAAATGAAAATACATTCACCACATGTACCCGGAATTTTTTTTGATTTCCTTTAAAGTTGTCTGAGTCAGCAAATCTTGATATAATCAGGGTGCAAAATGCACCATAAAATTTTACGTAGTTTTTTTCTATCGAAGTTCTTTGTAGAACGTGGTTACATAATCTACGTCACTATCATGTGTTTATAGAGTTGCTGAACAGTGAGAGAGGGAGAGACAGAAAGACAGAGAGAGAGAGAGAGAGAGAGAGAGAGACAGAGAAAGAAACAAAGAAACAAAGAAAGAGAGGAAAAAAAGAAAAAGGAATATAAGTCAGGAAATCAACAAATCGGAGTTGTTTTTTTTTCTACAGAAACTTTCTGTAGAACTACATGAGATTAAAAAACAGCTACACGACATTACGGAAGTGTAAAGTGTTTCAATTGTTGCTATTAACAACCTCAAAAACAGGTTATATTTTCACATGTTATGGAATCCAATTTTATTAATTTTTCCTATTTATTCAACCGTTTTTTTATTCTCCTGTAAAAAAAGTTCTAGAATTATTCAACGATGAGGACTAAATAATAGAATATTTATCACTTTTTATCCATTGATCCAGCTTAAGTTAATGACTCAAATTTCTGATATTGAAGATGATAAACATAAATACTTCAATACCTTAGTTTCGTAAGACGGACGGAAAATTAGTTTATCAGGTAATGTTGGCAGGCTACGCAACATACGATAAAGCCTTGTAATGATACAAAATACACACATATAAACACACGTAAATAAAGTTTCAGAGAAAAAGCATGACGCACAAATATACACACATGAAGCAAACAAACACACATACAACCATCAGGTTTGATGAAATACATGGAAACTGAAAAAATGCAAGGTTTAAATTCACTACATGACTACTTCTCAACTCTTCAGAATCACGTATCTTATTAACAGCAGTATTTCAAGTTCAGACTAGAGCGTTTGTTTTTTTTGTCTGTTTTTTTCCAAGTTCGATTAAGACTTGATAAGAAAATAGTAAATGTTTTCAGTCCACTTTAAGAGTTAAGGTGTAGCAGTAAACATTTGTAAATTATAGAAAAACGGTTATTTTTATAATCAGATAGGTTATTGAATTATAACTTTTAGACTTGGATAATAAGATTACGTCAATCAGTTATGCCTAATCTTGATTCGCCTCTTGTTTTCTTTCCTATCGTCGGAAAAAAAACAGGATTCCACCTGTTTTTCAGCAGATGAATGTGTTTTCATATTCATGGAGTGTTTCATTTGTTTTGGGAATTTCAACGATTAGAGAATTTAATCGGTGGTGTTTTTTCATTATTACAGCTCTTTGACAAGATAAAATGCGATGCCAGAAGGAAAATGAAGACAAAAAGACACAGCTAGTAGAACATGTTCATATTTTACTTGCATATTTTTTCGGAAGGACTATGTGTGAAAATTATACATAGATTTATGAATAAATATCATAGATAGTAACTAAATTCAAGACGCAATTGATCCATTCAAAATTTTACCAGCACCTCAAATGTGACAAATATCTCATCTCTTCAGGTGTTTGTTTCATAGTAGACTGCTATATACATTTAATAACGATTTTAACATAACTAATACATCGCGAATTTTTGTGCTAACCCTTACACACGCTCAACCAGTAAGCGATCCTACCCGGTCTACAATCGTGCAAATAAATCACTGAAAAATCCTCTCGACACGGTTGTTTTTTACAAAGATATTCAGCATTTGCAAATACTGGCAAGTTAGTGATGATATAATTACTTTTTATCAAATATCGCCGAATATAACATGATTTCGCCTGAGTTAATGGATAATTTATATTCAATCAGCCCTTTTATCGAGCGTTGCTTTAAGAATGATAGTTGCATTACCGGTATGTACTCAATGTGCACCCTTGGTCGACTGTTGTGCTTCAGTCAACATTGTTATTAGACCCAAGTATTAAATCAGATATGCAAAAAGAGCAAATCAAAAATACCTTTTGGGAGAGTTGCTTCTGACCTACGTATGCACCTGAAGAAGATTCATATGAAGATGTTATGTTATTAGGGAATAATGTTCTTCAAGTTTCTCTTGGTTTCGAATTAATTTTGGGGTTGCTTTTTCTGACTGTGGAGAGACTGAACGAACGTAACGCCAACCAAGTAAGAATACAAACATTACTCGTATAGTTTCAAAGCAAGACTGAACAAAAGACGTATTTTCAAACCTCAGGAGTCAAATCAAGCAATGGAAACTGCTTCATGATTTTGAATTTTTTCGCTTGGTTTCACTGAGATATACGTAACAAATAATCTAGAAATATCTAAAAAGATAAAAAAAAATATATATATATTCAAATTTGAAATTCCTCTTAAAAAAAGGGGGATTTTATCGAAAAGTATAAGATAAAACCACTTAGATTTTTGCATTGCTTGTCCTGAAATGACCAAAGAGACGTCCAAAATCAGTTTTTTCTTAGAAACAAAAGAAAACCTTTATAGATGAATCATAATGGTGTACTCATGCAAAATCCCAAATTTTTTTGCCCGCATAATGTGACCAGGAGCACCTGCACACTCATACACTCACATACACGCCTGTGCAAATATAAACACACACGCACACATAGACACAAAGACACACACAAATTCAAATACACAATAACACACACACACACACACACACACACACACATACACTCAGCCGAGACGAAGTGTTTAGTGACTCCAAATTCGACTTCTTCCATGTCGGAAATCTACTCGAAAAACGCCAATTATCCCACTATCCATCACACTCATCCTGAGACATTAAATTGTATGTATGAGAAATTCAACAATGATTCACACATACACGCATGATGCATGCTCCTTTATGTTGCAGTATAAACACAGACACACACACACACACACACACATATATATATATATATATATATATATATATATAAATTCATGCTTATAATATATTTTCAAATATTCTCACCAATTACGGGGAGAAAATACGTGCTTACGAATAGACATCTCAGAAAACAATAAAGAATTACTGGGTGACAAGTAGTCGGGTGCAATGATTTCATATTTTGATACTTTGTTGCATCGTCCTGTTTTCCAATAACCGATAGAAGACCTTTTTAGTAAATCCTTTGCAAGCCCTCTTGGAAGATCTAGACCGAGTAATTGCATCCTTGTGATGGATTCGATTTTCCCAAAATGGCCGTACATTTTCTTAGATATTCAAGTCAGGTGATTGTCTTGGCTACTTCCCTATTGTTCTGAACTGTGCCTATATCATCTCAGAACTCCTTTCAAGTTATCATTTGATTCGCGTTGACTTCCCTCAGCATTTACCGAATTGCTTACACATAAGCTTTCCGTGGACTGCTGGTTATTAGAAATTTTTGATAGTGCTAGATATCAATGGTACTGACAGGGATATCTAACATCTTTGCAAAGTTCCTGTTTTTCATAACTGCATTTTATTGTTTTTAATCACTTGGAAGTTTCATTACTCCAACAAGATTATCTTGTCGAAAGAATGTGAGATGTTGAATGATGACTGTGATGAGATCATACCCGATTGAAGTATTCTGAGGGCATCCCAAAAATGCTATGCTGGTTCTGAACAGTATAAATCTTCACTCCTTTTTGGATAACATGCTTGAAGTTATTTCTGAATTTGCCCGAAAACTTTTTTCCACCATATCTTCTGTTCCTGTTCTATTCTGCAGCGTATGTTTCGAAGCCTATTTCTATTTGTAATAGCTAATTTCATATCAAGAGACATCACGTATGAAAATGTGAACTAAATGTAAGCTTCAAACGTTTATTAAATGAATATCTTGCATGTATTCAAATAGTTATTTGCCCTAACTATATATATATATATATATGTATATATATATATATATATATATATATATATACATGCACACACACACACACAAACACATACACACACACACATACACACACACATATATATATATATATATATATATATATATATATATATATATATATATATATATATATTGTTGATGTACAATGATTCGACAGAATTTAGATGTAAGTGATAAACTGGAGATGAAAAGAAAAACTTGAAAGAAAGCAGGTATAAAAACTCGACAATCATATGGACATGTTTCGATACATTTTGACGGGTACCAGACTTTTTTCACTGGTAGAAACTTTCATCAGTGTCGAGAAAACTTTGCTTTTTACATGTTTGAGGTTGAGGAATGAAATGGGTATATATCTGAATTCTTCAGTTGCTTATTACAGCACGGAGAAGATGTGTTTGTATCAATGTTGGCAGAAGTCAAGTTTGGTCTGAAATAAGAGGATATGTCAGAGGGTGCTCGTTACTTTCCTGCTCTTTCCAAACACCTAATAATATTAGATAGTTCATTGTGGCAATATGTATATCTTATTGTGATGCTTTTCCCAAGAGTTGGTAAAAGGAGGACTGATGGCAAAGTAATATAGAGTGATATTCGATGACATTATCATTTCAAAGATCTGGAAAGGAATAATTTAGAAAAATGAAAAGCAAATGCTGCATGTTATTCAACATTGTCGAAAGTTTCCAGCCGTAAGTAAATCATGGAAATCATAGACGAATAGGGTCAAGGATGATAAATTCTAAATAAATTTGGAATCCTCCAACACATATTTCCTCATAGATACAAGGTTCAATAAACTATATTTGGGATGATGGTCTCTGTCTAAGTTGAAATAATTATCTAATCAGTCGAAAAACATGTTTTCTTTTCCATTAAAAAGAATAGACTGCATGTTCCATAAGCTAACAATTTGTGATTGTCAGACTTGAAAATTTTGATGTTGACAAATTACGTCCAGAACTGTATGTTGGACACCCATCAAGACTATAAAAGAATCTGTTGCAAAAGCTGCCTTTCTACGTCTAATGGAACTCGAAGGTAATGTTTTATTGTATATAAAAAAAAAAATTAACAATGACGTTCTTTCGTTATGACCGTGGTTTTACATCCTATAAACAACCCTTTTTGACCATTGCGGGATTTGATAGCGACTTTTCCAAATATTATTGTTTTCAACTGATATACATCATGGAAACTTAGAGTAGAACCTGGCGTTTGAGTTGAAATAAAACCACTTGGCTGATATCAATCGCGTTTGCCTTTTCTTCTTTTCTCGTTTGAATGCACATACATCTTTAATCTTGATTCCTTATCTGGCTATGATGATATGTAAATTATTCTGAGATTGCATTTATTGTTAATTATTGACTGGATTCATCTATTAATTGTGAAAAATTGAATGAGAGGCCAGTATCATAACTATTTGATGTCTGTATCTCTATTTCGAAAGTGATAATGCTGAACATACGTCAGGAATCATAGTAACACATGTTTTCATCAAAAGGAGCCCTTGGGTAGACAGCATTTCTTGTTTTGTGTTCCAGAAATTGTAATTATAGCACATGGAATTTTATGTGAAAAAATTGAATAACTGGGACATTATTTTTTAATTAATTTAAGAGAAGAAACCTAAATAGCAATATTTGATATCTTGAGGTTAAAATATAATGAAAACATGGCTTTTATTACATTTCAAATTGAGTGAGAAAATATAAAAATCTAGAAAAAATGTAGAGACGTGAAATAGAATTTTAAAAAATATTGCAAACAGCTAATTGTGAAGGACTGTTTCTGTCAGTCAATTTTTTGAATATTGCAGGAGGCTTTTTACTTGGAAAATTGAGCCAAAAAAGTAGAAATTATATCTAAAAAGGAAATAAACATAAAGTACACTGGCACTGAAAAGTTGCAGCTAAAAAAACCCAAACCATGCAGGAATGATAAGATGCGATAAAGCAAATCTGTGAATAGGATGCAGTTATTCTAAGAAAAATCAGACGTGGTAGCATTCACAATAATGATGCAATGATGCTTTTGGCTGCTCCTATTCAAGATATAACCTTTCAAACTTATCAATTGAAGATGACATAATTTGGATATTGACCCGAAGAAGAGCCCTAAGTAGGTTCTTTTTGATTATGCGCCAGTGTGAGGTGCATTTACACCTATATACCGAGATTGTTGGAGATTGGTTGAGAAACTGTAACATTGGTTCAAGACTAATAAACTACTAAACAAACTTTCATACTTATTACATAGATATTAGTATATTTTTTATGAATAATATCTTTATTGTTTTAGGTTATATTTTACTATACGATGTGATGAGTTTCAACCGACAAAAGAGACCGAGAACAACGACGACAAAGATGATTCAATCATTTTCCCAATACCTGACACCTAGTGAATATATTCGCTCGATGGGACATGCAACGTTCTCTTACTTCATGAGAAAAATAAGGCAAAAGGAAGAAAAGAAATCCTTCAAAATCAATTTCAGGAAAACACGATTACTCAGACTTTCCAGTGGACTATTCGGAGAAAAAAAGTTTTAAGTTAGGATCAATTGGAGTAGTTGCATTTAGCACAGAGATTGGAGAAAGTATTTGTATTTTAACCAATCTTCTTTTCTTGAACATTCATGTTATACCTCCGAGGTTCTCCGGTCGGAAGTTACAATTCAGCAATTTTCCATTCTAAAATCCCACATGGTGAGTTGAACAGGGTGAAACAAATAAATGAAAGCTAGACTATTCCAGTTACAGAAAAAGTAAGACAGTGAAAAGATGTTACCCACAGGTTGTACACATGGAATCTACTTATAGCAATTTTTTAACAACGAACCAATGATCATTCAAAGATAATGAAACCATCTCAGAGTTT